>OU015490.1:212801809-212810743 GCA_907164885.2 Dolomedes plantarius
GTGGTTGTGGTAGCGGACCATTGTTTGCTATGGAGATTATTTTACAGAGCCAATGCACAGCGCCGCAGTTCGCGTTCCTAGCCTTGGCAAGACCATTGACTCGGCCAACCCTTTGACGTTGTTTGAGCTGGTTGTAGGCTGAAATTCTGGTTTCAAAATTACAGAAAATGATAATATTCCTCAGTGGATTATCATGGATATCAGTGGATAATTAGACAATTTTGCTGCAGTTTTAAGGGGGTCCAGGACGCAAAATTCTTCAAATTTTCGAAAGCAATTTTGTTGCATTAAAATATTTTGTGTTCATTTGCGCTTAAAATTGAAGTTCAAATCATGCTTCTATCTTAATTAAAACAGGAGATATTCATTTCATTTTTGCAACATTCTAATAGTAGCCAATCTACGTATGTTTAAACCTGTAAATGCGTTTTTCTGCATAATGGGTTTTTTCACCTTATCTCGCCTTTAAATTGTTATAAGTCAAGAACCGTAAAAGATAAATGGGTAAAGATTAGAATATGTCTTTTTCAATTACTTACTTTAGTTTTGATATAGCAAATTTGAAAAAAAAAATATTTACTTTTGAAAATATGATTTTTTAAATTTAAGTAACAGCTTTTTTTTAAAATTTTTACTCTAAATATTTTAAATTTTAAAAAAATTAATATTTTAAAAAGCGTGGAATCAAAATTAAAACTTACATATTTCTGTTTAATTAAATGAAAAAAATTTGAAATTCGACAAATAATATTTCGAGTTATAAGGAATTTAAATTACCACACTTTAAAAAAAAATTTAAATTAAAAAAAATTTTAAAAACTTTGTGAGAAGTTTTATGATGTGATTTTGTTAACAAATTATATGGTTAACTATCAGAAAAATTTCAAAATTTTAACTCAATAAATATATATATTTTTATTAAATATGGGTTTAGAATGATTACCTCTTTGTTCGAGAGCAATGTAGAACGTTTGACCTCCACAAAACCTCCGGAAGTACCCCAAAACAACTTGTCGTCTGCTCTTAAATGGTCCTGCAGTGTATGAAAAACACCTTTTGAGGGCCTTCCTAATAAAAAGGGGTGCACTCCTAAAGTCCTTTTCTGTCTGCGTTTCTTTTTTTTTCAGTAAGAGAAGCAAGCACGAATCCTCTTCTTCACTGGATGAAGACATCTTGAATACTAAAAAAGGAATGAAATCATGACAAAGCACACGGAAGCTAGGCCGGGCCACTTCTGTGGCTTGGATACGCCACAACTGTGGCCAGCCCGTGCGTCTGTTCTGTGGCTCGCGTTCGCCACTCGAGTGGCTCTCTATAATAAGGCCCTTAGGTTTTGAAAATAACATTCTCCAGGTGGTGTCTGTTATTTGTGATTCACTGCCGAAGCCGTTCTCTAAAGTTTTCCATCACTCTGTTGGTCATCGTTGGGGAATGGTGGCAATTTCAAGAATATACCGGGTGACCCAAAAGTTCGTAAAAATTTAAAAAATTCATATACAAGGAAGAAATTATGATAAAGAAGAGCAGTTTGTGCAAGAAAGGGCTCACAAGGTAGTCAGATTCTTTTTCGCAGAAAAAAAAAGACACTGGTAGAATCACTGGTCCGGCTTTGCGAGCACTCTTAGGCTTCGTTCACACGATACGGTTTCGGTTTTATGATCCTTTCGGTGTCAACCAAAACGTGTGTTCACATCATTCGGTTTTTCTTTCACCGCTACTGTTTTCCCGTCCTTTGCAATCATTGCAGTGTAGTTGACTTTGCAGGATGGACGCAAATACCTTTCTTGAAATATACTGGTATCGTTGTCGTCGAAGCAAGATTAAAATATTTATAGAACGTATTGGGTACATCCTATTTTGAGGGACCGATATTGTCTGGGATCTTTTCAAACGCTTATGACTGAATTAAGAAGAGATTAATCGAAATTTTTCAACTGACGATACATACATTTATTGAGTTAAAACTTTGAATTTTTTGTGATGGTTAACCATTTAATTTGCAAACAAAATCACATCATAAAACTTCTCATAAAGTTTTCAAAAAATTTTAAAATTTAAAATTAAAAAAAAAGTGGGGTAATTTAAAATCGTTATAACTCGAAATGATATCTGTCGAATTGAAAATTTTTATTTAAATAAACAGAAATATGTTTTAATTTCGATTCAGCGTTTTTTAAAATATTAATTTTTTAAAAAATTTAAAATATTTAGAGAATTTTTTTTTAAAATTATGTAACTTATTTTTAAAAGATCATATTTAAAAAAATAAATATATTTTTCAAATTTGTTGTATCAAAATTAAAGTAAAATAAAAGACATGTTCCAAGTTAGAACCATTTATCTTTAACGGGTCTTGACTTATAACAATTTAAAGATGAGAAATGGTGGAAAAACCCATCATGCAGAAAACATTTTTACAGGTTTAAACAAAGATTGGTTGCTATTAGAATGATGCAAATAATAATAACAATAATAATAAGAAGAATATTATCTCTTGTTCTAATTATGATATAAACATGATTTAAACGTCGTTTAGTGTCATTTAAAGTAAAACATTTTTATGTTTTGTCCCAAATGGTCGGTCTTTCTTCGACCAAAGAAATTAAAATTTTTGTGTCGATTTTCTCCATTTGTAAAAAAAATCCACTGCAAAAAACTGTAAAAAGCAACTAAAAAAATCACTTCAAACTATCACTTCTAGTAACTAGATCGGCACTGGTGTACGTTTCCTTCAAAATTACCGAATCGTGTGTACTGCCCCTCTCAATTCTATGCGCCAATGACATCCGAAACAGCGGCACGGCATCCGGTTTCGGTAGACAAAATCGAACGACATTTGCTACCGATTCGGTTGTTGTCCCGTTTGCGGTTTTCGACCGCAACGTGTGAACAGACAAAACAAAATGCACTGTTTATTGCAAACGAAACGACAAAACCGACACGATCATAAAACCGAAACCGTAACGTGTGAACGAAGCCTTACTCCCCTTATATATATATATATATATATATATATATATATATATATATATATATATATATATATATAATACACTGTTTATTGCAAAAGAAACGACAAAACCGACACGATAATAAAACCGAAACCGTAGCATGTGAACGAAGCCTTACTCCCCTTATATATATATATATATATATATATTATTTTTTTTTAACCTTATACATCAAAACAAGTTTTTTAAAGTCTAAGTATATCTAATTTTGAATTAATTCCCAGTAAAATATTTTGAATGAATTGTTTTTTTAGTTTTTTTTTAATTTTGTGAATGGATTATGAAATACACAGAATATATTATTTCCTCTGAATGCATTTTGACACAGAAATATATCTCTAATAAATATGCCTGATTGTTTTTCCATTGAATTTATATCAGTTTTTTTTCCTTTTAGTAAATAAAAGCGGAAAAAAAATATAGAAAACAATGGAAACGTTGTATAAATGAACTACAGGTTTCTTTTTATATGGAAAGCATTCTTTATTCCAACATAAATCTTATTGATCGACTCCATCTTTAATAATATGTTTCTAAAACTTCATGTACTGGATATATGATTTATTTGTCAAATAATATTTCCGTAAAGCCTGTCATTTCTGCATTTGCAATACATTTAATATAAATTTTCTTTTTGAGTATGTAAACATGTTATGGAAAAATCAGAATTTTTAACGGTATTCTTTAAAGGAAAGAAAATACAAGGAATTTATACAGAATACAAATGTTATCATTACCCAAGTCACAGACGTTGACAGAACACTGAATGTGATATATCTAGGAAATTCATGGGAATCGACAACTTCCATATATCACGTAAATTGAAACTACTGAATATTTTTACGCTTTTTTTGTTTGCAGTAGATAATGTTTAGAGCATAAAGACACAGATTGAAAAAATAAACTAGATTGTTTGTACTTTTCGAAAACATAAAGCTTTTTTTCTGTAAATTGTATGTCTGTTTTTTTATTACACTTTGAAATTTGTGAGTCTATTCTGTTTCACTCCATGGAAACAATTTTTAAAACTGGAAGAGTGTCAAAAATAGAGCCATGTTTTTTTCCTTAAACCTATTTGAGACAGCAAAAATCTGTGAAATTATTCATGCAGTCCTATCGTTTTATCTCGAAGACCCTTATACAGCAGGACTTAAATTTATATCCGGGTTTATTTTATATCAAACCATATTCAGTATTCTGGATTCCATAGTGATAGTTGTCATTCAACACTGCGTTGAGCAATGTATTGTACCATATTAAGCTGGGTTAAACCTCTTTAAATGGTTTTACACTCTTATGTTGGTGAGTTTGGGCCTGCGGACAATTTAACATTTGTAGAAATCCTACTGTAGGGAACACAAGTGATCCATTAGCTTCCGGATCATTGCAAGACTTGCTGAAATGATACCGAGGAAAATATTGATGTTTTAGTGTCGTTCTTAGTTAATATAGTGTTCTGTTATTGAATATGCAGCTATTTTGGTGCGAAATTTCCATGTGAGAAAACTTAAGATGCTTACCGTTTTATAATATCTGTATCAATTGACTTCCAAGTGATTCAGAATACCTAAAGACTTATTTCGTATTCAGTGTAGTTAGTAGTACCTTTACATTAACTTAAAACTTGAGTATACATTCATCCCAACCAAAGAGAAATACTACACTGTTTAAAAAATGGTGAAATTCATATGAGTGCAGGTAATGGCGGGACAACTACGACTCTCTTAGGGAAGTTGTATCCTCTGTAGGAGTTGTAGGATGCAATGCGTTCAGCGTCGGTTGCCCCCAACCACCCGGTACAAGATTCCGGCCGGTAAATGGACTTGTGCAGGCTAAGAGGTTGCAAGGATTGGTGACCTAGTTTTACTCCTAAAAAGGGTTTCAGCTATCGGTGGTTCTCGAATTTCGATTTCAGTAGCTAATTCAACAACATGAGGAAACCATTCTTACAAGGACGAACACTTTTATAAACATTAAAACAATTTATTGCTAAATAACATAAGAAATCTAACACAACACAAATGGCGAAGCATCCAAATGCAGCCCAGCTTCAAAGTCTCTGTAAATGCTGATCTGGCGTTCATTTTATACATGCGTGGATATCCTTGGCGAAGGAGTGGTATCTCCTAGATTTCTCTAGGAGAAGTAATATTTTCAATAATTTCTTATGGAGTAGGTACTAATGGGTTAAAAAGACCCTAAATTAATTTCTGCATATAAGAAATCTAACACAACACAAATGGTAAAGCATCCAAGTGCAGTCCAGCTTCAAAATCTGTCGAACTGCTGATCTGGCGGTCTTCATATACAGGCGTGGATATCCCTGGCGAAGGAGTAGCGTCTCCAAGATTTCTCTAAGAGAAGTAATATTTTCAATAACTCCTTATGGAGTAGGTACTAACGGGTTACAAAGACCCTAAATTAATTTCTGAATCGAAGAAATCTAACACAACACAAATGGCGAAGCATCCAAGTGAAGTCCAGCTTCAAAATCTATGTAAATGCTGATCTGGCGTTCATCATATACAGGCGTGGATATCCCTGACGAAGGAGTGGCATCTCCTAGATTTATCTAGGAGAAGTAATATTTTTAACAACTCTTTAGGGAGTACGTATTAACGTGTTACAAAGGTCCTAAATTAATTTCCGAATCTGCAGGTGTCTTGTGTGGGATGTAGAGACCTTGCATTTTCAGTCAACTACCGTATAACAACGGGTGGGTCGGAATAAATTGTGGATTACCATATAACCGAGTATGTAAAGCCCTCAACATTCCTAGCTTACAGCTTAGTAACTGACCTAAAAAAATTCAAAGAATTGAAATATACACGTACCTTATATGGTTCCCAGAATAATCACAACCTGTCATTTCTTCCAATTCAATGCCTTTCGAGTTTTATTTTACAAAGAAATATTCACAAAAATTATCAGATTTTATCAGTATTATGTGAAAACTATACGGTAATTTTGTTTGTTTTATATTTCATTAACAAACTCTGAAATTATTTATAAGTACTGGGAAAAGGTTAAAAATTTCATTTGTATTTGAATAAATACGCAGGACCAGCTACAAATGAGGCAGCATACGATTGTTGCGTCTGCGCGGCTGATACACCTGGGAATAGTGTGACGTGAGATGACGTAAAACTCACACTAATAATTGAACATGAAATAAATAACAAATGCAATCAATACTTGGAAGTTGTGGAACGAGATTCAATCTCGAAAGAGGAAGAAAGTAAATATGGAGATAAACACAAATACATCCGTTTATTATTCAATGCATGCTATGCATGAAAAGGCTTCAGAAACAATATCAGTGGGTTCCAGAATTTTTTAAAAGTAATCAAATATAGGAAAACTATTTATGTGCAGATTCAGGTCATTGAACGTAGAATTAATGCGGCTATGGAAGAAATGCATGTCTTACTGCAATCCAATTCACGAAATAAAAATGCGTCTTTTCATATAAACTACTGGCCTCTTTGAGAGAAAACTCAATTTTAGAATTCAAATGTTTTGAAATATTTCTGAATTTTGAACTTCCACCCTACCTTTAATTTAAAGTATCCATAGCGCAAAAGTGGCATTAATATAAGAAATTCTAGGAATAGTTTGGTTAAATTTAAATGATTCGGAAATTCTGTTTACAATTTTGTTATGTTTTGAGATTAAATTTGATGCAAATTTTAGTTAAGTTTCTATGTTTGTCTGATTACATGTTTTCAAGTTTTAGTGTTCAGAAAGTTAAAAGAAATCAGTGCTTTTTATCAAAAAATATAGATTAAAATACTAAATATTATTGTACTATTATTTTAAATTATTAATTATTAATTCAAAACTGTACTGGCGAAAATTTCTGTCTTATTATATATATATATATATATATATATATATATATTATATATATATATATATATATATATATATATATATATATATATATATAGTGTGTGTGTGTGTGTGTGATAGGTTAAAAATATTAGAGCTTGAAGCATATTGTAAAATTATAGTCGTGGGGCCGAATGGATCAAACTTTAATAATATGCACATTTTCATCGATAAAAACATATATATCAACACTTCCTGGAAGCTCGATAAGTCCCTGAACAAGGGATCCTCGAGTTTTCTCTGCAGAGAATAAATGTAAAAAAGTAATAATACATCACTTCATACCCTAAATTTTTAAAGACTCTCCCTGTGGAAAAAATTGTCATTAGGACGGCAAATAGTTAACAAATGCATTGTCCTACATGGTACATGTACTCTTAAATGTACTATTAACATGTACTCATAAAATGGCAAGCTGGCTATTTTATCGCGTGACTATTTTATCACGTGTGCTGGCTATATTATCACGTAACTCAAGGCTTGCCTGAGGGTAAATATAAAAGTAACGAAAAGTTTACATGGGTTAGTAAAAATGAAAATTTTTAAGGCAATTCGAGTTAAGGAATGATAAATACTTTTTGGACACAAAAAATATATATATATATATATATATATATATATATATATATATATATATATAACTTTTTAGACATAAGATTTAATCGACTACTATCTACTATGCTCAATTAATACCTTTTTATACTATATCCGGGTCGTCCACCTGCCGACAATCGCAGAAGATTGAAAATAAGCAAAATGCATGGGTGTCCAGACAATAAGTGGTAGGTAGTGCTTATATATATATATAATATACATTGCTGACCATTAAAATTGCAACACCAGGAAGGGAAGAAGGTAACAAATATTTACTTATTGTACTTATACAGAATAGTATGAAGAAAACATGATTAAATTTGTAGACAGTTTGGGGGTATACAGGGTCCGAAATTAGTATACACAGCTTCCACCTCTGGCAGCTAAAACGGATGTAACCTGGTTAGGAATCGAGTCAAACTGGTCTTGGATGACAAAACATTATTTTTGTATATGCACTATATACCTATAATTGCCCGGTAACATATGAAAAGAAACATGTGAAGAGTTTTTTTTATTATTTTAATAAGGGGTAGATCCACCATCGGTTATGATTACAGAGAACACTCTCTTTAGAAGACTTTCGACCAATTTCTGGATGACATTAAGGGGGGATTTCTCTCCATTTTCTCCTGCAAAGCCGATGCGAGTTGAATCGCAGAACAGGGGCGTGTTGGTCTGAACCTCAATCATCTTTCGAATTCATCCCATAAATGTTCGAAGTGGTTAAAATAAGGACCCTGAACGGGCCATAACCATTGTTTCACTCCAAAGTTCCTGTACCACTCACTGTACAACTATTCCACTTTTGTGGCATAGGAGAATGCCACCCTTGCAGAGATAATCGTCAGTTCCGTTGTGCTGCCTTAGTGTAAAAAGTATGTGATTGTCTAGAATGGCAGTGCACCGATCCCTCTGCATGGTAGAGGGAACAAGAGCCAGTGGTCCAAGACCGTACCAGCAGAAAGCGCCCCAGACCAAAACTCCACTACTTCCGGACTTTACAGTTGGAACTGCACACTCTGGTAACAAATGTCCTCCGGGCTGTCTCCGACTCATATTCTACCATCGAACTGGAAACATGTGAATCTTGATTCGTCACTCAATAGGACAGTTTTCCAATGGTCGATTGTCTAGTTTTTACACTCATTGTATCACGGTAATCGATTCCTCGTATTGGGTTTCGTGATAAGCGGATTATAAGACGCCAATCTTCCTTGATACCTAACTGTATGAAGTTCATTTCTGATAGTATTGATTAATACAGATGTACGAGTGCTGTTCTGGAATTCTTGCATGGTGTTTTCTGCCGAGGTTCAAAGATTTTTTGTGGTTATGCACAGTAACACTCATCGTTCTCTATATCTCGATTGGATCCGTAAGTTTCAGATTTTTACCTGAAAGTTCCTGGGCGCTGGTAATGCCAAAAATTCTCCAC
>OU015490.1:212810843-212873343 GCA_907164885.2 Dolomedes plantarius
GCTTCGGTCCTCTAAAGACCAAGGCCAGGCCAGGGTGCTTGGTCAGATACCAGTGAAGAGCAGGAGGCTCTACCCAAGCACTGTACAGCCTGGTCTTAAAAAAACGGATTGAAATTACAATGCAGCTAGGACTTCAAACAGGGGCGAATCCTCTAAAAAGAACTCATTTCCTAGTAGGTCGGCCTGATCTTTGCCGTAAAAACTCATATCTGACGGGATGCACTGAGAAGTTATGGATTCAAAGTTCTCCATGCGAGAAATGAGAAAGAGAATTTCGGTACTGGATCAATACAAAGTCGGTACTGGATATCAATACAAAACACTGCCTATAATATATTAAAAATTCAAAAGTTTGACCTTTGAGGCCAGACCAGGGTGCTTGGCCAGATACCAGTTAAGAGCAGGAGGCTCTACCCAAGCACTGTATAGCCTGATCTTAAAAACGGATTTAAATTACGATGCAGTTAGGACTTAAAACAAGGGCGAATCCTCTAAGCAGCCCTCATTTCCTAGTAAGTGGGACTGACCTTTGCCGTAAAAACTGATATGTGACAGGATGCACTGAGAAGTTAATGGTCCAGAGTTCTTCATGCGAGGAAGGAGAGAGACAATGTCGGTATTCGTTTTATCATTCATAAGTGACCAGTTCATTAAATGCTGTATGGTACTCTTGATACAATAGATATTTTGCAGACTCTAAAACCGTCGGGGAAGATCCATATATTTTTAATGGAAAACATGTAATACCACCACCCAGAAACGTTACACCCTGAAACAGGTATCTATTTTTATCTGAAAAAGTATATCGTTTTTAGTGTACAAGTTCTTCATAAGTATAAAAAAAAATTTTCATTATTATTACTTAATCTGTTAATTATGTATAGTCCCATAAAAATTACGGATGATATAGGATATGAATAAAAAAGACTGTCTATAACACATTAAAAATTCAAAAGTTTTACCTTTTCCTAAGCTTTATACCAAAAAACAAATGCTAAAATATTCCTGTATACAAGCAACATATTCGCTTTGAAAAACGAAACGATTCACTACATTCTCTGACTTTTTTCTTTGTAATAACCAGTGAATACATTTAAAACCCTATAAAATGCATCTGCTGTTTCCAAAATTTCTCTAAATTGTTTGAAATAGATATTTTGCAGACTCTAAAACTCTGTGGGAGGATCGTAAAAAATGAGACTGCTATCTTTTTGAACCCTGAATAATAGAAATCGATTTAACTTTGTGTCTCGTACAGTCCAGATACGTGATTCTGTGGCATATTTTGAGGCAGAATTTTATTTAGGATCTAGGAAATGGAAGTCCGCCATATTTGTGTTAAAAATAACTATTTATATGGGAGCAATAGCTCGTAAATATATTTTTGGCTATAAATAGCAATAATTTTTAGCCAATACATTTACATTTTCTCTACAGTATTTATATTTAGCTGAAAAATTATGCATTTATAGATCCTAAGATATTATTTTCTACATTTTAGGTATAATTAATGTATTTTATTCAATTGTTTATATAATTCATGTCAAATATAAAGCTTTAAATTACACTCATTTATTTTATTTGTTACAATATTAGTACTAAATTTAATCTATTTACATTACTTATATAAGTATGCATGTAATTACAGTCAGAATAATTTTTATTACTTTAAATCCTATGACAATACATATTAACCTTTAAAATACGTATGATTATCTTAAACTTACCCTGGTATTTAATTTTCTAAATATATGAACCTGTTAAGAGCTGATTAAGCTAGACATGTTTATGCCCCATTGGAAATATCTTTAAATAAATATATACATCTTAAACTCAAAAATTAGAAGTTAAACTATATACTTGTACAGCATTCATTAAATATATTCCTGCCGTAGGGACCACTAAAATAAATCCCCATCCATTATTTATAACTATCTTAGTTGGCTAAATAACTCGAGTTAATATTCAAAATTCATTCATTCTACTGCTTTCTGAATTGCACGCTGTTTAAGTTTTAAACAGAAATATTAGGCTTAAAGTACTTAAGTCATGCTGCCATATTTATCGAAGTTTTTACAATACAGTTGTTTTCTGACTGTTATAGATATTACAGATTAAGGTATATATATATATATATATATACACTCACTTCCAAAAGTTAATCACGGAGCGGTAAAATGCGAAAAAATGGACAAGTACTGCTTTGATTGACGTGAAATACTGCAAATATGTAGCTCTATGTTTATTCATGAAATAAAACAAAGAATTACATACAGAGATAAAAAAATTGAATTTTCATAAATCATAAGATGACGTCATATTTGCGTCATTAACAAAATGATGTTGAAATGCAAAACAAACAACAAAGACCGTCGTTAATAGGGTATGTTAGCACCCCTCACCTCCATACAAAGTGTACAGCGTGTGATCATGCTTGTTACGAGGTGATCAACCACCGCAGAGTCCAGTAATCGCCATTCCTCCTGTAGGGCAGTTTAAAATTATCTGAGAGTGGCTAGAGGTGGAAAACGTCTGCATACAGCACAGCCGAGGGCATCCCAAAGATTTTCAATTGGATTATGGTCTGGCGACCGAAGTCAGTGGCGAAGTCAGACCGAAGTCAGACCGAAGTCAGTGGCCAATCCCTGCCCTCTCCAGAAAGTCGTCAACGATGGCAGCTGTACTGTTATCGTCCATTAAAACGAAAGAAGGACCAACTGCTGCAGCGTACAGTTTCACAGTGGAATCTAGGACTTCATCTCGATACCGTCCAACCGTCATAGAACCTCGCCTGTAGATGTGCAGGTAGGTGCGATATCCCAATGAAATCCCTGCCCAGACCATGATGCTTCCACCGCGGAATGCATGATGTTCGGTGATGTTCTCGGGCCGATTGTGTGTGCCTTGTTCCCTCCAGATCCTTATACGCTTATCATCGGGTTGTAGGGCAAATCTGGACTCATCTGTGAACATAACGTTGCCTCAATTAGGCAAAGTCCAATTCACATGCTGGCAGCACCACTTTAATCGTGCCACTCTGGATTGGACGGATAAAGGAACACAAACTTGTGGTACCCGGGCGTACAGACCATTGATGTGTAGCCTTCGACGAACAGTAGTGGCAGATATCGTCTTACCAATGGCCGCTCCAACCATAGATGTCACACGTGTGGAAGTCGATCTTCGATTTCGCTTGGCTACAGCAGCAATATATCGATCTTCCGAGGGGTCGGAACACTTGGATGACCGGCTACAGGTCTTCGGACAACTGTTTGGTTGGTTTGGAATTGTTCCCATAATCGTGAAATGACGGAATGATGAATGCCGAAGAAAATAGCAACAACTGTGATAGACTATCCTGCTTCAATGCGTCAGACAGCCCGACAGCTCTCAGAATCTTCCATTCGTCTTCTGGAAGCCATAGAAACACATCTAGCTTGAAAAGAAATCATACTAATGTTCTAAACACCTTTCATCAGCACTTACATGCAACTCATGTAGCCCTTCACAATGCCGGCTTCTTATACGACTGCCTGTTTTGCAGATTTCTCGACGCAAAACTGTGATTGGCTGGAATTACTTCCTTCTACCTTTGCAGCAAATTTCAGCTTCTGTAATTCAGATTGGCTTACGGAAATTAACATTTTCCTCTCCGTGCTTAATATTTGGAAGTGAGTGTATATATATATATATATATATATATATATATATATATATATATATATATATATATATATATATATATATATATATATATATATATATATATATATATATATATATATATATATATATTGGTTTATTGATTTATTTATATATTATTAGGTGTTTCCTATATTAATTTATCACATTTACTTTCGTATGTATTTAAATCTCTGTCATACGTCCTTTGAAAATCCGGCATCCGGCTTAAACTTATATATATTGAATTTAGATCTTCCCAGCGAAGCATATAATATTTGACTAGTTGTCCCGTAGAAAAATTTCGCATGCGAATAAAATACGGTAAATTTTCTAGCAAGGTTGTGGTTTGTAGGATGAAAAAAGAACTGGTTCATTTGTAGCCATTTTATTTGTCAAATAACAATGGACGCATGGATAATACAAAACCAATTACAAAACATCTTTGGCTTAATATTGGATGTGAAGCATAACACAAAACATGAGATAATGCACTCGTCAAAACACATTTGTAGACAATATTAAAAGTTAAGTATGACATAAAATCGTGGAAAATGTGATATTGATACTAGAAAACCCATTTTTTGTGCACACTATTTAACCGTGTCGTATCGAGGGAAAGAACTCTAAAGCCAAAAGTGAATTTTGAGCGGTTTTAACGTCAAATTTGTCGATTTTGATTGAGTATGAAGGAATAATGTGTCGTCACCAAAATTAACTTTCTAGAAATCATATATATAATGATCATTATGTTATGGTCTTTAAATTTAAAGGTTAGTGTTCGAGAGATAAAAATAAAATTAAATAAATAAGCGAGTGCATGCTTGCGATCTAGCAATAAAACAAATATTTACATGTCTCGTGCACATTTTCCCACAGAGTTTACATGAAGAATTTGTCGCTCCACTGTGCAACAACCGTTGCCAAAATTTCATCTTTTTCTTCGACTTAGACATCTACGTGTTAAGACCTTTATCTTGATTATAATTTAATTATGAGACAAATTAGAAGCTTTCCCTTGATAGTTTGGTAGAATTTTGTCATATGCAATTCAATTGTGTACATAGAATTGAATAAATAAAACTAAACTCTAAAATGGCATACCAAAGAAAAATATTACTTATAAAATGTTCTTCAGGGGGAAAGAAAATAGATTTTAGTCCAAACAAATTGTTTTTCCATGCAAAAAGAATAATGTACACCTACATGGATGTTACCAAGACAGAAACTTATTAATTAATTCACAGAATGATAATAAAAGCAGACCATTTTAGAATTTAAAATTTCAGTGTGCGAGGGGAAAAAAGGCAAGCGCTCGCACGCCATCTAACGGAAGGAAAAATATTTATATTGTTTGCACTTCGATTTTTAAATAAACATTACAATGTGTAATTCTAAATTAACAATTCGTCAGAGGCGGAGATCTTCATCTTTAAAAAGGTAACTCATTTACCGATTTTGATTAAGTATGAAGGGAGAAAAAGGGATCGTCAGAAAAAATCTCCTTCTAGAAATAATATATATGATGCTAGCTGTAAGAACATAATTTACAAATTTCAAATTTACTTTCGTATATACTCAAACCTCTGTTGTGCATCCGTTGAAAAAAATCCGCCATAAGCTTGTATGTCTCTACATCAACACGTTGAGTTTTAGTCATTGCTGACAAGCATGTATTAGTTAGCTGCGTAAATATATGTAAATATCACATTTACTTTCGGATATACCGAAATCTTACACTACCCTACAATAATGGACCGGATGCCAGTGGATTTGCATAAAATCTGACTGCATGTCGGATTTTACGAAACGATACGCGAAGTGGTAACGTCGTTAAAACGATAAGCGATTTAAACCATACGCGATTTAAATACGATGCACGAAGTGGTAGCGTTGTTTCTTCTGTGTGAAATAGTGACAATATGTCGAAATGAAAGGAACTTAGTGACTTTGAAAGAGGTGTTATCGTTCGTTGTCACATTAGTGGCAAGTCTATTCGCGCAATTGTGGTAGAATTATAACAGCCACAGTCAATTCTAAGTGATGTCGTGAAGAAGTGGAAGACTATGGGAGTTGGGACACGAGCTGCAAACGGTGGTCGTCCCCGTAAACTGACCGAACATTATCGGCGTGTCCTGAAGCAAGAGATTCGAAAGAACCGCCCGAAACTACTCCAAATCATCAACACTGAGTTTCAACGGTGGGGTTACGGTGCACTCCAATACTTTTCAGAAAGAACTGCACTCCCACAATATCCTCGGATGTGTTGCCACACACAAACCAAACATCATCCAATCCAACAAAGCCGGCAGACTCGCTTAGTATTTGCAACGTCGCAACTGCACTGTGGGCCACTGGAAAATTATTTTATGGAGTGACGAGTCATGCTACACTTCCAGTTGAATGAGCTTGCTTGGGTTTGGAGAATGCCAAGCGAACGTCGGTTACCCAAGTGCATCGTTCCAATTCTCAAGTTCGGTGGTAGTGGTGTACTTGTTTTGGGGTGTCTTTCGTGGTACGGCCTGGAACCTTTTCATGTTGATCATGGTAAATTGAACCCCGACTTCTAGATAAACATTTTGGACAATCAGGCTCTTAATACGCTCTGGCAATTTTATGGAATGTTACTTCCAGGACGACAAAGCTCCATGTCCTTTTTCAGCCTCTTTCAAGCAGGCTGGAAATCTGAATGTTACTTCCAGGACGACAAAGCTCCATGTCCTTTTTCAGCCTCTTTCAAGCAGGCTGACGTATCAGGATATGGATGTAAAACGTCTTCCCTTGACTGCTCAGAGTTCCAACGTAAACCCCATAGAATATTAGTGGAACGAGTTAGAGCGACTCTTACGGACCAGGGAACCACGTCCGAAATCTACATCTGAGCTGTCGAAAGCCTTGCAGCAGGAATAGACACAAGTACCCATAGCTGTGTATCAAAACCTTGTTGAAAGTATACCCAGAAGGATTGCTAATGTAATTTCAGCACGTAATACATGTTTTAATAGGGGGACCATCCCCCTATTAAAACATGTATTATTTCCCTTAAACCATCACATCTTGCTTTCAGGTCCATTAGTGTTGGGTAGTGTATCTGTAGAAAATCTGCCCTAAGTCTCTTAAAGTAAATCATTCAATTTTGGTTTTCATATCTAAGGATTTAGGAAGAAAATTTTATTTTATCCTCATTTTTATAAGTTCCACTTTTAAAGTGACTTACCTGACACGTCTCAAAAATATTCCATGCAAAAGTCTTCTTTTAAATTCTTTTTGATATGAATTCATATGTTTATGCATAAAATCCGGGGCAAAATTTATCTTCAGGTTAATGCAATATAAGATTATAAACGCACACACATACATACATACACACACACACAGATATATATATATATATATATATATATATATATATATATATATATATATATATATATATATATATATATATATATATATATATATATATATATATATATATATGTATGTATATATAAATATAGAAATTTGACAAATGCAATCTAGGTGATTTCCTCAATTCTCCAGAAAATTAAATTATCAAAAACGCATGTCTGTCAGCATTTGCATTAGTAATTTTAACTTTTCTAAGTAGTAATGAATAGACAGTTTGTTTTTAGCTAAAGAAAGATTACTTATAACATTAATTTTCTTGGTAAGCCAGTAAAGCTTAATATTAATCCATAGTAATTTAGTTAATGCAACAACTACCTAAAGGAAAATTGATTTTCTTCCATGGGCATAAAAGTGGTTTCTATTCAGTTACTCAGATGACACTTCCCATTATAAGGATACATGTATGGAATGAACCATAATTTATGTCGTTTAAGAGCGAAATTTTCTTTTTAGATCGGATTTTGGGGCAAAACCTTTAATACTACCAGTTATCTTAAATGCGACTTATAATGCAAAAAAAATAATAATATGTAATGAAACAACTATATGGAATGAAATTTTATTTTCCTTCCCGTGCTCTTTAAATATTTTCTGATAAATAATTTATAAAACTTAAACATATATATGGAAAGTATACGGCGTGTCTGTAATATAATAGTGGAATTCCAAATGGTTATAGCTATGCAACAAATCATATTGAAGGCATGAGTCATACGCTAAATATTAGAAACTCTCCAAGTTTTTGTGTGCAAAAGCTTACATTCAGACTCTATCAGACTCCTTGAAAATTCCGGAGAATTCTATTTCCCAGTTAGCACTCCTCCACATTTTGCCCCAATTATGCTGGAAATTCTCGCCCCAACCTCCCCTGGTATCCAGACCTTTCCTCCCAGGAATTTCTATTTTGAGGGTTATGCAAAAACAAAATTTAAATGTGTTTTTACATAACCCCAATTTGTGCTTTCAAGTTCGAAATATGGACCATTTAAAAGGATCACTGAAGCTGTTTAACCTATCATGCTGGATGTTCTATGCTGCGTATTGGAAGAGACTGAACGTGTGAAGGGCAGCTAAGGGTACACATATCAAAGTCTTCTGAACAGATAAGAAATATAAAGACTTTCTCTTCAATTTGAAGTATAGTTCATCTGTCTACAAGGCTTCGATCCGAAGCTATAACCATTTAAAACCCGACTAATATTTTTCGGACACACTGTATAATATAACCCTCGCTATATATAATATTTCCCTCTTATATTATATTATATATGACGTTTAAGAGTTTTATTCATAATAATACTTTGCGAAGAAATAACTCAAATTACCAATTCTCGGAAACAGCGCTTGTAAGATCAAAAATCTTGTGTATTTTCACGCTGCACAAGAGACCAAAATTTAATAGTCGTATTGGTGAAAGATCATGTAACTTGTGATGCTTATAATTGAAAAAAAAAACATATAGCAATAGAATGTAATGATTTAATCAATCCGTACGATATTAAAGCAATAAAATAAATCTATATACCCCAGCAACAGATGCATTTTTCCCATTTTACAGAAGATTAAATTGAAGGCCTTATTTGAATATTGGTCCAACTCCATTCTTGTTCATTTTGAGATACAGAGAGCCTTAAAGTCCAATGAGTGCTGACAAATGACTGCTGAAGTCTTATTTGTAGTGCCCTGTGTTGGTAGCAAAAATAAGCTTGGAGGTGTACCGGTTTAAAAATACAATAGAAATACTTGTATAACCATGAAAGTGAAGCTAACTCCATTTTTAAAAAAAGTGGAGTTAGTGGAGTTGGACCTCTATTCAGATAAGGCCTTCTTTTATAAATTAAATTAAAGCTTTGTACCTTTCCATGTTCTGTTAATACTATTTTCGCTAATGTGGAGGAACTAATGTGGAGGTCCGGAGACAGAAATGTGAAAATTTATGACTACTTTTTGTGGCAGTGAGAAAGATGAATTGTTTAATTGGGGGTTATTAGAATAGTTATTTTACTTATAATGATGATGATTATGATTTTGAATTCATTGCTTAATGATTGTGGTTAGTACATTGATTAATTGTGATTCCCAAATAATGGAAACAACTCTGGTTTCCACTGACAAATTAATTTATTGATTATTAAAACACATAAATAATACGCTACAAGTTACTAAATATTTATCCTACATTTACACATTACTCACAATTTCTTCACTACTAAATTAATTCTCTACGACACATATATTTAATTCATTCAATTATTATGACAGTATTTCGTACTTCATCTACACATATTACTCTCAACTTCATTACACCTAAATTAATTCACCACAACACCTATATTTAATTCATCCAATTATTATTACAATCTTTCGTACTTCATCTATACATATTACTCTCAACTTCGTTACTACGACACATATATTTAATTCATTCAATCATTATGGCAATCTTTCATACTTCATCTACACATATTACTCTCAACTTCGTTACTACGACACATATATTTAATTCATTCAATCATTATGGCAATCTTTCATACTTCATCTACACATATTACTCTCAACTTCATTGCTACTAAATTAATTCATATATATAAGCATAACATCATATTAATTAAATTGTTTTTTACGAATTATCGGTCATCTCCTTAACATATTATATTCAAACAATATACTCATCACGCTCTATATTAGTTATTAAGGCTACACATTGAGAAGCAATGACAGCAATATAAAAAGGAAACGCAAAGTCGGTACCTCGAAAGATGACTTTTGGATCACTATGGGCATCTGGCACTCGTAATGACGAACTTCGTTGTCTTATCATCGCTCGGAACTAGGGCACTTTCTTCGTCTGGTATAAGGCTCCGTCAATCATGGCAGACACTCTACACGGGACACTGGGGCACTCTCATCATCGGTTCTCTGACTCTTTCACTCCTTGCAGACGCTCGGCACGGGACACTGGACGCTCGACAACTTCTATCTCCAAAATTCTAACTGACTCTCCTCATAGGTGAATGTGCCTTGACACCACTTTTATATCTAAAAACTCTGACTAACTCTCCTTCTTAGGTTGTATGTGCTTTCACACTATTTCTCATTTAATATTATTTTCTTCTTAATGTTGACTCCGCCTTTTACAATTTCCAATGGTCATATTATTACCATGCCATCGCCATTCGTCCGTGGCTGCCTCTTCTCAATCCCCTTTTCACTAATGTGCATCGAGTGCGGGATTTATAAAATTCTCCCCCAAATTTTACTTTTTCCCATGCTTCGGCTTCAAGCAGGGTGGCCTGTTTTATAGCCATCATAAATTTAGTGTTCCTTTCTTCTTTTCTTCTATTCGTGCAACTCACTCTCTTGAACTTTTATCTTATATTTCTTGCTACAAGCACAATCTCTAAATTTCGTTTCGGTATATTGCTGGCTTTCTCCCCTTCTCTTTTTATTGCCCGTCATTTGCCATGTTTCTTTCTTACATTTAGCAATTATTTTACTTCGTCCTGGAATTTTCAATTCTCCTGCCCCTGGCCATGACACTACTGTCATGTCCCTATGACACATTTTATCTGGGAGCAACATATAGGTGAGTCAACATTGCTCCATTGGGGCCAGCTAAATTTTAGACAATCATCCACAGGACACATCGACATCTGGGGAATTCGTACCTTCCCACCCCTACAGATCGCGTGGAAGGACTCTTCTAACGCGAAGGACTCTTCGCGTGGAAGGACTCGGTCTATGGAATTAACTTGCGCAATCATGCCTAGACATTATATACGGCGTTCGCAGGAGTCGATCTGAGCACTATATTCATGTATAAAATTACTTACTGAAGGTAGTCTTCGAGACACTTTCCCTCCAACAAAATAATATCCCTGACCTGACCAGACTTGAGCACCCTCCAGCCCGAAGACCAAAGAGCTACCACCAGGCTACCTCGGACCCATATTCCGCTAATAAATTACGATATAATGCAGTGACTTAAAGTGAAGTAAAATCAACCATTTTTTTAAAAAACTGAAACCGTCACTTCTCATCAGCTTTTCCACCAATAAGTAAAAACACAAAAGAGACGCAAAACCCACATGGCGATATTGGTCAATGGAAGTTGCGTCAAACATTGGATTACAAAGAAGCACAGATGACTTGGTGTATTGCTGTAGAAAACATGATACAGGTCCTAACTCGGAACATCGATATAAAATACCGTAAGATGGGGTTATTTTGTGAATGCAGGGGTAACTTTGCGACACAGTAATTTTTTCGTACTTCTGATCGTCGCCGAGTCCGTGATACCGGGAAGGCAAAGTGTCATAGGGACATGACAGTAGTGTTACGGCCAGGGACAGGGGAATTGAAAACTACAAAATAAAATAAAATAATTGTTAAATGCAAGAAAGAAACAGGGCAATAAAAGAGAAGGGAAGAAAGCCATAGACCGGAACGAAATTTAGAAATAGTGTCTGTAGCAATAAATAGAAGATAAAAGTTGAAGAGAGTGAGTTGCAAGAAGAGAATAAAAGAAAATTTATGATGGCTATAAAACAGCCCACCCTACTTGAAGCCAAAGCATGGGAAAAAGTTAAAATTGAGGGAGAATTTATAAATCCCGCCCTCGACTCGCATTGGTAAAAGGGGATTGAGGAGAGGCAGCAAGGAACGAATGGCGATGGCATGATAATTTCCAGATAACCAATGGAAGTTATAAGAGGCGGAGACATTAGTAAGAAAATATATGAAATAAAAAAATAGTGTGAAGGCAGAGAGATAACCTGAGAAGTGAGAGTCAGTCAGAAGTTTGTGAGAGGTAGAAGTGGTGTCAATGCATATAGACGTATGAGGAGAGAGCAAAAAAAAGTTAGTGAACCGATGCTGACAGTGCCTAAGTGTCCCGTGCCGAGTGTCTGCAATAAGCGACGGAGCCGTATTCGAGTGCAGTAAAAGTTTGGAGATAGAAGTTGTCGAGCGCCCAGTGTCCCATTCCGAGTGTCTGCAATGAACGACGGAGCCGTATTCCAGACAAGAAGATACCCGAATTCCGTTTGATGATAAAGACGACGAATTCATCATTACGAGTGCCAGCTGCCTAGAGGGATTCAACCGTCATCTGCTGAGGTACCGACTTTGCGTTTCCCTTTTATATTGTATCATTGCTTCTCAGTGTATAGTCATAATAATTAAGATAAGAGCGCGATGAGTATAGTTTAGAATATAAGATGTTGAGTAATTGACCGATAATTCGTACTAACAATTTAATATAATGTTTTGTATATATATATGAATTAATTTAGTAGGAGTAAAGTTGAAAATAATATGTATAGATGTAATATGAAATATTGTTATAATAAGTGAATGAATCAAACATAGGTGTCGTAAAGAATTAATTTAGTAGGAATGAAGTTATGAATAATGTGTAAATGCCGGAGGAAATATTGAGTAATTTTGGAGTGTATTATTTATGTGTGTTAATATTCAATAAATTGATTTGTCAATATAACCAGAGTTATTTCCATTATTTGGGAAGCACATCAATGTACTAGCCACAATATGAACCAATAAGTTACTAAATCAAAATCATAATTAATATAATTAATTAATATAAGAATAATAAAAATAAACTCTCTCCTTCCCAATAATTTCATATAATATAATTTAAACAATCACGGTTACACAAAGAACAGCGCCAAAAGCTTGTCCTACATACAGAAACACCTAGTGGCCAGTGTCAGAAGATTCTGCGAGCCATTTTTCTTCGCCGGCCAGCGTATTGTTCAAACATGTTATCATGCTATTGACTCAAACTTCGGAAACTTTGTGTGCTGAAGGTTAACACCTTATACAACCAACTACCACAGGTAATTATTTTTTATTGTCAATATGTTGGTTAGATTGTGGAGCAATATAACTTTTGTGTAGTGAAATTTCGGGGAGATACGAGAACATAACATAAAAATCGAACGGTAACAGGGTTACTTAGTGACGCATTGAAACTGTCAGAAAAAACACACAAAGTCGACCCACCTCCTCCAGCAGCTCGATGTTGAATTTTTCCTTCCTCTGAAATACCACTGGAGAGAGAGAAGTATTGTCTTTCTGGAGAAAAAAACTACCCGAAGGAACTGAATGTGCCAAAAGACGAATTTCCTCATTTTCTCAAAGAAATGAAGACCGCCATGAGCACCCGAGGTCTCTTTGATGTCAAAGATATAGATAGAACTATCCAATATTTGAAATAAGTATATATAATTGTGTACAAAGCTTTTGATAAGCGATTCACTGTCTAACCTTTGTCAAGTAATATTTCCTCGTGGATTTCAAGGGGATAACCCAGATGTCACAAACTAGCCCCACTCGGTGGGGCAACTTTGTGACACATTTTAACTATAGTATCTCAATGGTAATTAATGATCCGGGTTAGAGCAATACATCACTACATAAGGAATGAATGTACCAATGTTTCGCAATTAATCATTTTGGGCTGCTTTTAAAACTGATCCGCTGGCACAGGAAAAAACTTAAAATCTGTCACAAAGTAACCCCATCGTAAGGTATAGAAAAGGTGGGTACGGAAAGACAAGGGTTTAAAAATAATATCAGGGAATTAGTCCTCCAGTCCCGGGTGAGGCCAAAATCGCGTTCAAATCATTCTGTTAATTTTAGCCGGCAACTCTGTTACCATGTTACGCTGAATGTTTAGTGTATCTATGGAGTAGAAACATTATTTCCCTGTGGAATCAATTTTATTTTATATCTGAATATAGAATGACGTTGTTTCACAAAATAAGTTTCTAGGAAATAATGCATCTCAGAATAATGCATCACTCTAAATGAAATATTTATTCTAGGAGGTGCCGGAACGGTAAACTTACGGAGTGTGTGTGTGGGGGGGGGATTCCAAATTATTGATAAAGAGAGGTACCGGAACGCCGTTCTGGCGCGTTCCGCCTGTTGTCATATATATATATATTCAGACTGTTGTCACACACACATATATATATATATATATATATATATATATATATATGGGAGCGAGTTACTTTCAGCAGCTACAGGCCCCGCCCACCACTTCCTGTTTGAAAACAAAATACGCCAGTTGGAAGTACGCTCTAGCGGAGGAGAGATCGCTTTGCTCGAGTAGGAGCTAAGAAACCTCATTTCATTACATTATATGTTTAAGTGTATTGTGTCGTGATAAAATAAAACCTGTGAGTGTGTATGAAGGCGTCGTTCCTCAGTTCCAGCACACCCCACAGGAATTTTGGGGGACAGAGTCGGATGGACTAACGGCATCTTTGAAAACTGAAGTAAAGTGCCGGGATGGACTAACAGTGATATTTTGAAAGCAAAAGTAAGGTACAATTTTTATGAACATTATGAGTATGCTTCGTAATCTAAAAAACACGAATTGAGGGTAGTCGCGGAACAGCTTTGCCAGACGGTGCCGGCTGAAGCGAAAGTGGTAGAAAACAAAAGTTTGATTGAAAGTTCTGACATTTTCAAAACCGACCCTGAATTTGTGCGTGGTACTATAAATTCGATCGTGGAGGATGAAAAGGCTAAAACCGCTGCAGAGCAGTTACAAATTGAACTTGAAAAGAGAAAATTAGCCCGACTGGAGAAGGAGATTGAGCTTCAAAGACTAAAATTACAGTCACCTAGCCCTAGTTAAATTTCAGATCGTTATGTACTTAGAGATTCTGAACTAGAATCGGAAAATTTAGAGACTTTGATTAGAAATGTCAAAACGTTAACAATAGCTGTCCCTCAGAAACCGGAAGCTCTGCATTTGTTTTTCAAATCACTTGAAAAAGCTTTTAGTACCAAAACTGTACCCGTTAAGTTAAAATCGAAAGTACTAATTGACATATTAGGAGAAAAAGGTAACAATGTTCTAGCTTACGCTACCGAACAAGAAATTGCTGATTATGATAAATTAAAAGCATTAATTTATAAGAAATTTCAGCCAATGCCGCGCGATTGTTTAAGTGATTTTAAAAATGCGCAGAGAAATCCTAATGAATCGCACGTTCAATTCTCTTGGCGTTTAAGTGCGACTTTCGATCACTATTGCCAGCTAAGGGAAGTTGATGATTTTAAGAAATTGTGTGATCTTATAGTTTCTGACAAATTGTATGAAACACTAGATTTTAAATCTAGGAAGCATATTGGTATTCGGGAAGGTAAAAAAAATTTTAAGCCTAATGAACTTGGGAGAGAATGTGATTTATATTATTCATCTAGAGGAAAGTCTTTAGCCGAGGTCAATAATTCGCGAGTGGATAGCACAGAAAACAAATGGTCTAGCTTTAACAAAAATTATTCTAAAAAATCACAATATAATTTTAAAGAATCACTGAGTAACCCTGTCGAGCGAATTCATAAACCCAAAAGAATTTGTTATGTGTGTGATGGTAGAGGCGAATCATTTCATTTCGCGCGAAATTGTCCTAAACGTTTTGAAAAAAAAGTGGAAATCCATATAATAAACGGGTAAATATAGCATCAGGACTCAAAAGTAAATTGGATAGCACGGCCAAGAACGACCTAGAATATATTGATTTATTCGTGGATGGGGAAAAAAGTGTTTAAAAAAGTGAGCTGATATTTTTGAGAAAAATCACTTTTTCTTGATAAATTTTATACTGGGGAATTGCACATCCAAAGTTGTTTTGGTAACGTGATTAACGCTGACACGGCGAATTTTCAGTTTGCTGTATGCGAGAGTAACGAGCGGGTTGACCTTGAAGCGGTGATCTGTTCTGAACTTATAGTGGAGGGAATATTCCCACCTATATGTTTACAATTAATCAATAACTCCTGTGTAGGCGACACTGTGGTTTCGGAAAGCAGCAATAATTCTTGGTCTGTCTCGCTTTTTGTTTTTGTTTTTTATTTTGGCAGCTGAAGAAAAGAGTGAGGTGGATTTAACACACATTGTTAATAAAGAATTGCGTAATACTATTTCCGGTTTGAGTAAAGAATATACACCGTAGAAAAAGCCACGTGGCACAGATCTAAAAATGAATATCGTATTAAAAGATGACATACCCATTTCCCAACGTTCCAGGAGAATTCCTTTTGCAGAACAAAAAATTGTCGATAAAGAGATAGATGAAGGGTTAAGGGATGGGATTATTAAACCTTCCTGTTCGGATTATTCATCGCCTATCGTTTTTTGTAAAAAACGGGATGGAGCTTCGCGGTTTGCGTGGATTTCAGGGAGTTAAATAAGAAAGTAGTTAAAGATTCATCCCCAATGGCTCAAGTGGAGGAAGGTTTAGATCATTTGGGAGAAGCAAAGGTCTTCTCAACGTTAGACTTGAAAAACGTTTTTTTTTTCATGTTCCCGTGCAGGAACAATGCACGAAATATTTGGCTTTTATTACTCATGCTGATCTTTACGGATTTTTGAAAGCTCCTTTTGGTTTGTCAACCTCCCCAAGTGTATCTCAGAAATTCATTTACAATGTGTTTAGGGAATTAATGCGGGATAACACTGTTGCTGTGTATATGGATGACTTTATTATACCGGCGCGTACCGAAGAAGAGGATTTAGAGAAGTTAAAACTTGTTTTAGGAGTAGAAAAGGAATACGGTTTGGAAATTAATTTTAAAAAATGTCAGTTTTTAAAAAGAAAAATAGAATTTCTGAGGTATATTATTGAAGATGGTACAGTTCTTCCTTCCCCTGATAAAAGTAAGGCGGTTCAATATTTTCCTGAGCCCAAAACCTTAAAGCAAATTCAGAGCTTCTTGGGTCTGACAGGGTACTTCAGAAAATTTATTGCCAACTACTCTAAAATTGCCAAACCCCTGAGTAACCTCCTACGTAACGGGGGTAGAATTCAAATTCGGACTTGAACAAAAGGAAGCATTTAACAACTGAAGAAACTTTTGTCGACAGGCCCTGTTCTTCACATTTTCAAACAAGGAGCCCCACTAGAGTTGTATACGGACGCAAGCAGCCATAGCTTCGGCACTGTGTTGCTTAAAAAAATCTGGTAATGGACAATTACACCCCATACACTTCATGAGCAAAAAAACGACCCCCCCCCAACAAGAAAAGCTATGCAGTTATGAGCTTGAAGTTTTGCTTATACTAGAAGTTCTAAAGAAATCCAGGAACTATCTTCTGGGGTCCAAAATCAAAATTATTACGGACTGTGATGCTTTTCAGAAGACTGTGTTTAAAAAGAATTAACTCCCAAGGAGGCAAGATGGGCTTTACTTCTTGAAGAGTTTGAATACAAAGTCGTTCACAGAGCTGGACAGCAAATGAAGCACGTTGACGCGCAGAGTAGAAACGCGGTCATGATGATTACTCGTTCTCAGGGAGAAGTTACCGCTAAAATTGCAGCTGCGCAAAATAGTGATGAGCGCCAACAGTTGTCAAAATCCTTAGTCGAGCAAGGACTCAAGGAAGACTACGCGGTAAAAAACGGTGCACTATACAAGTACGAGAATACGCAGGTAAAATAACAGTCTTCAATCAACAGTCGACGTGGGCTTCCGTGTATAAGCCGGACATTGCCACGTTAAATTCGTACTTCTAGTAAGGTTAGTGAGGGTGGCAGAGGGTAAGAATCCACCAGATGTCGCCCCTGGGGGTGATCGGTCAAAATGCAAGTAGAAACTAGCTACGAAAGACACCGACAGTTGTGGTGCAATTTTGAACCGGAGCCGCAAACTTTATCTCGTAGCCTATACGGAGCTGGTCTGGAACTTCCAGCCAGTAGGCGTAAGAAACAACAGCAACATAAATTAAGAAGAAACCAAGAACTTTGATTAGTCTTCACAGCTATTTACAAATACTTGCAACTGCATACACATATTTCCAATATTATAGTAGATGTAAACTACGAATAAATTTACAACATTAATATAAGCGAACTTTAACAATTATGAACCTTAAACCTATACTTATTAATTGCTTTAGAAATTTAAGGTGACATTTTACTAGTGCATGAAATTTAACATCCACAGAATTGGCACATCACTGGAACAAATTTAGAAATTTAAGTTTTGTAACAGAGTTTCGAATTAAACAGATAAAGAAGTGCATTTTGTACTAAAATTTGGATTTCGAACTATGCAATTTTATTTAATGTACGTAAAAGTCTTTTCCATGAAATGTTTTAACTAATACTTGTTTAAAAGCTATGAAAAAAGAAACTGTGAAATTTTTCATGCGTTTTAAAGGAAACACGTGGACTAGTTCACGTTACTCTAGTGCTGTCGGAATTCATTAACATCCTTCCATTAATGCAATTATCGCTCATTTAAAACACATTGTTGTGTTTCCGATGTAGAAATGATCTAATGAATGAAATTGGAAAGGAAAACCGAAGAACATATGAACTATATATATATATATATATATATATATATATATATATATAGATATATATATATATATATATATATATATATATAGATATATATATATATACATACATACATATATATATATATATATATATATATATATATATATATATATATATATATATATATATATATATATATATATATATATATATATATATATATATATATATATATATATATATATATATATATATACATACATATATACATCGAACTTTCGGTTAATTCGAACTAATCCAAAGGCCCCTAAAAACTTGTATTGGAATTAATGTTAAAAATATCTGATTATTCGAACTAAATTTTTATCACTTCGGTTAATTCGAAGTAAAAATTTGACAAAAAATATAATTTTTCCTCGCTTAACGGTGAAAATACACACTGAATTTATTATTTTGTGTGTCAAAATCTTCTGTATTTCTTGTCTGTCTAAAGAGGCACATGCCTGAATTCCTAGACTATTGTATTTCTGCTAAACGTTAGTGGCTAGTATCCTTCTAATCAGTGCTTAACGGACAATGCGATTTTCCGGTACTTGTATAGATCTTCTTAGAATTTCAGAAAACCGGTCTTTACTTCAGATTCTAGGGAGCTGCGACAGTTATGCCTGCAGTGCAGACAAGTTTTTGTGATCTAGTTTTTCTTCCTCAGTGTATGGTGTGAACGTGTAAAAATTCAGGATGTCTACAAGTGGAAAGTACGAAACCCTAACTTTGGAAATAAAAAAAAATATACCTTGTCAACTTATTTGAAAAACAGGGAGTCAATATTAGATTCATGGGAAAAATCAAAATTTGCTAGAGGGAGGAAACGCAGGAGAAATGTGTCAGAAGAAGATCTAGAAAAAGCTCTACTGCTATGGTTCCAGGATGTAGAGCTCGAAATTTTCCGATAAATGAACCCCTAGTGCAAACGAAGGCTGATGAATTGGCAAGTCGAATGGGTATTGAAGATTTTAAATGCAGTGATGGATGGCTTTCTCGATTTAAGTCAAGGCACAATATTTCTTATTAAACTGTATGTGGCCAAACTGTCATGTAAACAAAGACGTATGCACTAATTTCGATAGGAAACTGCCAGGGCTTTTCTGTACCTGCCGAAAGATATTTTTAATGTGGACGAAACTGCTATTTTTTACTCCTGCCAAACAAGACATTACATTTTTAAGGGAATGCTTGCATAGGAGGTAAAAGCAGTAAGAAGAGGATTACAGATTTAGTTTGTGCTAATATGGATGCGAGCGAAAAGCTTAAATTATTATTGATTGGAAAGTCCAAGAATCCACGAAGTCATAAAGGAATTAAAACACTGTCAGTTTATTATGTATCCAATACAAAAGCTTGGATGAAACAATGCATCTTAAGTAACTGGTTAAAAGGAATAGATAAGCAGTTTTTGAGGCAACAACGTAAAATTCTCTTATTTGTGGATAACGCAACCTGCCACAATAACCTTCCAGAACAGAGTTCCATACAGGTTGAGTATTTTTCGCCAAACACAACTGCGAAGCTACAAACAATGGATCAAGGAATCATCCAGAATCTTAAAACAAATTATCGTCAGAGACTCTTAAAACAAGTCATTTTTTCTTCAGATTGTCGTGAAAGTTGTTTCATTACACTGCTGACAGCTATAAATGATCTATACGCCACATAAGATGATGTTAAAGAAAGCACAATTAGTAATTGCTTTCGTCATGCAAAATTCATGCACGATGAAGAGAACAAACCTATCAAAGAATGTGACGATATTGATACAGATTTTCCTGAATTCAAAAAATTTAACTGTGATAACGTTATTTTTTCTGATTATGTAAGGGTAGATGAAGACGTGGAAGTCTGTGGAAAACTGGACGACGATGACATAATAAAAACTATCCGAGAAGATGAAATAGAAAAGACCTTAACGAAATCAGAAGAGAATGTAAAGACTGTTAAGCGTCCTAATGATCAAGCCATAGAGGATTCTATAAATCTCTGAAAGCATTTATTCGGATGGAACATTCCACTGAAAATGAATTGAAATGTTTACTTCAAATCGAGAAGCTGGCTGCACAATGTAGGCATCATAAACAAAACCAAACATCCATTTTACAGTTTTTCCCAAAAGTGTAATTCATACTTTTAATTAAAGTTTACTTTCTACTGCCTATCTTCTGCTTCATTTTATGATAAAGGTATCCTGTAATGCTTTTTAATATGTTTAATTTTAGATAACATAGTATAATATATTTTCTGGGGTTATACATACCAGGAGATTTTCCTTCTTCAGTGATACACTTTTAAAGTTATATATATTTTTCTGAGAACCTTTTAGTTCGAATTAATGAGCGTCCACTATATATATATATATATATATATATATATATACACTGCTGGCCACTGTAAAGGCAACACCCTGAAGGAAACATGCAAATAACATGAAATTTACAACATGCATTAGCAGAGGTGAGATATGCAAATGATTAGAATTTCAGCGCAGACGCACATCACGCGCGCCTGTGGCGCCACTTCAAAGCGCTATTTAAGGCTTAGAGATTTCGACCATTTCAAGTTCGGCAATTGTGTTTTTCTTGTGGTTTTTTCAAAAAAACGATCAATTATGCGTCGTCGAAAACAGCGATCATCTTTTGATCAAGTATCCGAGTTCGACAGAGGAAGGATAGTGGCCTACCGAGATTGTGGATTATATTTCAGGGAAATCGGTAGTCGTGTTGGACTAAACCAAAAAACTGTAATGCTGATATGTCATCGTTGGATGCAGGAGGGTACGACGGACCGGCGTGTTCGATCGCATCCACCTCAGCGCACCACTTCACGTGATGACAGGCAAATTGTGCGCATGGCAGTGACGGATAGCTCAGTCACATCACGAACCATAGCACATCACATGCAGTCTGTAACGCATCATCCAGTGTCTGCGCGTACCATTCGAGCCTTTTACAGCAGAGTGGTCTGTTCGCAAGACGTCTATTGCTTTGTCTACCCTTGACGCAGAACCACAGACGTCTCTGCCGCCAATGGTGCGATGACAGAAGAATGTGGACGCAGAATGGAATGAAATTGTCTTTACTGACGAGTCACGCTTCTGTCTGCAACACCACGATGGTCGCATTCTAGTCTGGAGACACCGTGAAGAGAGGATGCTGAACAGCTGCGTTATTCACCGCCACACTGGTCCTGCACCGGGTATTATTATATGGGGCGGTATTGGATATCACTCTTGCACACCTCTAGTACGCATTGCTGGTACTTTAAACAGCCAGCGCTACATCTCCGAGGTGTTGGAGCCAGTTGTCCTTCCTTACCTTCAAGGCTTGCCCACAGCCATATTTCAACAGGATAATGCGCGACCACACGTGGCACGCATTGTCCAACGGTTCTTCGTCAATCGCCAGATTGAATTGCTTCCCTGGCCGCCTCCCTCTCCGGATCTTTCGCCTATAGAAAACATGTGGTCCATGGTTGCTCTACGATTTACCCAGATTCCATCCCCAGCTGCCACAGCAGATCAACTTTGGCAACGTGTGGAAGCTGCTTGGTCTGCTGTACCCCAAGAAATCATCCAAAGTCTCTTTGAATCAATGCCGAGGCGTGTGGCAGCGGTGATCTCCAACAATGGCGGCTACTCTGGCTACTGATTTTGGCAGGAACCTCACTTCACAGAAGTCTATAAATTTAATCATTTGATACTTGATCAACATGTTATCTACAAAATAAATTTTGTCGTGATATCTCTTGTCTTTCTTGGTGTTGCAATTTGGGTGGCCAGCAGTGTATATAGACATATATATGCATATATGCATATATATATATATATATATAAAGGGGCACCCGGGGTAGAACGGGGTATGAAGTTGAAAATGTGTTTTTAAAATACAAAAGGGTTAATTAAGAGAGCTGCAAATTTTTCTATGAATACATTAGAATGTAATAATCACAAAAATACAATAATATTGTAAGAAAATAAAAGAACAATATATTTTTTTCAATTTCAGTAAATTATGTCATTTGCCCCGTCCTGCCCCGGGCACGGGGCAGAACGGGGTTGTAAGTACAATTAATTTTAAAAACATATAAGCTTGTGGAGATTCAGAAAAAATAAGTTTGCTCTATATTTATTTAGTTTTAGGTGATTATAAATGTTTAATTAACGTTACTGTTTTCATTGATTGTGTTTTTCTCTTAAGCCTATTCACAAAATTCACACACTAGGACAGCCTCATCATTTTCGCTATCTATTACCGCACAGGAATTGCGTGCTCATTTTTTTCTCATGGAACAAGCGACACAGTCTTAAACTGACTGAGTAAAATTCACCGCAATATAAACACTCGCAGTCAGAACAATCCCCAGAATTCATTTTTCTATCATTTTCAGGCTTTTTCCCTGCTTAATTTTATTATCTTTCTTAATTATTTTTATACTTGCTCATTCTTGTTTAGCAAAGTTCTTTTCTCCTTTTTCCTTAATAGCGGTTTCTAACACTTTTTTGTATGGGGAATCTATCAAGACAGTGGTCTCCCCCCTTTTCCTATTCGTCCTTTTCATGCTTTCTTTAATTTTGGAATAGAATTTCAGCTGAAACATGGAATGAAGAGGCCCTGTTGTCAATTGTCATCCAAGAGCAGCCAGGAGTGGTACAATTAGCGTCATAAAATCGGACATTCTTAATCGGCGTGTCTTCATTAGCTGAGTTGGCTGAAACCTTACCAGATTTATCATCCTCCCTGATATGCATATGTTTTTAACTGGTGTGGTAAAAGCTGGCAATTCCAATTGTTCAGCTCCGGATGTTATCACCCCATCACTTGAAGGTCTACCAATTCCGATGTTAGCTGTGTCTGCTGGGAGAAAATCTGCGTCGGTGAATATGGATGGGTTAGTTGGTAATATTCCTGTAGCTTGGAAACGATTAATAGCAGTTTTCATTGTTGCGCTTTGGATAAAAGATGATCCAAAAAGCGTTGAAATTTGAAAGAGAGTTACGACGATCCCTGGGTTGCTTCGTAGTCATTTTCGAAGGTCACTGCTGTAATGAAGACTGAAAGGCTTCATAAAAGAAACATCAAGTGACTGAAGTCTGTGAGATGTGGTGGTAGACATAGTAACGAAACGCCACTCTCCCTCGCGCAGTCTATAACCTCAAGGTTCTTCGTATGTGTTGAGTTGCCTTCTAATATAAGAAGAACCGGGACGTCTTTTGATGGTTTTGAAAATTCCCCAAATTTCCGAATCAATACAAGAAATGACTCAGCAGATATCCATCCAGTGCTGTGCTCCTCAACCCAACCTCCTGGTGGCAATCCTAACTCAAATTCTTTCTGCTTCTACTTTCGAGGGAAAATGAACATCGGGGGGTATGTAAGCTCCCCTTGCCGACATACAAAGAAGGCAGGTTACATTTTCGCCCCTTTCTGAGGATGTTAATGATCCAACTTGCCGTTTCCCCTTGCAAGCTATGATCTTTTATTGGTTTTTAAGCTCACTGAAATGCCCGTTCCATCGCAATTGAATATTTGAGAAGCCGTTAGTTTGTGCTTGTCGAGGAATTTCGTTACCAACGAAAAAAATATCGACAGCTACTTTATTAAATCCCATGGCTCTTGCACCAGATGTTGCCTTGACTTTGGGAACAGATAAAGTAGGATGTCTCTTAAGGAATACATTGACCCAATCTTGGCCTGCGATTCCATTTTTAAATCGATGAACAATGCCATTTCTTACTGCCAACTGATAAGCTCAGCTACCCAAGTCCATCATTGTTAGACCGAATAACCTAGCCTCCATAGTTTTTAAGTAGTTAACGAGCTCAAATTCCTGCTTTTCTGCAAATACATTTTTAAATTTTCCAGCCGTTTTATCGATCTTGTAGTCAGGGATTTCCTTTATTTTTTTAGCGTATCTTTCCAGAGTGGACTGTAGAACATCAAATTGCTTCGAAGCATTCAAATACCAAAATTTTCCAGAAATAACCTCCTCGACAGCATTCTTCATTGCCTCAGTAGACCATGATTGCCTATTTGTTTTTTTCTTACAGTCTCGAACCATTTGAAATCGAAAGAAAAAAAATAGGGGCGTACAAAAAACGATTTCTTAGTTAAAAACATTGTGGGGCAGAATTGAGTAGTACCCCATTCTGCCCCACCCGTTCCATCCCAGAGAAACGATTTAGGTTAGGGACGTAAGGTCACTCGAGAAAGATACGTAAACAAATCTTTAACTACAGGAAACTTAATACAATTAAATGTAATTCAAGCATGTACTAACTATAGTTGTGATGTAAACAAGTATGTATACCTTACCTTGGTTACAAAATCATCAAAAGTAACAATACAGGAGGAAAAAATCACACAACGAAAATTGCACATACCAACGCTTGAGAAAACTATACTAAAATGGCTGTCGAAATTCAGCAGCAATACGTTGTTCTAGTTGTACTTATTGCCGTTGGCTGGCAACACCTTCTTGACACCAAAAAACTTCAAACTTCATTCCTCATTCCTATATATATATATATATATATATATGTAAATATATATATATGTAAATATATATATACATTCGGCTTTAAATATACTACGAAATTTTTTTCATTTTTCTTTCCTTTGATAAAAACTATTCTACAGAATAATTTAGTTATACTTTATTGGAAAATGTCTGCATGTATTTTGATCCTAAATCGTACATATTTTAGAATATGACGCGAAAGAAAGAGAATTTTTGTGAATACGCCCTTTATTTTACCGGAAATGGACTTCTCGCGCACAAATGCTTGTGTTATTGAGCACTAAAGTGGGTGTATGAAGGTAGCCGTATGTATTACAGCGGTGTTCAAAGCAAAGTCATTCTAGAAATGCAATTTCTCCCTGATCTCGTCTAAAATTGAAAAAAAACCCTACGGAGAATATTTTTTTCTGGAAAAAAGTTGATAGTATCTATAAGTCGCTGACAAAAAAGAATAAAAAAAGGAGAAAATTGTGTTTAAGTTGTTGCTGCGAACTCTAGAGGTTTCATAAGTAATTTTAAGTTCACTAAAAATGTGAAAAAAAGTTATCTAGTGCGAATTGAACTTCAAAAAATGGGAAATTACTGTAAATTGAAAAAAAAAAATAGAACACAGTGTTGAATACTTACGTTGAAGTTCGTATAATAAAGCACCGTGTTTTAAATCACAAAAGAGAAAATATATTTAATTTAAAAAGATAAGAATGTAGAGTAAAGCTTACAAAGTATAACAGTTTAACATAAACTGTTTAAGCGTACAAAAAATAACACATACACAGACACACATATACAGCAAGTAATAGATGAGTAAAATTTAAAAGTTTTTATTTTTTATTTTTTTTTTCTATCATACACTAAGATCAAATAAAATAAATTAATAAGATCAAACGCCACTGTCATTATAATATATTTGAAAGTGAAGCAAAATTATTTTATATATATATATATATATATATATATATATATATATATATATATATATATCTAATAAGTATATTTAAGATTCTGCACAATTTTAAAATGCCTATCATGAATATTTATATTAACAAACATTTTTTTTCTTCAGAAAAGTTTTGAAACCTTAAGAATCTTGTAATTTTATTTGAATATTTAATATATTACGTAGAATGCTGTATTTTGTTAGTGATTTTTTTCTTCATCGTACATAAATTATAATAAAATTTTCAAAAGAAAACAAAATCTTTGAATAATTCATATTAAAATAACCAATACTTAATTTATTCAACGGAAGTTTTTAAAAGTGCAGTATTTCTAATTTATGGCCAGAATGTTCAATTTCTGAGTCCATCAAAGAGACTCGTGTGTAACAAGTAATAAAGCCACACTTTAACGATGCTTTGTAGAAAAAATAAACGTAGATACACAGTGAACTCTATGAGAATTGGTTGTAATTAAATGTCATTGTCATGTCATCAATGACTTTAAGATAATTAGGTTGATGTATAGAATTTTTTGAGCGCTCAAATTTCTCATTATGGTTATTTTCTCTTATCTATAGAAATGACTGACGGACAGTACAACATAGGTCGTTATTTTTTCGTCATTTTTTGCTACAGCTGAATTAAGGTGACCTATAATAACAGTTAAGGGCGTGGTGGCCCATTTGACAAAGGCAGCGAGCCAGTTATTTGAGCGTCTCTGGTTCGATACCCTTCGCCGACAAATCTCCAGCCGTGTACACTAATGGCAGCTGGTGCACGAAAAATCTGTCATGGTAGCAATATCCTATACGTTCGCAGATTTACATCTGGATGTGCGGGGTCAGGTGTACAGGTCTCCTCACTTTACTCAGTTCTAAATTATGGAACCTTGTAGGGGGTACTGCTGGCTACCTATACGGTGACCCCTTATTTTAATGGTCTGCAGTCTCGCGTTGTACATAGAGACGAATGTCTAACGACAAGTGACTCCGCGTACGATAAAAAAATAAAAACATCTAAAATCATATTTAATATATATTATAATGAAACTACAGTAATTATTATTTTGTTAGGGATATCATAATTGCAGTAAAACTTCTGTTTGTCGGTCAGTCATGGTTCTGAAAAAAGGTGGCCGTTTTGAGGAGTAGCCGTAGAAAACAGGTTTCTCCTCTAACATTGGCTCTAAAGAATCTTGAATGTGTTCTGAACAAAATGCCGTCGTTTAGAGGGGTGGCCGACGAATAGGTGTCACCGGCAGGGCCTTTTTATCGCATGGGCAAATCGGAACTTTGCCCAGGGCCCCATGATGCTAGGGGGCCCCCAAACCCCCTTGGTGTATGCACCTAGTACTTCTAATAGTATGTATTTTTATAAATGTCCGTAAGGGGGGGCCCCCAAATAGCATCTGCCCAGGGGCCCCCAGCGTTCATAATCGGGCCGTGGTCACCGGACAGAGAAGTTTCACTACCTATATATATGAAACAGTTCCGTAACTGACTGACTCACTGATTGACTGACTGACATACAACTCAGAGACCAAACTGCTGGACCTAAAGGGCTGAAATTTTGCATGGCGATTCTTCTTATAGTGTAGGGGTGCACTAAGAAAGATTTTTGAAAAATTCTTCTTAGTTTTTTAAAATTAAATTTTTAAGCTGTTTAGTAACTTTTTTTAAGTTTGCATTTAAAATAATAATTTGAGGGTTATAAAATTTATATCACGAGAAATAGCATAATAATTTCTTTAAAATGAAATCGTTTTCGAATCTTTACCTCCATTTTTCGATTTTTGGTGAATTTATAAAGATTAATTTTTAGAATTTAATTTATTTATTGCTGATCACGTGATTATCTTTTCTGATACTTTAAATAAATTTATCGGCATGTGCATAATAACTAAATAGACAAAAAAAATTCCTGTCTTGCTAATGCGGCACATGATTGGACATTATTAAAAAAAATATTAAAATACAATAATAGCTATTATGTTCCTCAAACTGTACTATATTAACTGTACTATAATCTTTAGTATATGTCCTATTAGATTTAATTTGAATAATTTCTTCTACATTTTATTGTCTATAAAAATATCTCTTACAATTTTTTATAAATATATTTTTTTTTTTTACATCAATTGTATACATCGATCGTCGTATTTATTGTATACACACACACACATATATCTATATAAATAAAAATGTGAATGTTCGTTTGTTCAAAACCTCAAATCTCCGAAAGTTCTTCACCGATTTCTTTGAAATTTTGACACAACGTTGCATTTGAATACGTGAGTGTTTTTATATACCTCTTATATAGATGCCACATCTGTGACAGGTATAAACATGCTTTTTTTAAACACATGCTATACTAAATATTTTACGGCAAACGAGAAATGTCTTTCCCTTCCCCCTCAGAACAGAAATTTGTCATGGTGCGGTGCGACCCCACTATCAACAGTCCCCACAGGTCATAAAGTAGGCAGATATCGTTCTAGACAATAAAAGACGATCGAAGAGATAAGAGAACGCACATGGCTGAAGATATTTTCCGTCGAATATGCGAGGAAAATTCAAATATGAACATTGATTTCACAACAGAAATCTACAACGAAGCGTTGATAATGATTGAAGATTTCAGCTTAGAAATCTCTTAGATTTCTGCTTAGAAGTTCTTAATCAATTGGGAATGCCATCACCGATTCGATCTGCTGTTGCTTCGTTCGATGTAGAATCGCGTCGTGAACAAAATTACAACACGAGTGATCTTTTGTCGCATGTGCAATCAAATATTCTTAAACTAACGTTTGAGCAAAAAGGCATTTACGATCAAATTCTGCAATCTGTTAATAACGGGGTTGGAGAAATCTTCTTCTTAGATGCGCCAAGAGGAACTGGTAAAACGTTCCTAATTAGATTGATTCTGGCAGCAATTCGATCCCAAAATAACATAGCCTTAGCTCTTGCGTCGTCCGGAATATCTGCGACATTGCCACCAGGTGGAAGAACTGCACATTCCGCTTTGAAATTGGCAATGAACATGCAATTTATTGACACTCCCACGTGCAATATTTCCAAAGCATCCGGCATGGGAAAATTATTGCAGAAAGGCAAACTTATTGTTTGGGATGAATGTACAATGGCACACAAAAAATCGCTCGAGGCTCTTGATCGATCATTGCAAGATTTTCGTGGAAACATCAGACCATTTGGGAACGCATTAATATTGCTTGCAGGAGATTTGAGGCAAACATTGCCTATAATTCCTCTATCGACACCAGCGGAAGAAATAAATGCTTGCCTGAAATACTCTACTTTGTGTCGACACGTAAAGACGTTGAAATTATCTACAAATATATGTGTCCATCTGTAAAACGATCGATCAGATGTGAAATTCTCACATCAATTACTGGAAATTGGGAACGGACAGGTGCCAGTTGATCTGACATCAGGACGAATTTCATTGCCCCATAACTTCTGCAATTTAGTATCATCAAAAGAAGAATTGGTTGAAAAAGTAATTCCCAATATTCAAACCAATTATAAGAATCATGATTGGATGAGTGAACGAGCTATTCTTGCCACCAAGAACAAAGACGTCTACGAACTTAACAATATCATTCAGTATAACATTCAAAGCGAGGCAGTCACATACATGTCCGTCGACACTGTTGTGGAAGCCGATGAAGCGGTTCATTATCCAGCAGAATTTTTGAATTCACTCGATCTGCCAGGGATGCCACCGCACGTACTGCAATTGAAAATCGGCTTGCTAATTATAATGTTGCGAAATATCAACCAAACCAAAGCTTTGCAACGGCACGCGGCTTGCAGTGAAATAATTACTTGCAGTAAAAATAATTACTTGCAACGTCGTAGAAGGAACGATCTTGATAGGATCATTCAAAGGTGAAGATGTCCTCATTCCTCGCATTCCCATGATTCCAACGGATATGCCATTTAAATTTAAGAGATTGCAATTCCTAATTCGATTGGCGTTTGCAATCACCATCAATAAAGCTCAGGGCCAATCTTTACAATTGTGCGGGTTAGATTTAGACACGGATTGTTTCTCACATGGACAATTATACGTTGCGTGTTCTAGAGTCAGAAAACCAGACAATCTATATATCTGCACAGACAATGGAACAACAAAAAATATTGTATACCCACAAGTATTGTAAAATTAAACATTAAAAAAAAATTTTTATTTCGAATGCAGTGGGCGAAGGGGAAACATAATTCTTTAGCCAAGATATTACATAAAACAAGCAAGTACTAAAAACTGAACTATAAAATATGTTGGTGGGTAGCGTTACTCGTGTCCGTAGCATACTTTAAGCTAGACGAGCACCCTGTGTAGTGCTAAATGAGCAACAGCTTTGCAGCCTTTATAAATTAAACATATTAGAAATGTGCTTTCTCTTTTCTTTCTTTTCCATTTAACCAGACTGAGCCACAGCAACGCGTGGCCGGGTACAGCTAGTATATTAATATTATATATATATATATATATATATATATATATATATATATATATATATATATATATATATATATATATTCATTAATTGCATAGATTGACCGTTGTATTTAATTTGAATGTACTCCGTAGCGAAGTGCGGGTTTTCAGCTGGTATATGTATATATGCAATAACTGAATACCCGTACATCGCTTCGCAGTACATTTTAAGATAATTACAATGAAATAATAAGAAAATTGCTTTTTAGAGGATTATAATATAGTACAGTTAATATATTGTTCAGCTTGAGGAACATTCCTTATACTGTATTTTAATATTTTTTTTTTTGTCAATTTATTTCGTTGTTATGCACGTAACAGAAAATTCAGAAAATTAATTTAAAGTATCAGAAAAAGAAAAGAAATCTGGTGATCAGCATTTAATAATTAAATTCTAAAAATTGATCAACATTTAATACATTAAATTTTAAAAATTTATATTTAAAAATGCCCCAAAAATCAGAAATTAGTGGTAAAGATTCGAAAAAGATTTCATTTTAAAGGAATTTTTATTATCTTTCTCGATATAAAATTTATAACCCTCAGATTATTATTTTAAATGCAAAATTAAAAGATGTTACAGAAACAGTTTAAAAATTCAATTTTAAAAAAATCGAAGAATAAGTTTTCAAAAATCTTTCTTAGTGCACCCCTACACTATAAGGAGAATCGCCATGCAAAATTTTGGCGCTTTAGGCACATCGGTTTAGTCTGAGAGTTATCTGTCAGTCAGTCACGGAGGTGTTTTATACATATAGATTAATTTGGAATAGCTATAACAGCCAGAAAACAGGTTTCATCTGTAACCTTGGGTCTAGGGAGTCTTTAATTGGTTTTAAACAAAATACGGCCGCATAGAGTTTTGACCGGCTAGAAATGTTTCACCGTATTTTGTTCCTAAAATGGAGAAAATTGTATATGTTTTATATTATACTAGTCAATACCCTTCAAAACATGATGGCTAATTAGAAAATAAATGTACTAATGCATAAATTATACTCAACATATCATTGCCAAATGCTGGAAATCATAATAATGCGCAGAAGCAAATTAGTGTGCTTAAGCGGCCTCGTGCTTAGTGAGTATATAAAGCCAGATTTAAAAATGTCACTGAGCATGCGCAGAAAACAATTTTTTTAAATTGCAAATTATCGCTAATTAAACAGCGCAAAATAAACAATTTCCATGAGGTGTAATCTTATATTTCACAAACATGATTATCATAAAAATAAAAATAGCAGTGAGTAATCTCGACTCTTCGGAATAAACGTGTTTATCATTAAAACATGTCATTAATTGTTTATCATTAATTGTAAATTATCGCTAATTAATAGAAATTGCGTTTACAAAAACTAAATTTGACAAATCTACAGAATAGTCTTTCGTTTAAGTCCAAAATGAAGGAAATTGATGCAGTAGTTTTCCCTCACGAATTGCCCAAAAAGTAGGCTTAGCAACTTAAATATATAGATGTTTGAACATGTGATGCAGCCCAGGAAAAGGTACCTGAAGTGTGAAAAATTTATTTTTCGATCTTGAAAGAATCACTTGTTGATTTTGGGAAGCATTTTCTATTTTTTATAAGATCAGTTCGATAGGTTTGAAAATGAGGAAAATACGGTGTTTTAAAAATACAGTTTTTTTCCTTAAGAAAACGTCGTTTTGAAATAAAAAGATTTTTAAAGTTGGAGAGTAAAAATCCACCAAAATTGGAATCTAAACTACTACAGAAATGCAGAATTTATAATACACTTTCACTTTACAATTTCCAGTGTTTCATCTTATGGAGCAGGCGCCCACATGGTATAGTAGATAACATCCTACTCTTCCCTGCTGTAGGCTTGGGTTCGAATCCCGAATAAGGCTTGGCCTTTACAGTGATGTCCCCTCATCAGGGAGCAATTCTGGCTCACCTAAACGGTTGCTCCCGCAATATACGAAGTAACCAGCAAGAATTCGCGGATGTTCATGGTCCAGTGTTATTAACCAATATCGTCAAAAGACAAGTGGCTCCGCATTGGTAAAAAAAATATCTTATGGAGCAGACTCCAGGGATTATTTAAACAAAAAATAACCTTATCCGTTAGAAATTCGTATATATGTGCAGTAAAGGTAAAAATATTTTCACACTGTTATCATCTGATTATCTGGTTATCATCTGATTATCATGTGGTTATCATCTGATTATGAAAGAATCGAATTAAAGAATGCAGGGTTCTCACCTATATTCATTACACCCCCTCAACTTCTAAACGATGATAGTTTAGGTCATAAAGGTAGTGTTTAGGTATAGTAAAGAGGCTGTGCGCTATTTGATGAGACTACTGACAACGCCATCTATCGGCAAATTTTGGAATCGGCGTTTTTATCTCAAAAACGGTGCGAGATAGAGGAAAAAATTCAATCACAAAGCTGTTCAGCATCATCGATTTAGTAAGAAAAGACACCTTGCGCACATTAATACTCAAAACAGATTGTAAAAAAATGAACATTTGTTTGGTCGGGATTTTCAAGATTATGGCGACGTGAAACGCGAACGAAAAGCTCGAAAAGACGACCTCACGGACAAAATACCAAGAAATGTGTATAGTGGCTAATGGAGAGCATTTTCAACATCATAAATAAATTATCTTGAAGATACGGTAGTATCTATGTTTCTTTCTTCCACTCTTTATGACATGACAAATTTCGAAATCGTGACCAAACAAATGGTCCGTTTCTACATTCTGTTTTAAGTATTAATATGCGCAAGGTATCTTTTCTTACTAAATCTATCATGCTGAACAGCTTTGTAACCGACTTTTTTCCAGTATCTTGTACCGTTTTTGAGATAAAAACGCTAATTTCAAAATTTGCCGATATATGGCGTTGTAAGTGGTCTCATCTAGTAGCGCATAACCTTTTTACTATACGTAGACACCAGCTTTATGGCCTAAGCTGTTACCATTAAGAAGTTAAGGGGGGTGGAATGGATACAGATTGGAACCCTGTATACTGGAAAACGCTATTCTTCCCTATATATGTAGCCACAGGCCCTAAAAAAGGACATCGCTTTTGGATATCGCTTAAATATCAAAAATAACTTAAACTGCATTTTATACGTTTTCGAACTTAACCCTTTAATTAAGAAAAATATCAAAAACATTTTATTGATAAATTTAATATATATAATATATGATAAATTTATCAGACTGCAGTATATTTGTTTTGGAATCTGTATGTACATTTAACATTATTTACGAATGTATTTCACAAAATACATTGTTTAGGCCCTAAAACACAAAGACATCGCTTCCTCCGAATAAAAGAAAATAATTTAAACTGGATATTCATCCTTTTCCGAACCAGGCATTTTAATGAATTTAAAATGAGGGATTTTTCGCCATCGAATTTGGAGCATAATGCTCAGAAGCGCAATTCCTCTATTTTAATCTCGTAGAATTTATTACAATAATCCCAAGTGAAATTTAAATGGCGAAAGATTTACCGTTCTTCTCCTACATCTGATAGAAAAAAGGGCATTCATGAGGAAGAATCATTAATATTTTTATCTAATATTTTCGAAAGATCTGGAATATTTCAGGAAAATTTCTCAGTAAAAATGTAAAAACATATTCCCCGAAGGAAAAAAGTACGCTTTCATATAATTTTGCAAAGAGAATAAGAACTCTATTCAGATAATTTCGTTATTGTATAAAATAAGTAGTTTATAGGCACTTACATAGCATTTATCATTCTAATGTTATATTATTATTGGATAGACAATCATAGTTAATAGCCCAAAACAGATTTGCAGAGAAGTATTAAAAATATAGATTAAATTATCTACTCCCACGTGTAGCAATTTCGAAACATAATATGTTTTTTGTTTTGCATTTCTTAGAGATTTAGAAAGAGAATAAGAAATAAATAAATAATATTTACGATAAGAATAAACAATATTTGTATTTTTATTCTATATTTGAATAATTGCTTAGGTTTGTTCGGATAACAATTTGGACTCCATACGGAAGATCTCAACTGCCTTTTAAAAATATTATCAGTAAATAGTCTATTCTGATTTAATGTTATAGACTATAATTGCTTAGAAGAAAATATAATATTTATTTCATAGGAGAGCAAATGAACCTCGATCAAGGTTGAAATATCGATTTTCAGGTTTGAACAACATCAGCTGATTCTAGTGCCTAAATAATGTATTTTATAAAATGACTTTCTAAATAATGATAAATATATACTGTTAAAAACAAAAATTCTATAGTGACATAAATTTTAAAACTCATGATATATTGTTTTTGTTATTTTGTTCATTAAAATGTCTAGTACATCAAAAGGATAAAATCCACATTAAAAATTTTTTTTTAAAATTTGGATAAAAGGATATTTTTGTGTTTTAGAGCATAAAAAATGTACTTCATGAAATGTGTTTGTAAATAATATTAAATATATATACCGCTTCAAAAACAAAAACTGTTTAGTCTGAAAAATTATATACCAGGTGATCATAATTTAAATTGGCCTATTCAGAGCCCTCTGTTTAGAGCTGTAACTATAAGGCAGATTGAGATGAAATTTTGAAGATAAACAATTCAAAGGATGCGCAGAAAGTTTCCGAAAAAAAAAATTTAATTCTCCGCTAGGGAGGGCATTACAACGTAAATGCTTGAAAAGTCATGCAATAAATAAATGTGCACATTAAAAAAATCATTTAAAACTTTTATTTTTACATTCTCAAGCATTATGATGTTTAAAACTGTTATTTTTACAATTTTAAGTATTATGACGGTACAAAAGTTGATAAATGTGGCACTGCAAGTGAAGAAGAAAGCAAGTGAAGAAGGCTGCAAGTGAAGAAGGCTGAGATCGAGTGAGCACCATTCTTTAAGTTACGATGGCAATTAGATTACAAGAATGTAAGTTAATCGTATAACATTTTGATCAAAACCAGGGAAATGCTGTTGCAACTCTTAACGAATTTCGAAGTCGAAAGAAATTGCGTTGGGTCCAATGTCCCCACAAGATGTGAGAGACATGATATCTTGATTTCAAAACACTGGGTGTTTAAGCGTTCAACGTGGCAGAGGGCTGAAGAATATCAGAGAAGAAGTCGTTTCAGAAGCAGCAACGGCCATTGTCGAGCAGTCACTCACAAATAATCAGGGAGTCAACAGAGCACGTGCAGTGTCACGACAATTAGACGTAACGTATAGCACAGTGCAGAAGATTCTGAGAATAATAGTGAATTTTTTTCCGTATACGATCAGACGCAACCAGTAACTGCTTCTTACCGACAATGGCCGTCGCTTATCTTTTGCCCTGACATTTCTTGCCTGAATGGAAGTCAACGACTCCTGGCCGTGGAACATTCTCTGGAGTGACGAGGGTCATTTTTATCTGAACGGAACAGTAAACACCCAGTATTGTCGAATTTTTACCGTCTGGTGTGGATTCACTTCCCAATTTATCCTTGGACTGTCATATGAGGGACGGCCGTTGGGTATAACAAGGAATACATGTCATGCTTTAAAACTATTTGACGAAAAAAATGGCGACTCATAACAGGTATTGGCAGATCTGAAAAACGAATAAAAGTAGGGGACGGTAAAAAATCAAAACTTCATGATCATCTCGTCGTTTATTTAGTTATAATAAAAGAAAAGAAGGTGGATTAAGGCCATAACAAAATTTAGTAGCAGTGAGGCTTAAGGCTAAATCACAAATTAACAGCAGTATTATATCAGGGTGGGCTCTGGAGGACGGCTAGTCTTCTTGGAGTAGGACCGGCTCTTTCCACGTCTCGTACGGCAACTTGCTTCGTTCATGATGAAAGCGGGTTACATCCGAGCAGGCACGTCGCTTGCAGAAGTCTGGCTATTCACTCAAAATCCTTTCCTCCAGCGAGACCTGGTCACATGATGTTGATTACTTTTCCAGATATGGGATTGACGAGTTGGCGCTCGCCAAGCAGTGCCGCCAAGGCTGGAGAAACAAAGATAATGGCTTTTGTGTGTCGTGGGGGAAGGCGAAAAGTTGTGTATACTGGAACAGCGCAGGAAATGTCTCAGCTGCAACCCCTTTCTGGAATGTGCATCCAAGAGCAATGGGTTCTCATGCACAGACAAAAATTGAGTTTTCAGTGAATCTTCTGCAGAATAGATGGGGAACGTATCTAAAATTAGATATCGAATCCGTGCATGGGGGAACATCCCCTTATGACGTTTGTATAAAAGTGAAAATAACAGATTTTATAAAAATATTGTAAAAGCGGTACGACAGGACCATTCTTTTACGAAGTACTCAACGATAATGGCCTTGTCAAATGTTCTGTAACAGCCCTCAGATATCGTGACATACTCAGCAGTTTCGTTTTACCTCAACTCAAGCAGCGACAATGCCTCGAGTCTATTACTTTTATGCAGGATGGTGCCCCTCCACATAATGGTCTCTGTATGCGGAGGTTTTTGCGACAATATTTTACGGATGACAGGTGATTAGCCGATCGTTTTCTACTCCTTGGCCGACCCGTTCTCCCGATGTCACCCGGTGTGATTTTTGGTTATGGGGCCATTTAAAGAACGCTGTTTATAGGGGGAATGTTACAACTTTGGCTGACCTGAAGGCCCGCATAACATTGTATGTTCGACAGATTACTGGCGACCAGCTGCGATCTGCTGTTGAACACGCTGTTCATCGTCTGCACATTTTGCATACTAATGATGGAGGCAATATTGAACTATTTTCTTTACATCGTTAGACAGTGTGTAACAAATAAAGTATGCTTGAATTGGAATTTGTAGCTTGTTTAAATTATTTCCATGTAATGTGCCACCTAGCGGACAGTTTTTGAACTTTTTTTCTGAATTTTTCAGCGCATCCTTTGAATTGTCTATCTGTAAAATTTCAGCTCAATCCGCTTTTAGTTACAGCTACAGAGGGCTCTGAATAGGCCAAGTTTAATTATGATCACCTAGTATATCATGATAAAAAAATTTTGACATTTTTGGTCATTACAATGGTTAGTATGTAAAAGGATAAAACACGCTTTAAATATTTTTTTTGTTATTTGGATATCTTTGTCTTTTAGTTAATCTTTGTCTTTAGTTAATCTTTGATAGCTTTCTCTTTAGTTTCATAACTTATGTATTTTGTGAAAAACATTTGTAAATAACATCAAATATAAATAAATATTCTATAATCATATAAATTTATATTAATTCTAATATTTTTTTGCATTTTTGTTAATCAAAATGTCTAGTTCCTGGAAGGATAAAACCAGTTTTGAGGTAGCCAAGTGGTAGCGCGTAGGCTATCGGTGCTGAGGGTACTCGGATTAAATCCCGACAAGCGCCATTAAATGATCCCGTGTCTAGGCCGAATACGTGCAAGTTAAATCCTCAAACCGGAACGTCATTCTATGAAGTGGAGAGGGTACGATCACCCCAGATGTTTCAAAGGGAAGTGATCGGTCAAAGATAAGGTGGCACCTGGATAAGTTGGACTTCGCCTCTTGTTGTGACATTATAAACCGGAGCCGTATCCCTCTGTCCATATGGACCTGTATGGTTCATATGGACCCGGTTTGAAATACCTTCGGCCAGGGGGCATAAAAAACAACAGCTACAAGATGGAAAAAAAAACCCAGTTTAATTTTTTGTTTGGATAAAGGGATATCTCTGTGTTTTAGACCCTAAATGATGTAATTTATGAAATATGTTTGTAAATACAGAATGTCGTTCGCACTTTATCGAAACGACTTTGATTGTTAAGTTTCAATGTCATATTTTTTGCGGCGGTTTGCTCCTGTATGATAGTCATGGTTCTTGACAATAGCTCCAACTTGGATTTTCCAAGATAGTAAACTTTTTCTTAGTACTGTCATGTCAATTTTACCCCATTCCTCTTGGACCATTTTCCAAAGTCTGTTCAGTGTTCTTGAATGCTGTTTTCGTAAGGCTCGTTTTAATAAACCGAAAGTGCAAAAGTCCATTGGAGAAGCGTCAGTTTGGTGATTTAACAGGTATTTCATTAAATGGGAGACACTTTATTTCTGTTTCTGATTCTTTCTTTGCTAAATTAGAGTCAGTTGATTTAGACGTGTGACTAGAGGTTTTGTCCATATGAAGCTGAAATTTATCTGTCCTTTCCATATAAGGCTGGAATTACTTCTTAAAAAATTGGTTCTAAAACATTCTGCTCATAGTAGAGTAGATTAATTTTGGCTTTATTCATGACCTTTTTTAATTTTAATTTTCCTATGTAACAAAATCCTGCAACTATCATGAATCCCTTTGGGAACTTTTCTGTACGCTGACGAATCCATTTCGTACGGGCATTCCCGTCAGTTGAGCAATAGAAAATTAATCTTTTTTTATCACCGTCATTTAAATGCACCCAAGTCTCATCGACTGTTACCACAAATTTCCGTTTTTCAGCAGCTACTTGTTTTTCATAAGATTTTCTACAATTTGTTTTTTTTAGCAATTTTTTTTGGTAAAAGCAGATGATCTTTAGTATTTAACATCTGTTTTAACTTCAAATCTTTAGGAATTATTTTACTTACAGCGCCAGAAGACATTCTTAGTTTTGATACAATGGATTTTTGAGTCGAGTTCTTTTTGTCTTTTAGGATCAGAGACTTACTTTCTTGATATTTTCCTGCGTTCGAACAGTCTTAGGATGAGGTTTATCGTGGTCATGTTATCATTTTGAATCTCAGTTAAACTTTTTCTTTCTTTCATATTTAATATATTATAAATACCTTTTTTTGTAATGCCAGAACCTCAATTTTTATACCGCTGTATAATTTATTGACACGGGTATTTCTGATAAGAAGGCGCACTTACGTAACCTTCGAGCCATCTATCAATTTTAGGAGCCATTTTCAAAATAAATCTTTAATTTTACATTCCAATAAAAACAAAACAGTAGCAGATGACTATTCTGAAGTTGCCAAATTTTTATCTCAAAATCCAAATGACAAAAATAAATTACAAAATCGTTTCCATAAAGTGCGAACGACTTTCTGTAATATTAAATATACATAGATCTTCGGAAAGGTAATACTGTACGGTCTGATAAATTTTATTTATCCTTATATAAGATTTTCAACATTTTTGTCCATTAAAATGTCTAGCTTGTAAAATCCAGTCAAAACTACTTTTGTTATTTGAATAAAGATATATATGTTTTAGACTCTAAATAATACATTTTATGAAAAGCGTTTGTACATAATATTTAACATGAATAGTTCTCCAAAAACAAATATTCTAGACCCTGATAAATTTTATTTATTATGATATAATTTATTTTACATTTTTATTCGTTAAAATCGCCTAGTTCGTAAAAGTATAAAAACCCAGTTAAAATAATTTTTGTTATATGGATAAAAGTTGTGTTGTGTTTTAGATCCTAAATAATGTATTTTATGAAATGCGTTTGTAAATAATATTCAATATACTTAGCTCTTTAAAAACAAATATGGTCTTTAAATTTTATTCCTCATACTATGAATTTTTGATATTTTCGTGAAACGCTTTTTCTATTTTTACGGTACTATAAACAAAATATATTATGACGCTGTGAACAAACTTTATTTATAGTTTTTCTTCTGTACTCAAGACTATGTTTTGTCAATTCAGTACTGACTTTTGAAAAGTCAATTTTCTATTTCTTGAATACACTTATGGTATATTGAACATAAAAGTTATGTGGGTACAAAGAGTTAGGTATTAACCAAATAAACATTTTTTAGATATATATTTTATCTTGAAGCAGCAAATTTTTAGTTAATTTAACATGAACTATAATAATTCGGGACCCTTTTTATCACATCTAAAGGCGGAGACCGACTTGTAACTAAACACTTCAATGCAATGTAATGTAACACCATCGGTATTTTTAAGAATCTCTTTGATTGTTATTACAAGTCAGGGTACACTCACATTCAAAGACTGCAGACTATTCAAAATAGAACACTCCGCGAAATTAGGAAATCCCTTTGGTATCTCCGTAATGAAGTTATTCATAGAGATTTGACAGTAGAGCCCATTAGACACCATGTCAAAGAACTCGCAATAAACTTTTATGATAACATTTATGCAGTAAATAGTGAAGACCTAGTTAACCTCCCAGATTATGACCCTAGATAATTTCCCAGGCGGCCTCAGGCCCTACTGATAATAAACCATGTTCCCATTCCCAACAGCTAACTTCCTTTCTTTCTCCTTGCTTCAAACCCCCAGTCGCTTGACTACTTCTGGTTTCCGGACGGTCACTCCGAACAATCAACCACAGCACTATTCATGTTGCTCCGCCCACTGACACATATCCCATTAGCTCTATTCGTAGAATACGTTGCTTCGCCCTCGTTGGATCTCTGTCCTGCCATTCATACGTTTTGAATCTTCCTCGATTGTCCCAGGTTAAATATTTTTTACAAAATCCTCTCTCCCTTTTATTAATCTTTTCTCTACAACCTCAATTATTCCTTCATTACGTACCAACCTAAACTTTTAAAATTATTTGTAATTTAATTTAATTCATCTTTTTTCGCACACAATATTATTACTATTATAATCAATTTTAGAGAGCGGTAATAATGATACATTCCACATTGAATACATAGGATATGGAAATCTAGCTTCCAGGAGCCTCTAAAGATAATTATGTCTATGCCTATGCTGTACAAGTCAGGGATATTACAAGCTGCACTGAACTGACTAAAGTTGAGAAGCATATGACCCTCGCATTCAAAATGAAAATTCACGAAGAAACATAGGTATACATGAAATGTAATGCTAATCATGAAGATCTAGGCGGTAACCGACTAGTAACGTAACGATGTAATGCAATGCTCGTGGCAAACATTACTTTTCAAGTTTACGCGTGTTCTTTACCGAATACTCATTTTGAATGCTCGGCTCAAAAGATGCTCCACTTCAGTGATTCTAGTGTGACTTGAACTGACTTCAGATGTAACGATGAAAGGGATTCACAAAAATATCGACAGTCAAATGGAGCACGATTGCTCAACTTGAGAGTCTCGGCTCATCGCTCGCTTTCAGACATTGATTACAGAATACTCGTGATACATTTCACGTGTAAGACACGTGTAAGACAACTTTTCAGGTAGAACCTACAGAGCAAATAAAAGGGTATAGTATCTGCACTTATAATTAATGCGCAATTATTTTCAACAAAAATATCTCTAATTTTTGTTCCATCTGGATAGCTGCAATTGCCAGTTTCAGACTTCGGACTGGTTAAGATTGTCTTCGGTTTCAACTTAGTTGCACGGACGACTCAAACTATATCTTCTGCAACTCGGAAGTTCAGCTGATAACGTGTAATAATTTCGAAGTGTGAGTTGCAGTAAGATGCTTTAGCTGTGGTAAGTACTGGAAATACTTATCATTTAAAGAATAAGAGCCAAAAGTCACGGCTAAAAACAACGCATTGCAGCAATAGGTCATAAATGAGTTTGAAGTTGGAAAAACTTATTAATATCAATTGAGATGTTATAGGTATAGCATTTAGAAATTCTATGCCCTTTAAAAAACAATGTCAATGAATAAAGAGCTACTCTAAATTAAAATGGGGATTACAGGATGATGTCCACCAACAACCACCTAAATGATAATAAACTATCTGGGATACGCTTATTTATCAAGTCCATTTAATATATAAATAAATAAATAAATATATATATATATATATATATATATATATATATATATATATATATATATATATATATATATATATATATATATATATATATTCAAAAGAGTTTTTAACAGCATTTAGAAACATAGTCAATTACTACTTTTCAATGTAACACTATGTTATAGAATTTTAACCATGCAATCGTTTTCTTTGAGTAAGACCGAACTTTTATGCCAGACAACATAAAAACTAACGACTTTCTCAATAAGGAAAATCCTTCGTATCTTTACTGCTTACTAAGACGTCAAGATGATTGGCACCACTGAGTACAGAAGAAATGAAGTGAGGATTTGATGTTTCCCGACAGATGTATTTCATTTAATTCTGATAATATGTGACAATATAATAAGCTGCAAAGCTTTCCGAAATGATAGAGACAGATATAAATCCTTTCGGAATATATTCATTAAAACTCCGCTGATATTTATGTTATTACGAAAGGATCATTGAGTGTGGGAATATATATATATATATATATATATATATATATATATATATATATATATATATATATATATATATATATATATATATATACAGTGGAATCTCGATCGATCGTTTTCGGATCCATCGTTTTTCCGTATGTGTCGTTCATGTTATCCAGTCCCAAAGATCATATTGCTTTGTTATGTTTCCGCATCTATCGTTTTCCCGCATTTATTGTTCATTTCAATCGGTACCTTGAAAAACGATAGATCGAGATTCCACTGTATATATATATATATATATATATATATATGGATAGATAGATAGATAGATAGATAAATAAATAGATAAGTAGATAAATAGATAAAATTTTATTTTATTTTTTCATATTTCGTTTTATAACCCGAAAAACGATTAAACGTATTTCATATTATACAAAAATTGTAGATCAGGTAGATTTTATTCACATCAGGAGAATACATTATATTTTATAAATGAAAACGGTAAGACCAATAACTTACGATGCAATTTATTATTAATTTGCTTTAAGTCAAACATAAACAGCTTGCTTTGTCACAAAAATTACAATATGTTACCTGTCTTTGAGCAACACGTTTTCGAATAACATCTGTAAGTATCTGTTTATCGATAACAATAGGATAATTTCTGCAGGCAAAGCTGATTAATAATGAAAGGGTATTTACTCATCAAATAAATATTAGTGATTTATGCTGGGAAGAAGTCTTTGGTGTTTGATCCTGATCATGTGTTACTGAAGTTACCCATTGGCCCAAAGCGTTGACAGGAAGTAAAATATTCGTCAAAGTCTATAATATTAACTGCATAAAAGAAAGAAAATAATTGAATATCTGTGCATTTCAAAGCATTTAGGCTCAAAAAAAATAATTTTCAAGGATTGGTGCTCTTTATGTGTTACTAAAAACCGCTTTTTATATATTATTTAAAAGATGTATGTATATTAAACTAGAACATTGGAGGTTTGATTTCTAGTGAATTGTCTAAGTGAATTTGTCTAGACCGGTGTATCTCAACCTTTTTCAGATTGCAACTCCCCTCAATGTTTTCTACGCATCCTGTTAATCTATTCCCCCCTTTCATATTTTTATTAAATAGGCCTAGAATGACTTAAAAATATAACCTAAAATACATTTCCCATGATTTAATTCCAACCAAAAGTTTAATTTTATATAAAAGGAAATTTGTAAGAAATGGAGCACATTAAGTAACATTCATCCCTCGGTCAAAGGCGTTTAAATGCAAGAACTTAACAGAACAGAACTTCAAGAAAAATAAAACACCCAAATGTAAGGATTCGGAATTATAAAATAATAGAAATAGTAAGGATTCGGAATTATAAAATAATAGAAATAGAAAACATGTTGGAGATAAAATAGAAAAAAATTATCTCCTTTGATTGCAGTCACTATTTTTTACTAGTAAAATTTCACTTAGTTGATACGTAAATATGAACACATCATTTAATTTTATAATGCCGTATTTCACCACATAATAGTATTCTATATATTCCCCATGCAGTTTGAATACAAATAAAGCATTCTAAAAGCAATTAAACGGATCACCTTATTATCCACAGCACTAATTTTTTACAAGGGAAATATCACTTTTTCGAATTGCTGCTCTAGACACATCATTTAATTTTATATACAGTATCTCACTTAAAGCGATAAATACTCATAATTGTAATCTCCATACTTAATTTAATTTACTCAATAGGAAATTTGCAGTGGATTTTGATGTGTGACTGCTAGCTTTGTCCTGATGGAGTCTCACAGATTGATGGCACTGTGGGTAAAGCGATGGTATTTCATTCAGAAAAATTGGCGATAAAATATGTTCCTGATAGTATATGGAGTAAATCTTCACATTTTTTCCACTCTCTTTATTTCTAGCTTGCCATTATAAGAAAAACCAGCAACAATCATGAATACCTTAGAAAAACTTTCTTTCGATTCTTTGAACCATGTACTTAAATTTTTTTCTCCCCTTTTATGATAATAAATGGCTCATTTTTTGTTGCAATCATTTAAATACACCCATGATTCATCTATTGTGACAATTGTTTTCAATTTTTCTTTGGATAAGTGTTTCTCATATAGAATTCTCCAGCGTGTCCTGCGTTCAGCGATATGATTTGGAAGAAGACGATGCACATTGCGTTTCTTCGCTTTCTTAAGATTTAAATCAACGTTTATCATTTTGTTTACAGTGGACACCGAGCATTTTAATGATTTTGCAACTGTCCTTTGACTAGGGGGATTTTCTTTTAACATTAAACAACGTACCTTTGCAATAGTCGAAGATGTCCGTTTTTTCCTTGGATACTTGTTTGGAATTTTTGTCCCACTTGAGGCTCCAATTTGACGTTTTTTTTTTCCTTTCTTGTTGACGATATTACCTATCGACGCTTTATATATCACAAAACCATGACTCTCGCATCGTTTTTGGATAACGGAGTATGCATATTTCTCTTCGGAAAGAGCATGAATGTAGCCCACATAAATGTCGCCTGAACCACTGCTTTGTTAAAAACGCCATTTTGAATAAATACAAAACTTTCAAGCCGCAGACGATAATTTTGACTTTTAAAAACATAGTACAATTGCAATTATTTCTTTTGCAGCAAACGATTTTTTATTACCGCTCACCAAAATCGTCTAAAAAATGTGCGAACAGCCTCTGTATATTTTACTATTAAAGTTTCGCTTTCTTGATATCTAATTCTGAACAAATTATATAATTTTGTACACAGTATTTTCCTTAAAGTGTTAAACACTCATAATGGTAATCTATACTCTCACCGAGTAGTTTGCAGGCTCGTAGCTATAGCATACAAAAGTAAAAAAAAATACAATTTCTAGCGACTAATTTTTAGTAGTGAGATGTTCCTTATTCGAAATGTAATCCTGAACACATTTTATTTTAAATACTGTTTTTTACCTAAATTGATGAATACTCATATTAGTTATTTATATACTCCTCGAGATGTTTGCATACTTGTAGCTACAGCGTACTAAAGGTGAAAAAAATTTCTCGTTTGTTTTCAGTCACTATTTTTACTAATAAAATTTCACTTAGTTGATATGTAAATCTGAACACATTATTTAGTTTTTATACAGTATTTCCCTTAAAGTGATAAATTATCATAATAGTAATCTATAAACTAGTTAAGTAGTTTGAATACTTGTAGCTACAGCACTATAAAGCAAAATAAAATATTCACATTGATTTCCAGCCATTATTTTTCTATAGTGACATTGAACTTAGTGGAAACGTAATTCTGAACATATAAGAACAATTACTAAAATTTGTTTATGCAATCAACGATACTTTCAATAAATTGAATACTTAATTCCCTAATAGAATCAGGAATTTCAGATATAGAACCAAATATAAACAGAAATAAGTTATGGTTACCCCTACATTAAAATGAAGCATGAGGAATATTTTATTTTCTCATAATTCATTAAAGATAAAAATCACTTTTATTATCTAGAAAATCTAGCAAAAGGCTCTTAAGTAACAAGTCCCTGCAATTTTCACTTTAATTACCTAGATGATAAGGGTAATTATGTGACTCGGTTTTTATCATTAGAAAAATTTGAATTTCAAATGAGAAATGTGAAAAAGATTTCCGACATTAAAAATACATGAATAATTTCTTTGCGTCTTAAATTATGACAACTATATCTTGCGTGTAATTTACACTACGGTGCTTTTCAAAAATGCAAAAAATTAAAGTCTTCATAATAAACTTTCAAGATGCAAGTACTTTTCTCCTTCATTATGAGGTTATACATAGGTAAAAATAATTAAGATCTTCAAACGTGATTAAAAAGGAAAATGTTTTCTGACTCCAAAATAAGGGAAATCCTTTTCCCGGAAAGCAACAATTTATGTTACAACTGTTTTCCCATTTTTGATGATCTGTGGATGAAAAATTTTCTTAAAGAATAATGCAGAGATAAGCTGTTTAACGACCTTTCCTTTACCTTTTTTATAATGGTTATTCTATTTAACAGGAAAATACCTTTCACATGTCACAGGTAGTAAAAAACGTGAAATAATTTGACTGAACTAAAAGATTAGCATGATGCAAAAATAATACTACATTTGAGCTCTTGCAATATATACAATGACTTTCCTTTACTCTGAGATCTGATATTTCATCAGTTCGAACTAAGATGCTCTCAGTGGATTGCATATATATATATATATATATATATATATATATATATATATATATATATATATTTATATACCCAGTATGGTTCCCTTCTTGAAGATGTAAAATGTGCAGTCTGTGGACAGCTGCGGATCGTAACTGGTCGACTGAAACGCTTCTCAAATGTAGAGAGACACCTTCTTTTGAGTCTGCCAAGGTTACCAGACGTCCTAGATAAGCAAGTATTTTTAAATGTCCCCACAGTCAAAAATCACGAAGTTTAAGTTCGAGAGAAGGAAAGGGCCAGGTTGTCAGAAACACACGACGGATTATTCTGTCATTAGTGAAACTTTGCAGAAGAAACTGCTGTACACAATGTGTGGAGACGCTCCATCATGCATAAAAAAATTCTGTCAAGACCGCTGCTGCTTATGGGGTACAACAAACGTTTCGAGCATCCTTTTGTATCTGTTGGCCGCCATGGTGCATGTCACAGGGCCATTGCGAGCAGCCTCTTCGAAAAAGAAAGGTCCATGGAAGAATTTGGCTGAGAATCCACACAAGGGCTGTAACTTTCGGTACATAATATGAAATCTAGTGAAAGTTACGAGGAATCTGCGTGACACAAATGAGACAGTTATAGATGTTCACTGTTCTACTTACGTGGAAATGGGCCTCGTCGCTCCACAGAATCTGCAATGGTCCAGATGCATCCACTTCAAATCTAGCAAGAAATGTCAAGGCAAAGGTCTGTCTCTTCTCCCTGTCGATGGCCATTAACTGTTATGACTGATTTTGTAAGGAAAATAAAGCACCATTTTCCTCAGTACGTTCCACACTGTGCTACAGGGACCAACCAAATGTCGTGAGACTGCAATTGCACTACTACAGCCTACAACATTTTCCATCAACTTTTAAACAGCAGCCATGGCAAAATTTAACGACATCTGAACTAGCCGGTTTGCGTCCTCGACCAGGCTGAACTCCATTAAAATGGAAAAAATTCTTTCCGCATGTGTTTATTATAATTATAATTATCATTAATTTCTATTTATCCTATTTTCTGTTGTATAGTGCAACTTATCTGTGTTTCTGAAACTAAATTATTTTTTTACGAAATCCCTTTCCCCGTGTCTCGAGTAGTTTATGTGTATAAAATTTGAAGGTTTTACACTGAGTAGTTCGATATACAGGGAGCTTAGAGTAGGGGTGTTCTGATTCTGGTCACCCAGTGCACACACACACACACACACACACACACACACACACACACACATATATATATATATATATATGTGTGTGTGTGTGTGTCTATATAATATATATATATATATATATATATATATATATATATATATATATATATATATATATATATATATATATATATATATATATTATTTTGACCAAATTTGATTGCTTTGGAAATATCTAGGAGACACAGCTGGTCTTTGCTCAGCTCTTTCTTGTCGGCATTAGGTATAGTGCAGTCAATGGGTAAAAAATCTGGCACAGGAAGTTTTATACAGGCTCTCATTTTTTGACCAACTTTACCACTATAGGATGATGGTCCTGCAGTAGTTCTGTCCAAGTGATGGAAAAGATGTCAGAATGGTAGCCCGTTAAAATATAGGGGGCAAATACACCACTGAAGTGGTCTACCAACTTTTGCTCGATTTGACGAATGACACCATTTCTCCAGCAAATGTTAGTGCCCGTTCCGTCAATTCCAATTAAACCGAGCCCCTCCAGAAAAATATTTAGTTGAGCCAAATGTGTAACAATTGCCACAGAAATGTCTTTAGAAAGCCCAGTAGTAGGTGAAACATGGTATTTTGAGCCTGGTTCTTGAACCAAGGAATAAAGTTTTACATTTTGGATCCGACGATAACGTTTAGAACCAACCATTTAAATCACCACAGTCTCATACTTCCTGCCATCAAAGTAAAGACCCCGTTAATGTTGATTAATAGCTTTGGACTGCAAATGATGTCTGTTACTAATTTTTTTCTCTTCTCACTATGTTCTTGTCGACAACATGAGACAAGACTTCCTCGTTTATGATGCTGAAATCTTGGAGAACACCACACGTAATCCCGGCTGTAGCACGGTCAGATACCCTATACTGATCACTTTCCAGAGTTGTTGCATTAAGTTTTATCCTCTTTTGCCAGGGATTAGATGTTTTCGGTTTTCTCTCATCTGGTTCGAAATGCTCATCACTTTCAGCGTCACTCTTATTGTTTCCTTCTCCCTGTTCATTTTCGGGCTGCTCATGGTCAGTTGTTTCTTTACATTTATACCCACTTTCGCTCAAAGTACTTGCACCTTGGTTTATTTTATAGTAAACAGCTAACAATTCAATGCCATACATTTCAATACTTCCTTGTTCATTTTTGCGCTACAAGTGTGATTAATCTCGCGTTTAATGTTTTAATTCCGATATTCTCTAGAAAAAAAATCCTTTTGGACCCCTTAAGGTTTAACCTCTTATTAAATCTCTGATATATATATATATATATATATATATATATATATATATATATTAATACATATTATACAGGCTGATTTTTTTAAAACTGACATTACTAAGAGCCATCTGTAGCGTAATGTATCAGCCGGAACTCCTCCAAAATTAATAGAGGGACTCAGGGCGGCATGAGAAAGAGTTTCCGTAAAAAAAAAGTTCCAAACGTCGCCGATAGGGGAAGATATGGCGCTGTTGTTGTCGGAGCACCCGAGAATTTACTTAAAAGTTAAGTAAAAAAGCATAAAAATTAAGTGCGGAATCTGTTGTGCCTTCGCTTTACAGAAGAAACGTTCGTTAGTCGCTTTTTTCCACTTGCATGGCCACCTCGCTCCCCGGACATAACCGGTGTGGCATTTTTCTGTGGGGTTATTTAAATTCTAAGGTGTATCTTGGTGGAGTCTCCAAACTTGGCGGTCCTAAAGACTACATTTCTCAGAGTTTGATGAACATTCCTGGTGACATGTTACAATTGGCCGTTGAGAACATAGTGTTTAGGAGGCAATGTGTCGTCCACCAGGACCGTGGTCACATTGAAGGGGAGAGAACTGAATTTGCATCATAAAGCGGTGTTGTAGTGAAATTATTTGTTATTCATTTGTCTGCTTACAGCTTTTTTGGTATTCATCCCTTATCTTTATAGTCCGAAATAAGGGCGCTGCTGTCAGCTACATAGGCGTGAATTTGTATTATGTTTTACTTGCATTTTATGCAAATTCTCGGGTGCGCCGACAAAAAAAGCGCCATATCTTCCCCTGTCGGCGACTTTTGGAACTATTTTTTTCACGGAAACTCTTTTCCATATCGTCCTTAGCCCCTCTATCAATTTTGGCGGAATTATGGCTGATATATCGCGTTGCAGATGGCTATGAGTAGTGTCAGTTTTAAAAAAATCACCCTGTATGTACACTGCTGGCCATCCAAATTGCAACACCAAGAAAGACAAGAGATAACACAACAAAATTTATGATGTAGATAACAGACTGCATGTGCTGTGATATGGTTCGTGATGTGACTGAGAGATCCGTCACTGCCATGCGCACAATTTGCCTGTCATTACGTGAAGTGGTGCACTGAGGTGGATGCGATCGAACACGCCGGTCCGTCGTACCCTCCTGCATCCAACGATCACATATCCGCATTACAGTTGTTTGGTTTCGTCTAACAATACTACCGATTTCCCTGAAAGATAATCCACAATCTCGGTAGGCCACTATCTTTCCACTGTCGAACTCGATTACTCGGTTCTCTCTAACTCGGATAATTGATCAAAAGATGATCGCTGTTTTCGACGAGGCATAATTGATCGTTTTTTTGAAAAAAACACAAGAAAAACACAATTGCCGAACTTGAAATCGTCGAAATCTCCAAGTCTTAAATAGTGCTTTGGAGTGGCGCCACAGGCGCGCATGATGTGCGTCTCCGCTGAAATTCTAATCATTTGCATATCTCACCTCCGCTAATGCATGTTGTAAATTTCATGTTATTTGCATGTTTCCTTCAGGGTGTTGCATTTACAGTGGCCAGCAGTGTATATATATATATATATATATATATATATATATATATATATATATATATATATATATACAGAGGCTGTTCGCACATTTTTTAGACGATTTTGGTAAGCGGTAATAAAAAATCGTTTGCTGCAAAATAAATAATTACAATTGTACTATGCTTTTAAAAGTCAAAACTATCGTCTGCGACTTGAAAGTTTTGTTTTTATTCAAAATGGCGTTTTTAACAAAGCAGTGGTTCGAAGGCTATATTTATGCTCTTTCCGAAGAGAAATCTGCATACTCCGTTATCCAAAAACGATGTGAGAGTCATGGTTTTGTGATATCTAAAGCGTCGATAGGTAATATCGTCAACAAGAAAGGTAAAAAACGTCAAATTGGAGCCTCAAGTGGTACAAAATTCCAAACAAGTATCCAAGGAAAAAACGGACATCTTTGACTATTGCAAAGGTACGTCGTTTAATGTTAAAAGAAAATCCCCCTAGTCAAAGGACAGTTGTAAAATCATTAAAATGCTCGGTGTCCAATGTAAACAAAATGATAAACGTTGATTGAAATCTTAAGAAAGCGAAAAAACGCAATGTGCATCGTCTTCTTCGAAATCACATCGCTGAACGCAGGACACGCTGCAGAATTCTATATGAGAAAGACTTATCCAAAGAAAAATGGAAAACAACTGTCACAATAGATGAATAATGGGTGTATTTAAATGATTGCAACAAAAAAAGAGCCATTTATTATCATAAAAGGGGAGAAAAAAATTTAAGTACATGGTTCAAAGAATCGAAAGAAAGTTTTTCTAAAGGATTCATGATTGTTGCTGGTTTTTCTTATAATGGCAAGTTAAAAATAAATAGAGTGGGAAAAAATGTCAAGATTAACTCAAAATACTATCAGAAACATATTTTATCGTCAATTTTTCTGAATGAAATACCATCGCTTTACCCACAGTGCCATCAATCTGTGAGACTCCATCAGGACAAAGCTAGCAGTTAAAATCCACTGTACATCAAAATCCACTGTAAATTTCATAAAAGAAATGGAACAAAAAACTGGTATCATGGCCATACCCTTCACTGATATCCCTACTAAATCTCCCGATGTATCACCCTATGGGTTTTTGTGCTTTCGACTTTTAAAATCTGCATTTTCCAAACGTCGTCCGAAAACCCTTACAGGACTCTGGAAAGCTGTTCAGGAGGAATGGGATAGAATACCTCTTCTGACACTTCAAAAGCCATTATTATCCTGGAAATTGCGGTGTCGAAAGATAGTTCAGAATAAGGGATGTCAAATAGAACATTTAAAACACAAGAATTTTATGTAATTTAGTTTTGTGAATACAATATATATCGTCTAAAAAGTGTGTGAACAGCCTCTGTATATATATATGTGTGTATGTGTGTGTGTATAAATAAACGGGAGGTAAATAAAAGTGATCTAAGGCGTAATGCCGGAAAGTATTATATATGCTTTTTAAATTACTCTTTTTACAATATTAAATTGCATTTTAGAGAATGCTGATTTTATAATTTTGAAACCTAAGCCGCTCTGTAATTTGAACTCGATTTCTAATGAAGAAAAATTTGCTTGTGTGTCTTGAAAACACAAATAATGTTCTTTTCAGTCATGAACATTTGAATTATATGCTAATTGGCCATAAATTCTGCAATTTACTGTTTTGAAAACAAATCTTTTAAATTTACCATATCTAAGTTTTAACGATATATATGTATAAAATAAAGAATCATTAAACGAACTGCAACAAAAAAACCTAAGCAAAGAAAATGTTTCTATTTTTTTGCATAAATATAAATTACCTTAAACGTTGCCTTAAATCAAATTTTATTTTCGGAACTTTGGACCAATTGTGTGAAATCACATCGTACTCATATTTGAACAAAAATATAACATATTTCCTCCCAAATAAAACGTCAGCAATTTAAAAAGCGTTTCATTTTTTATTAACTTTGACGTTTATATGAATTTACAGCGGCGAATATTTCTCATTATCAAAAAAAGGAAGTGTAACGTAGGGAAGGAAATTTTCTTCCATTTTAAGCATGCAGAATGTATTAAAGTAATTCCAAAAGGATTTCTTTTTTGGAAGAAAAAAAAATGTTTTTTTCGTGCATTTGGAGAGAAAAAATTGCTTACAGAATAATTTATAAATGAAAATAGCAGTAATTCCTCTTTTTTCTTAAATTTTAAATCTCTTGAAATACGTCACGCACCTAAGGAAAAGAACTGTTTCATTTGTTTACCAACTAGAAATTAGAATGTTGGACCATACTCAGCAGTTTATCTCATAATAAATAAATACAGCTAGGGCTCTAGTCTTCGAGCCAGAGTCTGAGGTTCAGTTCCAATACTAGGTATTGATTACTGTATCAGATAGGAATGCGTTATAGCAGTAAGACTCGGTCAGTTTAAGTCTCGTGGTGCAAAATATTACTGTAACGTTCAAATAAAGCCAACCAACAAAGAAAATACAGCATTTTGACCTGTAGCCATAAATCTGATCATATATCTAACACTTGTACTAGTTGCATACTTTATTATATTTGACAATTTATCGTTAAATTATATACAGGTGGCTATCAAAATAATGGAAACACCTGTCAATATTAGAGGTGTTTATAAATATTTCTCGTATTCCTTAAAGTCTAGAAACCTGTATTCTTTATATAATATAGTGTATTTTTTATTCTACTGTCAGGTATCAGTAATGAAGCTAAGGGCATCGTGCTTTTGGAGCGAACATCATAAAATATCAAACATTGCAGACCTTGCAAAAAGGGCAAATTACTGGAGCGCGTTTAACTTGGAGTATCTGTTACTGCAAAACCAGGCTATTGGGTGTTTTACGAGTTATTGTATCGAAAGTAATGATAGCATACAGAGTGCACGGAAAAACATCCTTTGCCTAACAGAATTGTGAACGAAAGGGAGAGCTGAGTGAAAGAGACGGACGAGGCAATGAAGCGGATTGGCACATGAAGAAAGAAAACAATTGCAACCAAAATTACCGAAGAGCTCAATCTGTATATCCATGTTCCGGTATCAACCAGCAGAGTTAGAAGGGAACTTCACAAACAAAGCGTTTGTGGAAGAGTATCTATTCCCAAGCCACTTGTAATAGATGCCAGTACAAAATATCGACCACAATGGTGCCAGGAGAGCAATCATGGTCGAGTAATATGTCGAAAAACGGCATCTGGTCCGACGAATCATTGTTCACATTGTTCCTCGCAACAGGCCGGGAGTATGTCTGGAGAACACCTACACAAGATTCTGGCTGTCTCATCTCAACTGTCAATCATGGTGGTAGATCTATCAGGGTTTGGGATGGCATGTCATGGTTTTCTTCAGGCCCTATTGTAACATTAAAAGGAAGATTGAATGGGAAGGACTATGTCGAAATTTTAGCTCACTAGTCCCTCCTATGGTTCAAACATTGTTTCTTGCAGGAGATGGCGTTCTCCAGGGTGATAATCTCCCTATACGTACAGGTAAATATACCAAGTATTGGTTTGAAGAGCATGAAAAATAATTCAAATATCTTATCTTGCCCTGTACAATACCCCCAACTTTATATCATCCGAACACCGTGATCTGTATAAGCGGATAGAGCCAGTTATCGATATCCATTACAGCATCTCTACAGGAACTTTCCGGATTTTCCCCTGAAGAATAGTATAATATATTCTTAACCAATTGGACTTGTATAATCCAATTGGAAGGTCAATCAGGTGGTATTACATAACAAAGGTGATCCTACGTAGTATTAATAGAGGTTTTCATGATGTTTTTTAGTTTTTCCATTATTTCGATAACCCCATGTATATATGTATGTATATATATATATATATATATATATATATATATATATATATATATATATATATATATATATATATATATATATATATATACCGCAACTTAGTACACTATACATCATAATTCAATAACGTAAAAAATAAAACTCAAAACATAAACATATTCAAACGTTTATTTAAATGTGAGTTGTATTTTTTTTGTTGATACAAACTTTTGACTATTTTACACAAGTCAGGTTTATATATCTTATATATAAAGCAGAAACGGGAAATGAGCCGTATCTGGATGTGTGAGTCACAATACCTCAAGAACCGTGAGCCCTATCTTGATGAAATTTACACGGTATAATGTTCTTGGAAAATCAGGTTGAATGTGACTATTTTCATCCCACTACGATATTACATTCCCGAATTATGTTAAAACAAGTTTGCGTGGTATAAACGAATATTTTTGTTCACAGTTATTGTAAAATTTCATTGTTGCCAATTAAATTATAACATTTGCGTAAAAGTAAATTGACATGAATTAAAAAGTGATTTACTCATAAATTGGCGCATGCAGGAATGAATTTGATATATTATTTTCATATACGTGGCAACGCCGGAATATTTCTTTTTAAAAATGAAAATATAAGGATGGGAAGTCATTCTATGCAATCGATATGTTCTCAATACATTTCATGCATTTAGACTATCCCAAGCTACCTGTTCTAACTCAAATATACTGAAGAACACGTTCACTTAGCTAGAGATTGAAATATAGAAGACGATTTAGCTTTGAGAAATAATTACAATCATGAAATGCGTGTATATTCTAATTAAGGAAGTCTGAGAATGGCATTCAAACGTAGCAGACGATTTAGTTTTGAGAAATAATTCCGAGCATTAAATATGTGTATATGCTTTTTCTATAATAATTGTCATATTTACTGTGTTTTAATATTGAACCTGTTCTCAATCCATTCAAACATGATTGATTATTTTTCTAGAATAATAAATCCACTCAAACATTATTGACTAGATGTAAATTAATGCTTTAAAAGCACTGGACTTTTAAAGCAGACTTTTAATGCTTTTAAAGCACTGGACTGGATCTGACAGAAAAATGTTTTTTTGCATGGTCAGCTATATGTGGGAGTATCTAGAACAAGGAATCAATCATAATTACACATTGTCGCAGATGATAAAAAATAAACAAAAAATGTTGTGTACTGGCAAGTATTAGAATAACAACAAATTAATTAATAAATGAATTTTTTATAAATGAAAAATGAAATTAGATTTGTTAAACAGTTGTTTAGAACTTCATAACATGAGGCTAATCATTGAAAAAAAAATAATAACAGAAACTGAATCCCGAGCGAAGCCTGGTAATAAATCTAGAACTACATATTACTCTCAATACTTCATCAGGGTAAGTATCAGTAAGCCTATTTCCATAAACATTCTTCGCACACATCAGTTTGGAAAGGGATTATTCAAAAAGATAACTTGTTGCGAACAAAGTGAGCAATAGAGGGTACATTTCTGTAATTTTTTTTTATTTTTCAGGCACTCATTTCCAACATTATGTTTTCAAAAACACCAGCTGGATAACGAGTTTGAGTGTTTCTAGCCGGACATACAAGCTAGGTGGACCGCAGTTAGAGTACCCCTTGTTTAAATGCTATCACACACTGTTTTAATGAAATGTAATTATGGGGCCAGTTATTTTATTAACCTTTTCCTTACGGGATGGGATAGGATATATCCCATGAATACGCGCCCAAGAGTGAATATATATATATATATACGATGAATGGAGTAATGAGTTACCTGCGGGAATCGTAACAAGAAGCAGATGGAAATCCAAGAAATCAGAGGTAACCGTGAACTGTAGATAAGTGATAATGAGTAAAGGCGACACGCCCTCAGCGAAATAGTGTAATGGAAATTTCGAGAAGACTGCGACTGCGACTGCGACTGGTTGTGGAGAAGTGCCTGGGTAGAGATATACCCCCAACTTCTAGAAGTAGCATTTCTTTTCCTGGAGTTTACCGGAATAAAGTTGTCGACAGATGTTAGTTAAAAGAGATAGGAGAGAAGTGTGTTTGTTTCCTCGAATTTCTGTGACCAGAGAAAGTTTAATGGATAGAGAAAAGGAAAAAATACAAATAAGGAGGGTTAATGTTTAAAAATAAATATTTTTTACCTTGGGTTTGAGTACAAACTCAAGTATTAATTTTTAGAAATTTATACATGTTTTTTACCGTAGACCGGGGTCTACGTATTGATTTTTGAAAATTTTATAATTTTTTTTCTTTTTTTTTTTTCTTTCATTAAATAAATAAAATAAATTAAGGATAGTCACTAGAAAGGAGTTTGCAAGCCAGAACCCAGCTAACTGGGAGGGGGGGGGGGGAAGTTTTGGAAAAAGTGTATTCGTGGGGATTCGAACTCACAACCTAGTGGTTATGAGCTCCGCGCTCTACCGTCTGTGCTACTGGGACATACATAGAGGAGGGGAATTACCAGTTAAGAGCCAGAGAGGCTCTTGGCCTCTTTCTATTAAAGGGTTTTCTGTGGTCATAATCTGAGAGATCAGTTAGTAGAGTAAGCTCATTTGCTTCAATACTATCATAAAATTTAATGTTAAGGGAATGGATGAATTTAGTGAGGGGGGGGAAGTTAATTTCTTCATATATTTTGTAATTTCTAAAGTAGTAGGGGGCATTTACAATGGTTCTAATAGTACTATTTTGAGCAGCACAGATTTTTTTAATTTGATACTCTGGACAGTAAGACCAGGCCTGGCAAGCATAGGTTAAGATAGGTCTAAGGAATGCACTATAGATGAGCAACTTCATATCTAAGTTCAAATAATTATTTCGAGCAATTAGGGGGAAGAGAGATCTTTTAGCAGCTCGAAATTTATCAATAATGTGTTTTATGTGGGGACGCCAAGTGAGATTCTTGTCAAGAGTAATTCCAAGATATTTACAGGAGTGGTTCCAGGGCAGAGCAGTGTTGTTTATAATGATGTTAATGTCTTTGTAAGAGGTAGGTGATTTTCTGGAAAACATGACAGCAACACATTTATCTGTATTGAGTTTCATTTTCCATTTGTGAGTCCATTTCTGAATGTGGTGTAGGTGGATGTTAAGCTGGTTGACTGCAAAGTTAATTTTGTTGTAGGACATGTATATGGCTGTGTCATCTGCGTAAACAGCAGTGTGTGTTCTGAAGTGTGTTGGAAAGTCGTTAACGTAGATTAAGTACAGAACTGGACCCAGCAAGCTGCCTTGTGGCAGACCGCAGGTAATGTTGTGTTTCTGTGAGAGTGTATTATGAAGTTTGACTTGGAAAGTTCTGTTTGTAAGGTAGCTGTAAATTAAGTGTGTGATGCTAGGTGAGAAATTGTAATTAATGAGCTTGTGGATGAGTCCCTGTACACAGACAGAGTCGAATGCCCTGCTGATATCCAGAAAGACAGCAGCAGTAGATTTGCTGTAAGTTTTAGCTTTGGCGAGATCACTAACTACCCTGTATAATTGATGGGGGGCTGAGAGAGCACGCCTGAAACCAAATTGGTATGGGGAGAGGATGTTATTATTATCTAGGTGGGTGTTAATTAAGTTAAGGATGAATTTTTCAGCAAGTTTACTAATAGTTGAGAGAAGGCTAATGGGTCTGTAATTAGAGGGGTCAGTGGGAGCTTTACCTGGTTTATGGATGGGGATAATAATAGAGTTTTTCCAGGGAGAGGGGAAGTAGCTGGTGCGAATAATGGCATTAATGAGGGTGGTAATATTAATTAAGAGCTTAGGGGGGAGATTTTTGAGCATAATACTAGTGATTTTATCCGCACCAGGGGCTTTATTATTTTTAAGCTTTCTAATGTGGTTAATAACTTCAGAGGGGGGGATATGAGTATCAATGGGAGGGATGGGGGAGTCAAGTAGGTTTTCTAGGTTAGAAATTACTTCTCTCTCAGTGGGGGGGGTGGGATAAATTATGGGGGGTGAACTGCTTAGCTAGCTTTTGAGCAATTAATGCTGCTTTGTCTTCCTGGGTAAGAGCTTGTGTACCTGTAGTGTTATTGTAAAGTGGTGGCATGTTGAATTTCCTAGTTTTAAGTTGACGTGTGGCTTTCCAGATGGAGTTGTTTTGTGTGGTTAAGTTAGTAACATAGTAATTCCAACTGGTGTTTGACTTGTGTTTGATGTATGTTTTTAAGTTGTCTTGTGCTTGATTCATGAGTGTTTTGTGATGAGGGAGTCTGGATTGCTGCCATGTTTTCCTGGTGCTGTTTCTGAGATTTTTAAGATGGTTGAGAGTTTTGTCAGTAGATTTTCTGTTAATGTTGTTGTGAATTGTTTGTGTAGCAGTGTTATAGGCAGTAGTGATGGTGTCAGTTATGTAATTGGTGTATTTGTCAATTTCATCAGGAGTGTTTGGGATGTTAAAGTTATATGGTGTATTCTTAAGAATGTGGTTATAGTGATTCCAGTCAGTAATAGTATTATGGGTGTTGTGGTTGAGATTTGTGTTGAAGTTAATGGTGAGTTGGACTGGAAGGTGATCTGAGTTAAGTGTATTGAGTGTTTGTATGTTCATGGGGTAAGGGACTCCCTTAATGAGGGCAAAATCAATAATGGAGCCATTACCTTGGTGGCTGTAATGTGTAGGTGTTTCAGGTGCTAGAATGTCAATGTCATAATTGTTTATTAAGTTGTAGATTGTGTTTCCATGTGTGTTATTAGTGTTGCAGTTCCAATAGGTGTGTGTGGCGTTGAAATCTCCAAAATTATGGTGTTATTATCAAGTTGGGCTATTTTAATTAAGTCATTATGTACGTCAGTGTGGTTTTGTTGGGGGGGAATATAAGTGGAGATAATTAAGAAGGGGGTTTTATTATTGAGAGTGACTTTAAGAGCAGTGGCGTAGATGGCAGTAAGGTTGGGAAGTGGGATTTCATAGTGTGGGATGTTTTTCTTAATGTATATGGTAGTGCCCCTGTAGGGGACAGGGTTAGGTGGTGTGTCGTTTCTGTAAGTGTGGTATTTTGTGACATTTGCTCTGACACCTGGGTGTAGATGTGTTTCTTGAACGAGGATGATATCAGGAGAGTGCTCATCTATGTGATCCCGAAATTCGAGGAGTTTGGATCTAAGACTATTTGCATTCCAAGAAAGAACGGAGAGGCAAAACCTTTGGCAATTAGCCATGATGGGGGATGGAGATCAGGTTAGGGAGATAACGAAGGTATATCTCCAGCTTATTTACATGGTTGGTCTGTTGCTTAATTTCTGCGAGGATGTGCTTTAGTTGGGGGATTATGGCATTGTAGTCGATGCTGTTAATTTCTTGGTTTATTTCATTTATTAGTGCAGAAACTTGGTTTTGGGGGGAGTTTTGATCAACGCTGGGGGCTTGGGATTGTTGAATATTAGCTAGGGGTGGCTGGGATTGGGTTTGTGGGGGATTTTGGGTGTTTGTGGAGTTAGTGAGGGCATTGGCGAAGGAGAAATTTGGCCTGACAGTGTTGTTTATGGGATTGGGGGGTTGGGGTTGTCTAATATCTTTTTTGATTTTAAGTTTGGGGAATTTTTCACAGCCTCTGTAACTGGCAGGGTGATTGCCACTGCAGTTACAGCAGGTTGGGGACTCAATAGTTTTTCCAGAGGGGCAAAGGTGGGAAAGATGTTCACCGCTGCACTTCACACATCTTGGTTCAGCGAAGCAGTTAATTTGGTGGTGGTGGAATAGTTGGCACTTAAAGCATTGCATTATGCGTTTAGGGGGGATGTAGTTTTCAATTTTAATGCCTATATAATTTATTGATTTAACTTCAAATATTCTTTTAGATTCAGGTATATTAGGGAGGGTAATTTGGAATAAGGGGATGGGGTTTTTTGTTTTTCTTGAGGTCATTTGCACAATTTTGGTGGTTTGGATGTTTAGTAGGTCTAGTTCATGTTTGATTTCTTCTGGGGTGGTATCAATGTCTAATCCCCTGATAACAACTCTGATGGGTTTTACAACACCCATTGGGAGGATGTATCCTTGAATTTTATTTTCTTTTAAGTATTTTTCGATTTTTGCATGGGACTCGACACTGTCAGGATGAATCCTGACAATGTCGTTGGCGGGCCTGGCGTAAAAGCAGTTTCCTATTGCCTCTCCGATCTTTTTTAGTACCGTTTTGTAAATTATTTTATCATCCCTTAGTTTAAGGATGCAGATAGGTTTTACTTTATTGTTTTCAGTTGAATTTTGAAAAGTTGTGTCATTCAGAGTTTGTTCAGATAAACCACTGAATTTATTGTTAGTTTGGATTGAATTTGGAGTTGCTAGTAGTGGCTTATACTGTCTTGCAGTATGTCTAGCATTGGGAAAAATAAATCCGTTATTCTGAGTGGTGTTATTAGGTGTGTTTTGATCGTTAGTTAGTTTATTAAGAGCTATGTTTGCCCTCTTGGGGGGCTTAGGATTAGAGTTATCTGTGTTCGTGTTAGAGAAATTGTTAGTAGAGTTAATTTCTGCCGACAAATAATAATCCGGCTTACCTCCTAATCTGGTATATGCAGCTTCCACGTTCGGATAGGTTGACATCAGTTCCTGGCGAATTTCATCATTTGTAGTCGGGTTCAGCACTTTTTCCAAGATGTACGTTTCCAGTTTCGTCATCGGGAATTTTGTAATTGAAGCAGCTAGCGGCGATGGCTGTCGCTGGGCAGTCGTGTCAGGTTGGAAATCCATAGCTGAAGTCGAGTTCAGATCCATTTCACAGTCCAAGTTCTTTTCCGTATATCCACTGATTGCAGCAAAGGGCGTATTAATGGCCGATCGAGGGGGATTAATAGCTGTAAATGTCACTATTTCAGGCCCGTTACTCATCCGCAAGAGTGTAAACTCCCCGGAAGGTCTCGAGCACGGAGATAGGACCGAGAGGGAAAGCAAGGGGAAGCACGTGCGCTAGCGCGACGCTTAGCGCTGGGAGCAGAGAAAAAACACGTCCGCGCTCTACAGAGGCAGGACTCCCACCAATTTCGAGAAGAAGGAAGGAGAACCAATAAATAGACAGAAAATTATTTGACCAATGAGAATGAGAAAAGAAGGAGGAGCCTACTAAGAAAGATGACATATATTAGAGAAGCAAGAAAAGATTGAACAAGCAGATTTGTTTTGGTGACGTAGAAATGAGAGACCAGCCCCATATACAATGAAGCTGAAAGAGTAGACTTGATGCTAGCAAGAGAACGGAGCACGGCTTGTAGCGACAATAGAAAAGGCAACGGCCCGGGCAGATAACCAGTTTTAGAATTGAGATGTTTACCGTTTCCAGTGAAGCCGAATAAGTGAGACGAATTCATTTGAGAAAGGAATCAGAGCGGTGTCGTGCAATACGATAAAGAATGAGAATCCCGACCAATTAACTTCTGCGAAAGCTGAGAAATTAGCACGGAGGCAAGTCAATAATAAGGGGAAGAAAACCGCAAGAGACATGATGATAGCCTGAAATGAGCTACCGCCTCGAGGACACATCGTCGACAATCAAAAACCAGCTACGGATGCAGAAAGAAGAGGTCTATGAAGAGTGAATTATCCGTTCCAAGGGACCGATTGATAACAGCGCTGGACAGCGAGAAGCAATGAGACCACCCCAGTCTACCCCCGGCCGCAGACAAAAAGCGAGCATCACATCGCGGAACGTGCCCCAACACAAAAGACCCTTTCCTAGCCGACTTGGAATGTACCAAGTCGAATCGGAGTTCATGAGGACGTTTGAAAGATGCAAAACATCAGGTATGTTTGACGTTTATTATTTGA
>OU015490.1:212878343-212893343 GCA_907164885.2 Dolomedes plantarius
ATTCTTACAAGCAGAAATCACTGTATAATATATGTATATAAATATATATATATATATATATATATATATATATATATACAGTAGAACCCCGATTTTACGTTGTCCGTTTCGTACGTTATCACGCTTCCTACGTCATTTTCTGCTGGTCCGTGAAAATTGCCTATATTGATAATGTTAAAATATCCCGGATTTTACGTTACCCCTTTCCAGAAAATCCCGCTTAATACTTTTTTTTCTGAAGACAAGATAAAAATCATTTTTCCTCTATAAGGTTCACACAAACTTTTTCGAGTTCTTTCTTTCAAGAAAAACTTGTTTGTTACCAGTTTGAAGCGTTCTGGCATTCTTTCTGTTCCGTGTTACTGTTCTTTTGTCTGTGTGTGGTAGGCAGGAGAGGTTTCCACCTAGCGTCAAAATCAGAAGGTTGGGGGAAGAAGAAAAGCACAGGACACCCGCAAGTGGTGGAGAATCACGGCAATGCCTTTCGATTCTTCGATCACTCTATGTCAACAAAAGAGAAGCAGGTGATGGATCTCTTTTGCTTCGATTGTCCAATGTCCACACTTCACATGGATGGGGGGGGGGACTAACACCAGACCATGAAACCCACTAAAGTTAGAACTGGTTTCAGCTGGTCTGTAAAAGTTTGTTTGAGCACCGTAACCATTTTTCTCATTGTCGAGCGTTCTTAACCTGAAGGAAGGATGTCTAAACGAAAATGTTTCTCTCTATCCAAAAAGGCCGAAATCGTCGAAAAAGCTAAAGAATTTCATGGCACTAAAATTTATCTTGCTAAATCTTTGGGTATTGCATATTCAACTTTGCAAACGATTTTAAAGCAAGAAGCTTCAGTAGAGTTAAGTGCTGAAAAATTCGGAAAATCTGCAAAGAAACGAAAAACTCTTAAGACATCTCCATATGATGATTTGGAAAAAAATTTAATGGAATAGTTCAAGGAAGCCCGGGCTTCAAAAATTCCAATAAAGGGATCCATCGTTAAAGAAAATGCGCTTGAAATTGCTGAAAGACTTAAACTCCAAGGCTTCTCTGCATCGAATGGGTGGATCAACAGATTTTAAAAAAGGAACAATTTATGTTATAAATCTATCTGTGAAGAATCCGATGGTGTGGATATTGCAACTGTGCCGCAGTGGAAAGAGAACACTTTGCCAAATTTATTAAAGGAGTACAATCCAAGAGACGTATTCTACGCCGACGAGACGGGACTATTTTTCAACTTGTTACTCGACAAAACATTGACGGTCAAAGGCGAAAATTGCCACGGGGGAAAACTTTCAAAAATGCGCTTAACTGTTTTATTATGTACTAATGCCGACGGAAGTGAGAATTAATGCCTCTTGTGATCGGTAGAGCAAAGAAACCACGGTGTTTCAAAAAAGTGAAAAGTTTACCCACGGATTGCGCTTCGAATAAATTGGCGTGGATGACTCAATCGCTGTTTGAAGATTTTCTTCGGAAACTGGATTAAAAAAATTCGACTGCAGGAGCAAAAAATAATTATTTTTATTGATAACTGCGCCTCTTCATTTGGATCTTAAATTGAAAAATGTGCGAATAGCATTTTTTACTGCAAACTGCTTCAGCCAATTTCAACCTTTGGATCTAGGAATTGTCCTATAATTTAAATCGCATTACAGGAACACAACTGGTTAGGAAATCACTTCTTTTTATTGGATCCGGTGACCTGCATAATGCTTCTACAGCAAAGATAAATGTTCTGGAAGCTCTGAATTTGATTTCTGCTGCATGAGACAGTGTCGACAAAAAATGCGTTACCAATGTGTTTAATAAAGCAGGTTTCTCGGAATCGAACAATGAAATTAGCCCTTCACCTTCAGATTACAATGAAACGGAAGAAGAAGATTGCTTGGCTGAAGGTGAAACTCTTCCGGAAGTCGATGACGCGTATATCAACTGCGACGCACATCTCATCACTTCACAAATTCCTTCGATATCTAATTTAATGCCCGTTTCCGATGATAGTGGTGACGATGATGAACAAGAAATAACGGAGGTTGTAGTACCCACAGATGATCAAGCAGTTCAAAGCATAAAAACTCTGAAACAATTTTTAGTTTCGAATGTAAGCCAAGAAGCACATTTGCGAAAATTTTTTATTATTGAACGTGCTGTAGTTGAAATTGTATCTAAAAGCAAAATAACAAGTAAAGATTACACATTTTTTCCGATAGTTCATCCGGTAAGTGTCAATTTTTGAACAATATGCTTAGATTTTTTTAAACCCCGATTTTACGTTTTCCCGTTTCGTACGTTTTTTACCGCTGGTCCCATGAAAAACGTAAAATCGGGGTTCCACTGCATATATATATATATATATATATATATATATATATATATATATATATATATATATATATATATATATATATATATATATATATATATTATTAACACCCTTAATGTCCGTTCTAACAAATGTGGTATGAAATTTCTTGTTCTGCAGAGATAGTCGGAAAAATGGGCCCCGTAAGCACTCCGTAAGCAAAAGGTTAATATAGCTTTAAATCTTAGTGGATTGTATAAGAATCCATTAACAAAAATATTTAAGGCTGTTATTAAGTCCAACTAATAAACATATACATATATGTTTAAACATATACATATACATATATATATATATATATATATATATATATATATATATATATATATATATATATATATATATATATATACAAATACATATACATACATAAACATATGCATATATATATATATACAAAATATTTAATTTTGCTGATAAGTGCAACTAATGAATCTTCTTACTTCATTTAATAAATGTAATGTTGGAATTACTTACCTTTAACATCAACTGAATAATACTTGAATAATAAGTCAACACTAAAAAATTGAGTTCCATGCATGTATCCTTAAAATGCATATAATAATTGACTTCATTTTAACACATAACTGTTGAATTCCTGACATACTGTATAACCTTTCGGAATTAAGTTTTACAAAATGAATAATGGACTGCAAAATTTCAACAGTTTCAACAATAATCTGCATCGAATCTTTAACAAAAAAAAAAGAAAAACGGAATTGCATCTAACATAGCGATTGTTGCCTGTAAATATGGACTAATTTTCCAAATAAAGCCATAGGTTTAAAAAAAAATAGCGATTGTTGAATTCTTACATTGCATAGAATAGAATATACAGCACAACATATTAAACATTTCTTAACCATTTTTTTAATTTCTCAGAGTCGAATGTGCAACAAGAATAGAATAAAAAAACATTTTAGCTTGAAGTAAAAAAAAAGTTATATAGTCATGCCATCTATTGACCAGAAACACAATTAGAATGCAAATTACAAACAATATGATGAATAAAAAGAAACAATTACTATAATGAACTATTTAAAAATAAAAATAAAAATAGTAAGTCTTTTATTAATACTGAACAGTAGTATTGATTATGTTTATAATTAGCTGTTAATATCTGCTGTTGTGTTATAAAGAAACATAGTAATGAAAAGAAATTCAAGTAGAAAGGTTTGCAGTAAGGGTATTAAATGTAACACACAAAATAACTGCTAAGTGTCCCTAAAATCATAAATGAATATTTCATTCCTATAGTTTCAGCACTTACTCTATTTTAATCATCTTCATATCATTATATTTTATTCATCAGATCGCCATGAAATACCAGAAAAAAATAATCAAACATAATCCATGATCGTATACAAGATACCCTGAAAGTTTTTAAATGGGACAAATTTCTAAGGCTCTGTCTTGGAAGTATATATATATATTCTTTTTCTTAAACCCTTCACAAATGCAATCGGAAATCGACTCTCCGCATAGAAAAGTCTCCGTTACTAAGCCTTAAATTGGGTATATAAAAGCAGATGTATCTTTTAGTGCGATGTTCAAAGCAAAGTCATTTTTGAAACGCAATTTTTCGTGATCTCTCCTTAAATTGAACAATTCTACAAGGAATATATATTCTCCTTTAGAAGTAAATAACTTTTTGAAGAATTTGGAGTAAAGTAATAGAAAATTGCATTTCGGCTGCTGAGTTAGTATTTGAATGCTGGTAAAATTAAAGTATGTATTTCTTAACAAGCGAAGAGTAGATACTTAAAAATGAAGTCACTGAGATGAATATAGGATACTAAAAGTGTTGTTTATAATCAAGTTTTGAGTTAAATAATAGAGTGAATTTGTAATTTTATTTTATCATTTGTATACTGTACATATACTTTTAAATAGCCGTAAATAAAATTACTTAGATTTTACACTATAGTTATAATTTATTCCTTTTCCTGTGTAGTAAAAAAATGAGATTAATAAATACCTGGGCTACGCCGGGTAAACAGCTAGTATATACACACACACACACACGCACACACACATATATATATGCATATAATTTTTACCCTATTTCCTAGCATACGTTGAAAACTTGACAAATAGTCCCCCCGATTTTTTATTTCAGCATGTATTTACTGATATGTGCTTTTTTTTGAAGATTCAAATTTTAATATCTATTTTACAAATACTAAAATTGTTACCATTCATGATGTTTTGTAGGCGGTGGTTAGTTTTGTGTTTGGGGGACAGAAAGTAAGAAAGTCTTAAAAAAATAACTTCAAAATCAATATTACCATTTTCATCACAAAAGTATAAGAAAAGTTTAGTTCTATCCTACTCGTTAAGTACGATGCCCCCTGATGTCACCGCTTGGAATCCTGGTTCAAAATTGAGGTGGCACCAACCGATAGTGATGTTTCACCTACAGGGGGCGCAAATTAACCACTTAACGATAGCATAATTTTCAAGAAAACGGTAGTAAACGTGCCTATTTTTTTCGGAGGATTCCATTTATTTCTTGATCTGCCACATCTAGTTTTAAAACTATCCCCAATTCAATTCCAAATAGTCTGGTGCTGCCATCTGGTATGTAAAATAAGAAATAAAAATTTTCAGGGTAAATGAAATGGGTTGTTTTAATCTTTTTGGTGCGTTACTTTTAAACACTCCATCCCGGAAATATCACGGGCACGATAAATGAAAGGAAAAACCTCACCCCGAAATTTTGACGGGAGCGAGAAGGAAGGGGTTAAAAGCCACCTCCGGATCTCTTGGATTAAGCCCTTAGACCGTTAAGTTTTCGCCTTCTGGTTCTTCCCCCAGCGTTCGATTATAAATACCGCCCAAACTCTGCACAGCCAGATTCCTAGTTGGGAGTACATAAAAAATGCCCGAAGAACTGCATCTGTACGACCCATAGTTTTTGAGAAAAATACGAAAAACAAAGTAGGTCGTCATATCCGATGCAACGAAAAAACACATTATTTGACACATCAACAGCATTATTTGTATATCTAATCCTACGATAATGTTCAAAATGTTCGACGCGTATATCATGTCATGCATGCGTGCGCCGTGGAATGATGTTAAGCCGTCGTTTAACTCGTATTTTTAAGGCTGCATCTTGCATCTACCGGTATTCTTCGCATGGTGATCATGAATTCCATTCGTGAATATTGCGACATGTATTTGATCTACTACCAATGTAATGGAAATGCTTTACGAACTGCTAGGGAGTATGCCCGTCGATATTCGTCACGCCACCCTCCCGATGCCAAAGTCATCCGCTGGCTGGATGACAGACTGCGAAATACGGGAAGCGTCTGCCCGACACACAGTCGTCACGATGTTGGAAGACCGCATAGCGTCCTGACGGTAACGCAGGAGGATGCAATACTGCGGCGGTTATATGCACGGCGAACATTTTGAACATTATAGTCGGAAAAAATATGCAAATACTGTTGTTAATGTGTCAAATAATGTGTTTTTTCCTTGCATCGGATGTGACGTCATACTTTGTTTTTCGTATTTTTCTCGAAAACTATGGATACAGTTCTTTGGGCATTGTTTATGTACTCCCAACGAGGAATCTGACTGTGCAGAGTTTGGGCGGTATTTATAGGACACCCTGTATATATAATTATATAATATACATATTTTTTGGGTTATAAATTTCTTATAGTATGGTATATTTTAAAGCAAGGTGATATGCATAAACCCATTTCACTGTGTTTATACCATATAGCCTATTCATCACTTTGTTCACTATTGTCATTTCATCACTTTTTCGTCGAATAAATCTAAATATCACTTTTGGAATCACTTGAAATGTCCGTTTCTTTCGAAAATCCAAAATTCCCGCCATTTTATACTGCATGTATTCTAAAAATAATCCCCTAAAAATCTACTTCTTATCAGGAGAAATGGTTTCCGAATGTATTTAAAATTCTGTCACCTATTGATGAATGAAAAAATCAATTTAGCAATACGCTAATTAATCAATACGCGCTAAACGCGTTTGTACCGCGCAAAACATTGAAATATCCAGATGGACGCGTCCAGCGCGTTCGTAACGCTGGGGGAAATACTCTGATGAACGCTCTGAGCGCGTTCGCAACGGTCTACGGGTTAAGAGCGAATGCCTTCATTAACAAATGCGCACACACCCACTCCCATTGGCAAGAAGTCTTTAAGTGTAACTTTTCTTTAACCCATTTTAGACTGGCGTTGCGAAAACGTAACATTAATTTCTGTATTTTTTAAAGGAATGTTCTACGTTTTGTACGTCTGAAGTCATAAAGTGAATGTTTTGTGTGGTCTTCGCTTTATTCCTTTTTACTGTCCCAGAAAAGTTCTTTATGGATTCATTTCTCGATTCTTTTTGTTGTAGTAATGCTTCGAAGATGACGTGATTAACACTTACTTTGAATAAAGCAAGAGATCCCATGTTCAAGTAAGAACTTTTAATGGCTAGTTGAAGCATAAAATACGGGAAGAGAATTAGTTCTACCAAATTCGACTTCCTTATTCCCACTTCCCTGGTACTATGGCTATTATCTTTTGAGTATTTAGCATTTGAGTTTGACGTTAGGTCATCATCTAGAGGGGAAAAATACTGATTGAGATATGCAGCTAGTCGAGAGCAACTATGCATAAATAGGATTATGAATACCTCTGTTTTTTCTCCGAATTTACTCAATAGTGGGGTGTGCTAATGAGGGCAAAATCCCCTATGAATGTATTTGGAGCTTGTAAACATAAGAATATAGATCGATTTCTTTAAGCAAATTACAAAAACCGTATGAGCTGCAAATGGATTGTAATTTATGTTTTTACCGTGTTGCTTTAGAAATGAAAATTTTAGTTGAAATACACCTTTGTCGGTCATTGCTAAGCAAGTCCCACATTCAACGCCGATGTTAGGTTTAAAAATCCCAACAGCATGTTTTGTCTACACCTATTAATTTTTATTTACAAATGCCGGGCGTTTGACAATGAAGTCATTAGCCTTCTAGTGTGACCCAGTATTTCCCAGCATTTCTGAACAATAAGATCAAAACCATTAAGTGCAGTGCAGGGGGTCTAAATGTTCACCATTCATTGGTCGTTCGGATTTACATAAGTACAATCAGGTAAGTGTTGGATAAATCATTCGCGAATCAAAATTAAGGTAAAAATACGCTTACCTTCTTCTATGTAGCAAGTCAGCGCTATCGTCACAGCAGAGCAATGAAGTTGTAGAGAATTATATTTCTGATAATGAAGAGCTGAGGCTAAATAATATTAAGTTTAAGTTTTAATATGCATCTTTTACATTAATATCTTAAGCACGGGACAAGACAACACGCGACATAGAACAGCAGCGAAACTACACATGAATTCTGAATAAGTGGTGCCATCTGGTGTGGCATGAGACAGCTTCTCTTTCTTTAAGGAAAACACACATATATCTAACAGTAAGTCCCTATGTCCTATTCTAAAAGAATGAGCGTTGAGGCAATCGTGTTCAGTAAAAATATGAAACAGTGAAAAGAAAAAAAAACCACGAGGAAAAAACGGATCATGGCACAGCAAGGATCTCTCAAGCCTTTCCCCTATTAGTCATTTCAACTTTATATTTTTTTCGAAGATCCAATTTAATAAGAAATTTGGAAGAATGGAGGGTAAGAAAGGAACTATCTACATCAGTGATTCTCAACCACTGTTCCGCGGCACTTTAATATGTCGCGAGATTCTTGAAGTGTGCCCTCACTGCGAATACCCATACATAAACGACGTCAGACAAGTAGTTCAATCAGTTCTACCTTCCTAGCGAGGACTGGCTGAACCAAGACACGTGACTATTACAGTTCTGGACTGGTAACTGGTAATTCTGGACTATTACACTTCTGGACTTTTAAATCTGGATCACGAAATGAGAGTAGCATTATAATTTTTACAACCAAATAGAAATGAAGTGATCAAAAAACAAGCTCAAATTTCGCATTGAATGTAATTTGTAGTTAAATAAACATTTTGTTTCTGTTGAAATGTAATTTCAGTTTATATTTCAGTGAAAATTATTTTGTATGCTATTTTTACTATGTTTTTATTAACTTGCTTTCTTGTTTGTGTGTTTGTGTGTCTGTCAAGTACAAATCTTGCAATCGATTTTTAACTAACTTCCCGACTAGATAGACATTTGAAACTTTTAGAATAGCTCAGAACACGATGACAATGCATTTTTAAAATCTTTTAGCCATCTTTAAGCAGAATTAAATTAATTTTATTTATTTTCAGTTAATTTTGTTTTGTAGACTGGTGCAGCCCTCTATTGGCCGGAACGGGAACGAAAAGTTATATGCAAGTTAACTTCCAATTAACTTCGATTTCTTTCAAGTTGATGGGATAATTCATCAAAAAAATTTTTTTTAAATATTTATCAATACATAGAATTGTCAACTTTATATGATTCAGCAGAAAATTTAAAAACATGATGTATAAAAAGTTATTTTTATCTTGTAATTATTCCAAAATATATTATAGGTATATCAATCAATTATCTAAGTAAAATTCTTTTAAATTTATTTTATTGTTCGTGTGACTTCAAATTTTAAAATTATTAAAAGTGTACCGTGACAAAAATAGTGTTGAGAATCACTGGTAAACACCTATGAAATTCTTAATAGAAATAAATAACACAAGCGTGCAAATTGGAGCCTTCGTATAATAACTATTATAAAGTTTCTTTACCCTCAATTAAATAAATATATTTATATTTATTTAATTGAGATATTTCGAAATAGCGATATTTCGAAAGCACTCCACAACAAGATTAGAATGATCAGATTTTGATAAAATGTTGAACTTTCGGAGAAACTTTTATAAATCTATGACAATTATTTGATTTATGGTACAAAAATCTTATTACCATATCAATTTATACCAAAGTATGATTTACATAAATTTCTCTTATTGAGAAAATTTATGAGATGTTACGAACTCAAAATCTTTATTGATACACACCCATATTACCACAACAAATTTTCAATTTCTAAGTCTGAGGCATTTGGGAGTCAGCTTTTGCATCATGCTAGGAAGCCAGGAAGAAATTTAATAAACTTTCATCCAAAGAACAAAGTCTTTGAATTCAATCGAATATTTTTATTTTAATAAAACGTGAAATATTCAGGTAATGAAAATGAAAGTGTTTATATCCTCCAGGAAACAAATTTAATATTTCGAGGTTAAACAGAACTAAATTTCCGTTTTATTGCTTCAAACAAAACAGAAATCCGAACATGAAATAGATGAAAATGTAAAATGTTTTGGAAACATATTTCTTTTTTTCCCTATTTCAGTGTCACGGATGTTCTTCAAAATAGTAAAATGCATCTGTTGTTTCTATAAGTTATCTAAATTGTTTTGGATAGATATTTCGCAGATTCAAAAACTGAAAGTAAAGATTGAAGAAATTGAAAAAATATTTTACTCCTTGAACCCTGAATAATAGAAATCGATTTAACTGTATGTATCATCCTTTTGAAAAAAATGTGATTTTAGGGCATTTTGGGTGGCTTCGCTTTATTGCGAAGCTTCGAAATAATTTCGGTACAGAAAAAATGTTGCTTTGTGTAGAATTTTATGTAGAATTTTATGTTTGATGTAGAATGGCCAACCTGGTGAATAATTGTTCTAATTTTACTAAATAACAGTCTCTCTATTATTGTCAAGGTTTATCTTAAAACTGGTGACTGTAAAATTTAGCACATAAAGAGAAGATAAAAATTAATGGAAAAAAATAGAGACAGAGGTAGTGCAAAGTATTACACAATGACTAACGATTCGACGAAAATTATTAATATAAATATTCATTGCCGTCATTGTGGTAATAACAGTCTCTCGATTATTGTCAAGGTATATCGTAAAACTGGTAGTGGTAGGCTTTAACACATAAAGAGAAAAATATTCCTGAAAAGAATAGTGCCAAAGGTAGTGCAATGCATTACACGTTGACTAACTTTCCTCGAAAATTATTAATATAAATATTTATTGAAGTCATTGTGGTAATAACAATTTCTCTATTATTGTCAAGGTATGTCATAAAACTGGTGGTGGTAGACTTTAACACCTAAAGAGACAAAAACCAAAAAATTTGAAAAAAATAGAGACAAAGATAGTGCAATGCATTACACGATGAATACGATTTCCACGAAAATTATTAATATAAAAATTCATTGCAGTCATTGTGGTTATAACAGTCTCTCGATGATTGTCAAGGTATATCGTAAAACTGGTGGTGGTAGACTTTAAGAGATAAAGAGAAAACAAAAATTCCTGAAAAAAATAGAGACAAAGATAGTGCAATGCATTACACGATGACTAATATTTCTACAAAAATTATTAATATAAATATTCATTGCAGTCATTGTGGTAATAACAGTCTCTCGATTACTGTCAAGGTAAATTGTAAAACTGGTGGTGGTAGACTTTAACACCTAAAGAGAAAACAAAAATTTCTGGAGAAAATAGAGTCAATGATAGTGCAACGCATTACACAATGAATAACATTTCCACAAAAATTATTAATATAAATATTCATTGAAGTCATTGTTGTCATAACATTCTCTCGATTATAATGAAGGTTTTATCGTAAAATTGGTGGTAGTAGAATTTAACACATAAAAATATAGAAGCTCCTGAATAAAACAAAGACAGTGCAATGCATTACACGATGACTAACATTTCCACGAAAATTATTAATATAAATATTCATTGCAGTCATTGTAGTAATAAAAGTGTCTCGATTATTGTCAAGGTATATCGTAATACTGGTGGTGGTAGACTTTAACACATAAAGATGAAATAAAAATGCATGAAAAAAAATCAAGACAAAGGTAGTGCAATGCATTACACGATGACTAATATGTCTACAAAAATTATTAATATAAATATTCATTGCAGTCATTGTGGTAATAACAGTCTCTCGATTACTGTCAAGGTAAATTGTAAAACTGGTGGTGGTAGACTTTAACACCTAAAGAGAAAACAAAAATTTCTGGAGAAAATAGAGTCAATGATAGTGCAACGCATTACACAATGAATAACATTTCCACAAAAATTATTAATATACATATTCATTGAAGTCATTGTTGTCATAACATTCTCTCGATTATAATGAAGGTTTTATCGTAAAATTGGTGGTAGTAGAATTTAACACATAAAAATATAGAAGCTCCTGAATAAAACAAAGACAGTGCAATGCATTACACGATGACTAACATATCCAAGAATAAACGTTGTCACGAAGAAATGTTGTCAAGGTTTTGTCGTAAAATTGGTGGCGGTAGAAGTTAACACATAAGAAAAAATAATTCCTAAAGAATATTAAAATAATGCAATGCATTACACAACGAATAACATTTTCAAAGAGAAATAATAATATAAATAGTCGTTGAAGTCATTGTGTTCATAAAATTCTTCTGAATATTGTCAAGGTTTTATCGTAAAACTGGTGGAGGGAGGATTTAACTCCTCAGAAAATAAAAATTCCCTAAAAAAATAGAGATAAAGATATTGCAATGTATTACACGATGAATAACATTTCCACAAATAAATATTAATGTAAAAAGTCATTGAAGTCATTGCGGTCATAACATTCTCTCGATTATTGTCAAGGTTTTGACGTAAAATTGGTGACGGTAAACGTTAACACAAAGGAAAATAAAATTTCCTGAAGAATATTAAAATAATGCAATGCGTTACACAATGAATAACATTTTCAATAAGAAATATTAATATAAATAGTCGTTGAAGTTGTGGTCATAACATTCTCCTGAATATTGTCAAGGTTTTATCGTAAAATTGGGGGTGGTAGAATTTAACACATAAGAAAGTAAAAATTCCTGAAGAAAACAAAATTTGAGCAATGTATTATACGATGAATAACTTTTCCACGAAGAAATATGAACATAAGTAGTCGTTGAAGTCATTTTGATCATAACATTCTCCGTAATATTGTCAAGGTTTATCCTAAAAATGGTGGTCGTATAAATTAACTCATAATAATACAAAAGTTCCTAACAAAATAGACATAAAGATAGTGCAATGCATTACACGATGAATAACTTTTCCACCAAGAAACATTAATATAAAGAGTCATTGAAGTCATTGTGGTCATAACATTCTATTGATTGTTCTCTAGGTTTTATCTTAAAATTGGGGGCGGTAGAATTTAACACATAATAAAAATTCCCGAAGAAAATAAATTTAGTGCAATGCATTGTACGAGGAATAACATTTCCAGGAAGAAATATGAATATAAATAGTCGTTGAAGTTATTGTGGTCATAACTTTCTCCGGAATATTTTCAAGGTTTAACCTAAAAATGGTGGTCGTATAAATTAACTCATAAGAAAATAAACGTTCTTGAAAAAATAGAGATAAATATAGTGCAATGCACTACATGATGAATAATATTTCGATGAAAAAATATAGTGGTCAACTTTTCGACAGATTACAACAAAAAGATAAGGAAAACGTATATTTTTTTGAATTTAACTAAACACATTTTGTCGTAAAGTTTTCATATTAGCTGCATTAAAAAGTTTCTAACTTTACATACTGCAAAAAACTCAATGTGGTTTAAAGTATATCTATAGATTGCGTATCCCTCAATAGTATTTTGCAAGGATTTGTAACGTAGATTATACCCACAAAAACTCAGATTCACCGTCAGACATTTTACATAATGCTATGGCGGACTGCAAAAATTTCCCCGATAAAGGCAAAGCTTTCTTTCTACTTATCTGAAATAAACACATTTGAGATTCCAAATCTATGGCCGCATACTGAGATATTTTTGATCTGCTTGAAGTCCAAATGGGCCATCGTGCATTTCAATATATTTTTAGTATATTTTCATAGAATAAAACAGAGAATTTCAGTCGGCTGTTCAGGAAGGTAGACTGCTTTTATTTAAAATATTGTTCTGTTATATATATATATATATATATATATATATATATATATATATATATATATATATATATATATATATATATATATATATATATATATGTATATATATATATGTATATATATATATGTATATATATATATGTATATATATATATGTATATATATATATATATATATATATATATATATATATATATATATATATATATATATATATATGTATATATATATATATGTATATATATATATGTATATATATATATGTATATATATATATATATATATATATATATATATATATATATACATATATATATATATATACATATATATATATACATATATATATATATATATATATATATATATATATATATATATATATATATATATATATATATATATATATATATATATATATATATATATATATATATATAGTCTATTTTTCGTTAGACAATAACCTTTTGTTATTCACCGCAATTTATTAGCTACTTTATTATAGGAGCACCACATAAGTGAGCCAGCATTGCTCCCTAGGAGGGGGATGCCACGGAAACAACCAAACCTTATTCGAGATTTGAACCCAAAACCAATGCGGGGCAACTGAGAACACTAAGCATTACATCCTGTGGCTGGCCTGTATCGTTAAATATAAATCATAAAATATTTTACTCGGTGAAATCATTGTTCAGTTTAAACGAACCTGGTCGGTTTCATTTCTTTCATCAGGTATATTGTATTTTAAAAAAAGGCTAGTACTATTGGGTGCTTTGATTTGTGATCTGATTTACAAACAAACAAACCAAAAAATGTAGCTTATTATTAGAAAATTTTAATTAGAATGTTCATAATTAGAGAATTAGAAAATTCATTTTAATAATTTTATTAAGGTAAATAATTAAATGAGTTTGTATATTTGTAGTGTTGTAGATATTTAAGTTAGACAAAATATACGAAAAAAGTTAATACCTCACTACTTTCTATCAAAAGTTAAGTTGTTTTAAAAAGGTGCACAAACATTTAAAAAAAGTTGTTAAAGCTATATTCTTCGTACTTTCTTTCTATTTTCAATTAATTACTGTCACATTTTCAAATCCTAACATCTGAAAATCTCAGATTAAATTAATCTAATCGGAGTGGATTTCTCTTCAGCTTACAAAATAATAAGAATTCTAATTTTAGGAAACTCCCTCGAAAGAATGTAACGTTTTAATAAATGCACGAGTAATTAACTTTCGTTTTCTTTATTTTGAGAGTATTATTCACATTTTGTCTTGCCACTAGATATAAATCCAAGCATTCTTGACATGCTACAACCAGACAAGACTTCTGACAAACAAAAGTGTAAAAAAAAGGAAATAATCCCGAACCGCAGAATAAATGGCAGCTAATTAAAACTTTGATAAAGAGTTGCATTATAAGTTTTGGATTAGTCTCTTTGAATGAGGACATAATGATGTCTCCATTGAGTACTTGCGCGTCATTTTGCAGTTATGTCTTTTCTGTAAGGTATTGTCATTTTTATCTCCGGTATGTTTGCAATTTGTCTGTTTTCAGATTTTACAAGCAGAAAGAAGAAATTATTGAGAAAATTTCTTCAGATAGTATTCTTTATTATGCAACCACAACATAATTTGAAATAAACACAGAAATTTAAGGGGTAAGGTACCTTTTAAAAG
>OU015490.1:212898343-212945843 GCA_907164885.2 Dolomedes plantarius
AATTTTAAACTGTTACTTATTTTAAAGAAAATATTGCATGATTTATATTTGAGTAAGAATCGCTTTTTAAAAGGTAGTTGTAATAGATGAATGGTTTGATCAAAGCTAAACAGTTTGTTTATACCAACTAACTTACAGTGCAAAAATTAATTAGTATCAATGATTCATTTACACAAAATATCATTTATTCTAGAAGGCAACAAATTAAAGTAAAAGAAAATGAATCTGGCACCATACTTAAGAGTATTTACGGATCCCATATGGAAAACGCCCAATTATGGAGAACGCAGTAATTATTTTATTTCTATATACAACTTTAGTAATGAAGTTCTTCATTTTCCTGGTAAATGTGTTTCTTTATCTTGCATGAAGGCATATTTCGGAGACATTATTTTGCTTAAAGTTTATGCGAATGGCAATAGCGATGAAAATAAGGGATATGTTTCCGCTTTCATTGAAATTCTTGATATGTCTCTTTTATTAAGTCTGTCTCCGCTGTTTGAGTTTTCTTGTGTTGTGTCTGTTAAATATGTTTTTGGAAAACAAAGGTCTTCGCAGTCGTTAATAATATCTCGGAGCTGTCTTGAGAAGAGTAAAAAAAAAGCATTTGGTTTCGAAAGATTCTTGGAGCGCAAGACCCTGCTCAATGAAAAATCTGACCTGCTTCCACAAGATGTTTTGACAGTATTTCCTTACTGCAATATTCTAGAACGTATTATTTCTTATCAGTTCCAATGTACAATAGATGTTCTTGACTCATCTTTTGAAGAAATAAAAGACCATTCTGTGGAAATCCGTGGTTAATTGTTCGTTGATTCAGTTATCGTTCAAAAGTTGTCTGAAGTCTCTGGATTTTTTCAACGCATGGTAGAGACACTGATGAAAGAAAAGCAGACTGGATTTATAGAAATCAGTGAGTCAGATTTTTTTTATTTGAAAACTTTTGTCCGCATGCTATTGGGACAATGTAAGTCTTGATAAATATAATATTTAGAAAATGTATAGCTTATCTTATAGCTACGGTATAGATGTTATCCTTGACAAATGCAGAAAATTTAAGAAATTTATTTTATCTCCCGAACACGTTCAATTAATCTCAAAAAATGATAGGGTGTACGATGACAGTTATTTGAAAGAAGCAGTTGAACATTTCCTGCAGACAAATAAAGAAAGGGAAACTGAAGCAGTGGGTGGAAGTTTTGATTTTTTGAATGATAAAAAGAGAATAGTATATTTCAGCGGATAAAAAGAGTTTCATATGTTGACAATCTGTATGAAGATGTAAAATATGATAAACATCCTGATTTTGACTTCTATAACTCAACTAAGAAGTGTGTTTCCCACGTGCATCCACCTGAACACCGTAACATTGAAGAAACACTACGAGCAGGAACAACCCAAGTAACACAAGAACGTTGACAATCTGTTGGGAAACTGTTTTTAGCCTAGTTGGCCAAAAGTTGGATTTGGCCGTTGGGTTATGTTGACACAACGGTTGACATTGCAGCTCACCCAACGGTTGGCTGTCAGTTGTCCCAACCGTTGGGGGAGCGGTACAACTCTCATTTACAGCTGGGATAAAATTTTATAATTGTTGGTCCAGAACAAACAGTTTACAGTTGGCCAAATTTGTTTCTGGAAATCCTGCCATTCCTCCAACCATTCCTCCAACCATTCCTCCAACGATGTAACGAAAATTTCCTTTTGGACCAACGGTGTGTGTTACTTGGACAAATTCTGCTGTTCCGGATTTACAGTAAGACAGGCAATACTTATAGTTACTTGCCAACTACGAAGTAAATGTTGTGATCAGAGAGTTTTAAGTTGTTGATTTCGTTTAAAAATAAGATTTATAATATTAAGGATAAGACTTTCTAATGTTACACTGAATATAGTGCGATTTTTAATGCTTTGTGATGAATGTAGTTTGAATTTTGACTTATATTGTACGGTAGGTAATTTTATACAAAATATAGATGATGCTTTTGTATGTAAACAGCTGTAAATGATGATGTTGATAATAGAGGAATAAATAGGTAAGTGATATTTATTAGTGTAATATGAATAATGTAGGAATATGTAAACAAGTAAGTAATGTGATCGTTCCAGAACATTTTTCATCTTTATGATAGTACTGTTTGAAAAAGTTATTTTGTAACAAGATCAGTACATGCAAGGACTCCATTCTGAGGACTCCAAGGTGAAGTTGTTTGACATTCTTTATAATTAATACTTCCTGATAATATATTCAACATTTGACATTCTCTTGATGGATTTCTTAAGCTGTTTGCATTAAAAGGTGATATTTTTGAGTTGTATCCTACATTTTTTTAATCTAGATTTAGTACTTTTGCCACAGTATATTACCCACACAACACACCGATCTCTATTAGATGTCTATAATACCTCACCTCATAAAAACGCGTACCTCTATAAGACGTCGAAAAATATCTACATCACGTGGAATGGAGCTCTATGGGAGCTCCGAGGTGTGCTCTCTTTCAGATCCATAAGACGTCTACGATATCTAAGCGGCGCTCTATAGGACGTCTATAAGAGCGAAAATTTCGATGTAGAGGGTACGCGATTTAGATATTTTAGACCTCTAAAGGACGTACTTTTCCCGTCAAAAACATTGTGTTTTGGATCTTAATTTCTTAATAGTAAATTAAGCTTAATTTATTTCGAACAATTTGCATTCTAATAGGTCATTTTTATGCAAAAATAATTGCTACAGAGATTCTAAAACTAAAAGTAAATTTATGGAAATTTAACAAAGAGTATAAAAATAATAGACTTCTAAAACTAAAAGTAAATTTATGGAAGTATAAAAAAGAGTATAAAAAATAATAGTGTCTATTATTTTTATACTCTTTGTTACACTTCCATAAATTTACTTTTAGTTTTAGAATCTCTGGAGCAATTATTTTTGCATAAAAATGTCCTATTAGAATGCAAATTGTTCAAAATAAATTAAGCTTAATGTATTATAATAAATTTAGCTTAATAAGCTTAATGTATTATTACTTAGTAAGTAATAATTATTACTTAATAAGTAATAATACATATACCACTATTATTTTTATACTCTTTTGTTATACTTCCATAAATTTACTTTTAGTTTTAGAATCTCTGTAGCAATTATTTTTGTATGAAAATGTCCTATTAGAATGCAAATTGTGCGAAATATACTAAGCTCAATTAATTTTTCTAAATTTATTACGAAATTTAGTTCCAAAATACAATGTAAATATTAATATTTACCACTACTTTTGATGTTATTACGATGACAATTATCATACATTATAACTGCCAAAAAATAGCGATATATATTATTACTTAAATAATAATAATATTACTAATGTTTAATGTAAAAATATTTATAATATTAAATATTATAATAATAAAACTAATATTTTTACATTAAATCTAAATAATGTAAAAATATTTAGTTTTATTCTAAAAATATTTTTTACATTAAAACTTGCTATTAAAGCATTCTGAAATTTAAGAAAAAAGAAAATTACCCAAAATGCTAATTTTTCTATTAAAAAACTGAATTATTATAAGTGCATATATAATTTTTTTAAATGTAATTGTTCTAATTAATAAATATACATTTCACAATTAAAACATAATTTGAATATTGAATTACTATTTAAATTTGCTTGAAGACAAGTTTCTTCCTTTTTAATAGCTATTGTGATTAAGACTTATTTATTCGTCATAGGATTTTGACAGTTTAAACCAGTGTTTGATGCTTGTAATGTCAAAAACCAAAACCTGCAACAGAATACTGGTTGAATATATAGATATCTCATATCTCTTTCTTTTTTCAGCCATCATTACTTATAAAAGTAACTTTAATAGGACATAATAAATTCATTATAATTATCTTCTTCAATAATTAATCCATAATTGTTTGTGCTCACATTCTTTAAAATATATTTTTAATACTGCAAAAAAGAAAGAAAGAAAAAATGTTTTAATAAAAGTCTTTATTGAATACAAAATTTTTTCATAAAATTTCCTACTAGCAATTTTCTTTGTTTTTGGAATTCCTCGGTTTTGCATGCTGTAAACAATCTTTAACAACAATTTCTATTTCTTGGTTCGTCACATGCTTGTGTAATGGATTTCTCCTAGCTGCATCTAGAAGTATAATAAATAAATCTTTAATTCATTGGAAAATATCGCTAGGTTTACCTTAATATCGTTCACATTTTGTGAGATGGGTTTTAACTTAATGCATACCCTTAATATGTACACATTTAATATAAATAAAATATTACATACATATATATTTACAACCATGTATATATATATATATATATATATATATATATATATATATATATATATATATATATATATATATATATATATATATATATATGCATATATATATATATATATATATATATATATATATATATATATATATGCATATATATATATATATATATATATATGCATATATATATATATATATATATATATATATATATATATATATATGAATATATATATATATATATATATATATATATATATATATATATATATATATATATATATATATGCATATATATATGTAACATGGGAGACTGACACTGGCCCAATAGATATCGAAATCTCCCATGTCACGGTGAGAAGAAGATATTAATACTACAGTTCACTTCATAGCAAAACGACGTACTCGGCTTCTTACGGAAAAGACTTTATTACGTCTATTCAAGTCAGTTACAAAATGAAAAAAGCCTACATGTACGTGATCCCAAACCTTATATAACCTCATCTCGTCATGTGATCGTAGTAGGGTTTAATTGGTTAAAATTTAAGAAAAGGCGTGACAAATGCGCTACAGCGTTTAATTTTCTGCCCACGCCACGTCAGTTTCGTTTTCATTTAAACAGGCAGCCATTTAATTTTTTCCACTAGAGGCCTTTTAGGACTTAGATTTGAAAACTAAAGTTAGCTCGTACGCCCAAGGGAATTTAGAATAATGTTAGATTTTAAAATGGAATTTAACGCGAATGCCCAAAGGGAATTACCTGTTTCAGGGAATTAAAAAAGGGTTTGTAATTTGGAATAGTAAAGTGAGGAATTAATAGTTTTTAAATGTTAAGATTGTTGAATTAAGAAATTACTAGTTTTTAATATTATAGAATATCCCCCCCGTCCGAGAAGAGGCTGACCAACAATGCCTGCATTGGAGGACAGACTCACCCGGCCATGTGAGGAAAATGGGCGTCGACCACAAATTTGGAAAAGTTTTAAAAGGAACATATGTTTTAAGTTAATTTAGTATGATGATCACATGGCAAGACATTGCACATTTCAATATCGAATACACAAAAATACACTAATGATTTACTAATTTATGAACACAATAAAAACAAAAAAAAATTATAGAAATTAATGATCAATTATAGAAAATTGTAAATTATATAAATTTCTTATATTGTTGCTGTGAAAAACAATTAAATTTAAATATGCACTTATCATCAAATGAAGACAATGCTGAGCAGGGCGGCCGTCCCCACACAACAAAATCTCAAAAAAAATCAATTAAATTTAATTAAAAAAATTATCAAATTTTCACTCTACATCAGTTTTAATTTTGAGTCGACTCACACAAATAATAGAATATAACAATGAAAATATCAACAAACAAACATGTTAAGTAAATGGAATTGAACATGACAATAATAATTTGAAGTTATTGTACTTTCCTCCTCAACTCTCACAACATTGGGGTGAGTCCAAAAACTTTGTAAGGTACACATGGTAGCTTATAGTTCACGTTCCTTGTAATGTTATCTACAGTATGTTGCTTGAGAAAAGTACAAAAAAAAATCACAGTTCGGTAGGTTCTGTGTCCTATCATCTCGCAAGTGCAGAATACCCAAAAAAGATCACAGTGTATTGGCTTAAATAGAAAAAAAATAGTCCTTTGTATTTGGGTACAAAAAAAAATCACAGTCTTTTTAGTGCTGTGTTATTTCTGCTTCACAAACGTAGAATACATAAACATCACATTATCTCGACTTGTTTACATATAAAGAAAATTAGTTCTTTAGTTATATAATAAAAATCACAGTTTATAATAAAAATCACACTTTCAATAAAAATCACAAGATTTAATAAAATCACATTTCAAATATATCAATTGTATATAAAAATTACAAAACATATCACTCATTATCTAGTTTTCGTATCTTTATTTATCTCATTATTTTTTCTTAATATCTCTTATCTGCTTTATTTCAATATTACTTATTATCAAAAAAAAAAAATCTCTTTTCAATACCACTTTTATTTCTTATTATTCTCATTTCATCATTTCTTATATTCATTTTATTTCGACAACATTTATTCATTCCAAAATTCTATTCAATTTTCTTTACTTATTCTTATTCATATTTATTCTAACTTTATTTATTTATTTATAACTTTATTTATTTATTCTCAATACTTTTCACTTTATTTTCAAATTATTTATTTACTATTCATTTGTGTACACTTATTATAAGTTTATGTGGATCCATTTCCTTGTTTTGAAGGTACCTTGTTGTATGTGTGTTCCCCAACTCTTAGTCTCAAATTCTTTAATTCTACCTCTAAGCAGTGAGGGTTGTGTTTATGTTTGTGTAACAAGTGGGTTTTCTTTCTCCATATTGTTCTCTGACTAATAAGGAGGAAGAGTCTTTTAGCCGTACAGTGGACTAACCGTTAATCTCCGACAGAATATGACTGCGTTGGAAAACAGCATCTTGTATAGTACACAGATGGAGAAAAAGGAAAAGGTGCAGTTGTCATACCTGTGGGAGTATAATATATAGAAATGGGAGGACAAAAGGAGTGGCCATCCCAGCCCTGTTTTAGTCATTACTCAAGCATATAATCTTCAGCACTTTAAGTGACTGAGTTGTTGAATTAAAAACAAATAGTAAAAAAAATTAAAAAAGATCTTAAACAGTTGGGACGACATCCAACGCGCTTGTAGAGTTGGGTGATAGGAAAGTGTTTTTCAAGAAATAGGAAATTTACTGAAAGGTTAAAGAAGTAGAGTTGTCATAGCCGGTGTTTAAATTGAGATCCAAAAAAAAATTCACACATAATAGTATTCTTAAGAAGAAAGTTTAAGTTAGACAGTTTTTTTTTTTTATATATCTTTAGTAGGACAACACATAAGTAATTATATCAATTTAAAAAAAATATAATGATGTTAAGCATCACATAGAAAAGAAAGAAAAATGGATCTAATGTTTGTCATTATTCGTGGTGTAGTTTTAAGCTCTCTGGTGCATTATAATATCTCAATCTGCAAGCATGGACAATTTCAGAATCTCGTTTAGTGTGAAAGTTTGGTCTATCAATTTCATAATTAACTTTTGACATTTGTTTTAGAATAGTGTAAGGTCCAGAATAGGGTGAGCTTAATTTTCTAGTATTAGGATAGTGAAATTCTTCGAATAACACTAAATCTCCAACATTAAATTTAGATTCTACAAAACGTGCATCATATTTTACTTTATTCCTATTATGGTAATTAATTGTCCTTTCTTTAGCTAATTTTCTCGCCTCATCCACCTGAGGATAAAAATCTTGTTTTTTAACATGAGGTTCATAAGGTAATATTCCAAAAAGTAGGTAAGCTGGGGTCATTTGTGTGACTGAATGAGGCGTATGATTGTATTCATTAATTACTTCATTTAATAGGTTTGTCCAAGGAGTTTTGCTTGTTGAGTTATGTACTTTGCACCTTAATCTAGTAATTATTGTTTGATTTACCCTCTCTACCTTTCCGTTCGTTTGTGGATGATGACTCGAGGTAAGTAATTGTTGCACATTGTTATGCTCTAAAAATCTTCTAAACTTTGAACATGTAAAAGCTGCATTTCTGTCGGTTAGCAATTTTTTTGGTGTTTGAATTTGGAATATTTGTTTTAAGCAATTCGTATAAGTTTCAGTAGTTACGCTTTTTGATGGAAAAGCCCAAATATAACGCGTTGCATGGTCAATTATCAAATGTAAATATTTCTTTGTGGAATTATAGTAATTAAATCCGCCTACTGTGTCTAAACTCAAGCACTCAAAGGGTTGGTCTGTCGGAGGTACTTCTTGCAGCAATCCAAACCTTTTCTGTCTTTTCTTTTTGTTTAATTGACAAGTATGGCAATGTTTAACATAATTACTAATGTCCTCATTGATTTTGGGCCAATAATATTGGGGTGTGAGTAATTGCATTGTTTTATTTATCCCAGGGTGTCCATAGTCCTCGTGGGCTCTTTTTAAAATTTCTAACCTCAATGAAAATGGCACTACAATTTTTAAAAATCCTTTCTTTCTCATGTAGATTACATCATTTAGTTTTTTATATTTAAGTCCCTGTACATTGTCTTTATTTTGAAATTCTACAATTTTTCTTAGTTCAATTAAATGATTTATTTGGGTTTTAGGTTCTAGAATAGGGTTCCTTGAAAGCATGTCAGCTTCAATATTTGCAGTTCCCTTCTGGTATTTAATTTCATAGTCGAACATACTTAGTTTTAATGACCAGCGAAAGAGTCGACCTCGAAGATTTTTCACATTTTTAAGCCAAACTAAGGCAGCATGGTCTGTGTGAATTGTGAACTTTTTCCCGTGGAGATAATGATAATACCTGTCTAAACTGTCCACAATTGCCAAACACTCAAGTTCAGTAATAGAATAATTTGCCTCATAGTCCTTTAATACACGAGAGTGATATGCTATGGGATGCAACACCCCATCTTCACCTGGCTGCTTTAAAACAGCTCCAACCTGATGTTTACTAGCATCCACAAATAAATGACAGTCTTTGTTTACATCATACAATTGCAATATTGGTTTACAAATCAATAAATTCTTAAGATCCTCAAAAGCTTCTTGGCACTTGTCTGACCATCCCCATTTTACTCCCTTTTTCAATAATGTATTTAATGGCTGTCTTACTTTTGCATATTTTGGAATAAACTTATTATACACATTTATTGTGCCCAAGAATCTTTGGAGTTCTTTTACATTAGTTGGTGGTTTCAAACACTTTATCTTTTCAATGTTAATGTTGTCTGGGGCAATTTTCCCATTTGTTACATTATATCCAAGAAAATTAATTTGTTGTTGCAGAAAAGTACATTTAGTTAATTTTAACTTGATATTCTCTTTTTTTGAAAATGTTAAATAGTATCTCTAAATGTTCAAGGTGTTGTTCTTTGGAGTCTGAAAAAATTATAATATCATCGAAATAGTGGCATGCAAAGTTAACTTTATATTTATCCAAAATTCTCCTGATAGTCCTATTGAATATTGCAGGGGCGTTCTTTAAGCCAAATGGGAGTCTTAGCCATTCGTATAAGCCAAAAGTAGTGGCAAATGCCAATTTCTCAGTATCTTTTGGGTGGACGGGTACATGCCAATACCCTGAGGTAAGGTCTAAAGTTGAAAAGTAATTAGCTCTGCTTAATTTATCTAGAATATCATCAATTCTGGGTAAGGGTTCTGCATCTGTCTTAGTAATTAAATTTAGTTTTCTGAAATCAATACAAAGTCTAGTTTTTCCATCATTTCGCTTTCTTGCCAAAGTCACAGGACTTGAGTATGAACTATGTGATTCTTTTATGATTCCTGCTTCTAACAAATTTTTAATTTGGGTCCTGATCTCTTTTTCCTTAGTTGGCGAAGTCCTGTATGCTCTTAGACTCACTGGTAAATCAGAATTTAGGATTATTCTTTGGGGTTCCATCCTTATTTTGCCTATGTCATATTTGTTAGTTGAAAACAGTCTATTATTTTTGTGCAATAAATTCTTTAATTCCCTATCAACATCTAAATTTTTGATTTGATCATTAATGTCAACATTTTCATAATTTGGATTACTTTCTGCTTTGATTTCACCAGAGCTTTCATTAAAATTGTCATTTACATCATAATCAATACAGAAAATATCATTTTCTTTCTGCGAATTTTCTTCATAAGGGTTAAACATATCAGAAACTTCAATTTCATGACCATTACTATTATTATCCACATGCTTATTATCACATTTATTTTGTAGGTGTAATGAAATTTTACTTATCTCACAAATATTAACCATTTTCAAAGCAATTCTATTTTGATACACACACAATTGGTTACAATCAATTACTAATTTAAACTCTTTACACTCAGGAAGTCCCAGAATAAGATAAGGCAAGTCATTGTCCAAAACATATGCAGAAATGTTTCTAATTATTTTCCCTATTCTCAAAGTTAATACACATTTAGTTGTAATTAAGATTTCACCCTCAGCTTGCCTGACCTTAATTGGAGAGCTTGAATAGCATTTCAGTTGACATTGCTTGACCAGTTTTTGTGACATCAGACTAATAGTCGAAGCAGTGTCAATCACACAATTTAAAAAATTCTGTTTCTCATTTTCATATAGTCTTTTTGTTTTGTCAACCCTATTATTTCTGATAATGTTTCCCCTCAATGACAGTAATTGTCATTCTGGCGCCTGATCTCTTTCAAATTCAGGTTCCTCATAATGATGTTTATTGTCTGACACCGACATCTTATCAAATCTCTCATTAATAGAGCAAGTTTGTTCCCAATGATAAGCATTACTTATGCCAAAGTTAGAACATTTTCGACAGGGTCTAGATGGTAAGTCTGCATATTGTTGGTGGTGATTAATTTGGTTATTGGGATTGGGTGCAAAATTTTTATTCAACCTTTGATCTCTGGGTTGCCATTGTCTGAATTGTTGCTGCTGACTATAATTAGGTCTAAACTGAGTTTGTTGATTATTATTAGGTCTAAATTGAGGCTGGAAAGAGTAATTTTGTCTAAATTGGTGAGGTGGGCTATAATTCATCTTAACTTGAGGCTGGTTGTGATAATTCTGTCGTAATTGGTTCCTATTTTCAAATCTAGTGTTAAAAAAGTTATCCCGATCCCCTTGATTAGTCTTGTTTTCTTCATTATTTATTTTGTTTAGCTTATTAGCCAACACTATCCATTCTGTTGTGGTTTGAGGAGGATTTGCAGCTATGGTCATTCTCATTTGAGCATTTAGGCCTTGTGTTAGGCCTTCTAGTATTAATTTCTGTGATAACCCCAATCTCTTTCCTACATCAATTTTTTTATGAAAATATTTAGTTAAGTCATCATTATATTCAAATTTCAAATTGGAAAATTCAGAGAATTCCACGCTATCTGCCTCAAAGAATAATTCTTGCAAAGTGTCTTTTAATTCTGTCCAATCTTGAATGTCTAAACAATTGTTTACAAAAAATGTTAGAGCCTTCCCCTTGAGAAATTTTGAAATATATCTTAGTTTATGTTCATCTGAAACATTTGCTTGGCAAAATTTCTGCTCAATATAGGCAAGCCATTTTTGTAATTTCATTCCCCCCTCTGGGTCAAAAGGAATAAAATCCCTGAATTCCCTCTCTACATATTCAAGTTGAAAATCGTCCTTGCATTCTGTCTCAATTTTATCTTCCCCCTGAAATTCTGTCTTTATAGATTTATCTTCCATCTTATAAGTTTAACACAATATCACAATTATATTTCAATTTAAAACAAGAATATAATATCATATAATCATAGTTTACTACACAATTTTAAAAAGTTTATGATGGGAGACATACAACCTGGTCATGTGATGCTTGTCTTGTTACTGTAAAATTCTCGGTTGCACAAATTTTATTTTTATTTATTCACGGTACAGCGCTAGGGCTTGCATACCGGCTTAATTAAATTCACACACAAGAACATATCGATGATTTTTGAATGGTGGGGATTACGCACTTTTTAGAAGACACAGAAAACTTGTAGAGTGGTCGTGTAGTAGCAGAAATATCCAGTTCCAGTCACAGTCCGTAAAGAATGCACTCCTGTGTGCATTGGAGAGAGAAGAGAAGAAGAAAAAAAAACCGACTAAAATTCACAGGAATGTTGTCCCAACTCTGCATACGGTTGCACGAATGAAGACAGTTTAATTATATTTCATGAAAATTTGGGAAAATGAGCTTGAAAAACATCGTGCTGCAGCAAAATCCTTAAGATGACGTTTTGGCAGAAGAATCCATGCACAAATTTTACGAGTCCGTAGAACCAAGGTTGTTTCAGTCGCCATTGAAAAACTCTATCATAGTAATCTTATATGAAACCAAAAAAAAATTTTTTTTTTTTATCGTGCTAGAGTCATCAGAATATTGAATCAGGTACAGAATGTAGTGTGCCAAGGGATTGTATTTATGAAAACTGAGAGGGATTCCCTTTTACTATCATTACTCTCGTTGAGAGAAAAAAAAAAGGAGAGAAACACTTTCGCCCCAGCACCGCACGCCTCGACGCCGGTAGTTGAAGAATCCTCGCCGTTAGAAGAAAGAAAAAAAAACTTGGAAAATCCTTGGATGTTCCCGACAGAGGTTCGAGTCCTCGCCGACTTTTGTAACATGGGAGACTGACACTGGCCCAATAGATATCGAAATCTCCCATGTCACGGTGAGAAGAAGATATTAATACTACAGTTCACTTCATAGCAAAACGACGTACTCGGCTTCTTACGGAAAAGACTTTATTACGTCTATTCAAGTCAGTTACAAAATGAAAAAAGCCTACATGTACGTGATCCCAAACCTTATATAGCCTCATCTCGTCATGTGATCGTAGTAGGGTTTAATTGGTTAAAAGTTAAGAAAAGGCGTGACAAATGCGCTACAGCGTTTAATTTTCTGCCCACGCCACGTCAGTTTCGTTTTCATTTAAACAGGCAGCCATTTAATTTTTTCCACTAGAGGCCTTTTAGGACTTAGATTTGAAAACTAAAGTTAGCTCGTACGCCCAAGGGAATTTAGAATAATGTTAGATTTTAAAATGGAATTAAACGCGAATGCCCAAAGGGAATTACCTGTTTCAGGGAATTAAAAAAGGGTTTGTAATTTGGAATAGTAAAGTGAGGAATTAATAGTTTTTAAATGTTAAGATTGTTGAATTAAGAAATTACTAGTTTTTAATATTATATATATATATATATATATGCATATATATATATATATGCATATATATATATATATATATATATATATATATATATATATATATATATATATATATATGCATATATATATATATATATGCATATATATATATATATATATATATATATATATATATATATATATATATGCATATATATATATATATATATATATGCATATATATATATATATATGCATATATATATATATATATATATATATATGCATATATATATATATATATATATATATATATGCATATATATATATATATATATATATATATATGCATATATATATATATATATATATATATATATATGCATATATATATATATATATATGCATATATATATATATATATATATATATATATATATGCATATATATATATATATATATATATATATATATATATATATATGCATATATATATATATATATATATATATATATATATATATATATATATATATATATATATATGCATATATATATATATATGCATATATATATATATATATATATATATATATATATATGCATATATATATATATATATATATACATATATATATATATATATATATATATATATATATATATATATATGCATATATATATATATATGCATATATATATATATATATATATATATATATATATATATATATATATATATGTATATATATATATATATATATATATATATATATATATATATATATATGCATAAATATATATATATATATATATATATATATATATATATATATATATATATATATATATATGCATATATATATATATATGCATATATATATATATATATATATATGTATATATATATATATATGCATATATATATATATATATATATATATATATATATATATATATATATATGCATATATATATATATATATATATATATATATATATATATATATATATATATATATATATGCATATATATATATATATATATATATATATATATATATATATATATATATATATATATATATATATATATATATATATATATGCATATATATATATATATATGCATATATATATATATGCATATATATATATATATATATATATGCATATATATATATATATATATATATATATATATATATATATATTATATATATATATGCATATATATATATATATATATATATATATATATATAGATATATATATATATATATATATATATATATATATATATATAGATATATATATATATATATATATATATATATATCATATTGTATATTATCATCTGTATGTACATCATCTGTATATTATGAAAATGCACATTTTTTTAGTTGTAAAATTAAGTTATATAATATATCTTCAAGATGACCAACTTTGAAATCAAAATTATTAGTTCTTCATATAAAAAGAATATTTATTTAAAAAATTTTAGAAGTTTTACTTTAATTAAGATTTTTATAATAGTAATAACACAATGTTGGTAATTTTAACTATGCATGTTTATATTGCATGTGTATAAAATTTCATGGTATTCTAGTCCACTGTTCCACCAAAAAAAAAAAAAAACTTTTGACATTGTCAACAAATAAAAAAATTCTCTTCAAGCTAGAAAAAATTGAGAGTCATATTTATAAAGAAAAAAGAGTGTTTAACACACCTTAAAATTTTCATATTTCTGAATAAATTATTTTTTGAACTACTGATGATTGGAAAAAGAGATATGTTTGTCGGGTCTCTTGGCCTTTAATAGTTACCTGCCCCTTTAAAAAGGTCATTTTATAACAGCAGAAACATAAAGTGAAAGAAAGATAAAATGCAAAAATTTTCTGTTATAATGCATATTTTAAGATAAACGTTACATATCAAACGATTTTCTTTTGAAGCCAATTTTATACATTATTGGCATTAATATGTTATTTATTTTGCTTTTCGGTTTTCCTAAATTGGTAAAATTGGGAATAAAAGAAACGAAAAAACACTCAATTATTTTTTATGGAATAAAAAAATATTTTCTGTCTAATATTTTTATTGTTTACATGCTTAATCTTTTTATTAATTAATCAGGCTGAATGCAAGTAAAACTCCAACGAAATGCATATTTTAAGATAAACGTTACATATCAAACGATTTTCTTTTGAAGCCAATTTTATTCATTATTGGCATTAATATGTTATTTATTTTGCTTTTCGGTTTTCCTAAATTGGTAAAATTGGGAATAAAAGAAACGAAAAAACACTCAATTATTTTTTATGGAATAAAAAATATATTCTGTCTAATATTTTTATTGTTTACATGCTTAATCTTTTTATTAATTAATCAGGCTGAATGCAAGTAAAACTCCAACGAAAAGCCGTCAATTAGAATTTTACATCCATTCAGCTTGAACAATGAAAAAAAAATATTAGGCGTGAATACAAGTTATACTATAATATCAGAAAATATAAAAATATTTACTGCTTTTACATGCCTAGTATTTTTGTTAATTATTCAATCTAAATAGAGGCCAATTTCCAACGAAAATCTGGTATTTAGAATTTTACCTTACTTTACATTGAATAATTAACAAAAGTGTTAGGCATAAAAACAAGTTAAATGGAAAAAATCATCGGAAAAAATCAAAATCTTTAATGCATTTACATAACTAATATTTTGTTAATCATTCAAGGTCATTGGAGGAAAAAAAGAAGGTATCTGATTTTAGATTTCCCTTCAGCTTGAAAAAGAAAGAAAAATATTTTACATGAAAACAAGTGATATTGCGATCGAAGAAAATATAAAAATATTTATTGCATTGACATATCTCATATTTTTGTTAATTATTTAAGTTGAATGGACGGAAAATTGGAACAAAAAGGAAGTATTTGAAATTTTATCTGCCGTCAGCTTGAATAATTAAAGAAAAATTTACGCATATAAACAATTTGTGACATCAGATAAGATCGAAATATTTATTGAATTTACATATTTAATATTTTTGTTAATTATTCTAGCAGAATGGTTGTAAAATTCCAATAAAGAGACAGTATTTGAAAGTTTATCTCCTTACAGATTGAACGATTAACAAAAATAATTTGCATGGAAACAAGTTATATTATGACATCAGAAAAGGTCAAAATATTTACTGCATTTACATACCTATTATTTTTGTCAATTATTCATGCTGAATGGAGGTAAAATTAGAACGAAAAGCCGGTATTTCATATTTTACCTACAATCAGATTGAATAATTATCTTAAAATATTTGGCACGGAAACAAGTTATATTATGATATCAGAAAATAATTAAAATATATACTGCATTTGTATGCCTAATATTTTTGTTAATTATTCAAACTGAATGGAGGTAAAATTCCAACAAAAATCCATTTTTTAAAAATTTTTAACACCCTTCATATTGAATAATTTCATCAAAAGAAGTAGGTATCTAAACAAGTTAAAAAATAAAATCAGATAATATCTAAATGTTTACTGTATTTACATGCCTAATATTTTTGTTAATTTATTTAAACTGAATGTAGGTAAATTTCTGACATGAAATTGAATTTTGCCTACCTTCAGCTTAAATAATGAAGATAAATATTAGGCAGGAAAAGAAGTTATGTTATGACTCCAGAGAATTTCAAAATATTTACTGCGTTTACATGCCTAATATTTTTGTTATTTATTCAAGCTGAATGGACGCAAAATTCCAGCAATAAGCCATTATTTGAAAATTTACCTCCCTTCACGTTGAAGCATTAATAAAGTATTAAGTATCTAAACAAGTTAAAAAATAAAATAAAAAAGATCAAAATATTTACTGCATTTACATACCTAATGATTATTTAAGCTGAATGTAGGAAAAATTCTGACAAGAAATGGATATTTGGAATTTTTCTTACCTTCAACTTGAATAATGAAGAAAAATATTAGGCAGGAAAGCAACTTATGTTACGACTCCTAAAAAGTTCATAATATTTACTGCATTTACATGCCTAATATTTTTGTTATTTATTCAAGCTGAATGGACGTAAAATTATAACAATAAGCCATTATTTGAAAATTTTCCTCCCTTCAACTTGAATCATTAATAAAAGTAATAGTCATGATAAGCAGTGACATAATGACATCAGAAATGTTAAAAATGTTTACTGCATTTACATGCCTAATATTTTTGTTAATTATTAAAGCTGAATATAGGTAAAATTTCAACAGAAAGCCGGTATTTGCAATTATATAAACAGTTATTTATTGGAAAAAAAATGTAACTAGCATTTTTCTTCACCCACAAATATTAAGAGAGATAAAAAGAGCAATAAACATTTCGAAACATTTTATACCATAAACAAAGAAGATCTGTAAAAACGAACCATAAAATGCCTTTCTCGTATATGTATTTTGGGGTTAAAGGATAAAGGATGTTATGCAAATGCACCGTAACGACAAACATATTCATTTGTTCTCCCAGGACTTAGATTTCTCGACGGAGCTATAAAAGTCTGGATTTTTTGGTACTTCGATGAATGCTGGCATTTCGGGATGTTCTATAATCGTGTCTTTTCTAGGAAAGTTTCAATAGAATTGCACTTTTAAGCATAAAGTAATCCTTTATTCCAGGAGATTTAGCTGAAAGAAAATACGGTTTCCTTTTGTACTTTCGTTATTTCCATTTAAATATATGTTGAAATTGCATATTTATATCCACAGATACAGACCATAAAAATGCACGTTAAAAAGTTCATACGTTTAAGTAGAGTTTATCCTTAATCTCTACTAGGAATTTGTCATCAGCAATATATATATATATATATATATATATATATATATATATATATATATATATATATATATATATATATATATATATATATATATATTAAAAGTATATATATATATTATAAGTGGAGTATAGCTCGACGGCTTGTAGTCGCATAACCGGGGTGTAGTGGAAATGGCTGGACATTATTTGGGCGGGATTACAGACATCTTAACACCACAAGTACCGAGGAAAAATGCCCGAGCGCGTCGACAGCGCAGGGCGCTGCGACAATACGGACATTAAAACGCTACATCTTGCCAGACCAGAGCGAAATACACAAGAGACTGCAGACGCGCGAAATGTCTCGCCCGCGTACGGGTCTATACAACTTCTAATTCGCCAGAAACGGACACGTTATTAAGTCGCGTCATATGGGGTGATGGTTTTTGAATGTTTCACGCCGTTCGCGTTATATAACTGTTATATAAGCTTTGGCCACACGTGCCTTAGGGGAAAAACTATTAAATTGCTCCGGTTTGGATTTAGGTAGAAATAAAGAAGAGGGACTGTGTTCTATTGCGTTAGGATGAAGAATTTGGAAGGGGCGTGTTAAATAGTAAAAAGCGTTTGAAATTTATTTCATATATATATATATATATATATATATATATATATATATATATATATATATATATATATATATATATATATATATATATATATATATATATTGTATCAGTATTTTTGAAATGAAATATTTTCAAACAGAAATAGTGATAAGATGAATTTTTTAAATGTAATTTTATAATTATTAACTATTAAATATATAATTAATAATACATAATTATATATAATATATATATATATATATATATATATATATATATATATATATATATATTATTAATATTAATAATTATATATTTATTAATTATTATTATTATTATATGTAATTATATTTTTGTTATTTTTTTAGTGGCCTAACAATGAGTGAAGCTCTGGATTTGCTTTTCCAAAATGATGATGATGAGAGTGGAGAGGTCGATTGTATATACATAGCACCACCAAAAGAAAATAATTTGACTGATGAGAACTGTGGTGGAAGAGTTAATAATTCAAGTAGAAATCAATTACTGTGTGAAATAGAAACTGTATATAGAAAATAAAAAAAATAAAAAACGAGAATTAAAAGTTGAGTAAAGATAACGATTCATTTTCAGAATTTGAGAAAATAAGTTTTAAAAAAAAAATCATCGGAAAAATTGAAGTGGACAATTTCAGATATATCACCTAAAAATACCATTTTTCTACAAGGAAGACCCCCTTCTTCAAATGAAAGTGCCACCGATTGCAGAATTCTAAATTCAATAAAATTTGACTCTCTTAATCACCTGATAAAAATCCTCTGGGAATAAAAGACGAGATTGTGCAGAACAATACTGCAAATTTATTGTACAGACAATGTGTGTAAAATGTAATGTTGAACTTTGTGTAAATTGTTTTTATTCATTTCATACAGAAAAATAATTAATGATTAACATTACATTAAATTTGTGCATAAATTACAAAATCTATTGATAAAAGTTTATTTTCTGTTAAAAAAATATAAAAGTGGTAATTTTCAGGATTTTGTAAAATTTGATCATGTTAGAGCCTAGCGTTGCATTTATGCAACACCCTGTATTTCGATAAATATTTTTAAATACATCTTAAAACCTATAGAAATGTGTAATATCACCTTATTGAAACACGTTTTAATGATTAAAATTCAAAATATTGTTCGAAAAATAATTCGGGCTTTTATGGGTTAAAGTCGTAAACTTTAATTTCATAGTTGAGGAAAAAAACCTCGAAGGCTAAAATATTGATTTTCAGGTTTGAGCACCATCTTATTCTAGTAACATGTGTCAAACTGTATACAACAGATTAGCGTTCTACGATATGTGGTTTGCTGTGTAGATTCGATTTTTTCCAGAACGTCAGATGAAAACAGTGTAAAAGTGTGTTTACGATTCCTGCGCACATGTTCAAATTTCTAATCCATAAATCTATTTTCTAAAGTACTTTCTTATCCCTTTCAGGGGCAAAGACCTCTATCTTTTTCACTGTGCAGGTTTTTTTCCCGATATTTTTAACCTAAAATATTTTTAAATTTTCCTTGAAACATTTTCCTTGAAATTTCTTGAAAATGCTTCCAATTAAATAATGCATGTTTTTACTTCTTTTAACTGATAACAGATGGCAGTACTAGCAATTTTTCTACTAATTTAACTGGAATACATTGAATGTAAGTGAAAAGATTAGATTTAGGCGTTCGCACTGTTCGAACGGCGCCCCTGAAAGAGTTAAATATGTTCCATAAAGTGCATTGAAACATTGTAATATGATTACTGAAAGTCTTATTTAAAGGATGAATTTTTGTAGTAGTTTATGTTCTAAACTTTCGTTTCCTTCTACCCAAACATTAAAAGCCATTTAAATTTATAATTCTAAAAAGTTAAATTTTTTTAATCTCTATATTAATATCTATCTTATCTCGTTTCTCCCTCATTTTCGAACAAATACAGCTGATTTTTTCTTACTACTCCTCGACATTCGCTGAATAATATGCATTCAGAAGATGAACATCGATTGTTTTCAACTTAAGGTAATTTTTTCCTTCGCTGCATCACATATTAAACGATATTTCTGTCTTTATATTGATTCATGAAATATACGCAGTCTTCCTCACTGCTACTCCTGTGTTCTTATTGTATATGTTTTTCTTAAAATGTCATATGCACCACATTTCAATCCATTAACGTTACTACAAGAAAAATCTTTAAGCAAAAAGGAACATTAGCTAAACGTTTACAAAACTAAACGCTGAAGGTACTTATTCTTTTAAGACGTAAGTTCACGTAAGTCTTTTAAAAATGATTGTGTTTAATCGAAGAGGATTGAAAATATCCATATAAAGGGTTAGCCTCTCCATCAAGTCTTTAAAACAAGTTGATTCTGTCAATGTAAATGGATTTCTTATTCTCAAGGAAAATCCCATTTCTGCGGGTAAAAAGGAAAAATGTAGGGTCATAAATCCGACTTCCGTTCAAAAGTAAGACAGTATGAAAAGAGAGCCACAAAATGTTAACTGTACCTATTTATTTAAATTTAAAACATATTTATTTTTCAAAAAAACGAAATAGTAAAATATTAGAATTTCAGTTTATGTTTACATATATATATATATATATATATATATATATATATATATATATATAAAGAGAGAGAGAGTTTTTTTTTCAAAGAATAATACATTAATTAACCAGTTCACATAAAGATGAGAAATGCAGCGACTGAGAACTAAATATATATTAGGTTGTTCCTTTGTACAATATGAATATTTTACTTACATTTCCTCCTTTTTTGAAAACAAAATTACTTTGTTGGATAAAAGGTACTTTCCTCTCAAATTATGTGTGTCATTGTAAATAAAAATTTCTCATCTGAACTCCATATTCCGGGAGCTAAATTTTTCCTATTGAACCTCATTTAAAATTCAGTATTCAAATAAGGGAAATATCGCAGCGGTCCTCAATATATACTGGAAACAGTTTTGAAATGCTTATTTATTGTTTCTAACTTACTTAGGGAAACTCCTTTGAAAGCATATTTAATCTTCGTCATTCGGGGCTCCCCAACTAAGGCAAGTGGAAACAAAATAAGTGCTAATACTCCATCCTTTGTTGGAGGAAATAGGAATTTTAAGGTGAGCACTGGAAAAGAAAATATTGCACTGAACTACACTACTAATTCTCATTTTGGAAGGAAAAGTTTTGTATTTCGAAGTGTTTACGATAAAAGAAAAAAACCCGTCTACAATGCAATGGATCATTTCTTTTATTCACTTCGTCTGCTTCCGAATAAAGCTCTACCGAATTTTTCATTTTGAATTCTTTGAATTATTTATGTTCTGTTTCCTTCTGTATAGATGCTTAATAATTAGTCGGTATTGGTTTCTGCATTGCATTTTATTTAATAATTTTCATGCAACTGATTTTTTTTTATGGTTTATTCTGCAGAAATTTTTGTGTTGTTCTGTAATGTTTTGAAGTGCTAATTGCCTGCAGATTTAATAATTTCTAGGAGTAGAAAAATATTAAGGGTAATTTTTTTTATAATATTTATTAAAACGTTGAAAATATGTTGTCACGACTGGAGATGGTTGATAACAACACTAGAAGATCATAATTTAAAAATAAAAAATTAAAAAATTAAAAAAATCACGAAATGCGAAGCTTAAATATTTCCGTTTCTCAGTTAAAATATATATTAAACACATTTATTACATTTCGGTTCAGTTTCAATTATGACAGTAAAATTAGGAACCATATTATCTGGTACATAGGGAAAAAATATAAAACTTTAGACATTTATATCACTGTAACATTATGGAAAAGTTTAAAAAATTTTCCCGTTCACAAACACACACATACATACATACATACATATATATACATATATACATATATATATATATATATATATATATATATATATATATATATATATATATATATATATATATATATATATATATATATATATATATATATATATATGTTGGATCCCACCTTCGAAAACGGACAATGTCCGAAAAGAATGCTCACAACACGAATGGATCACAGACAAATGGGCGAAGTCCGAAATGTTACATTGTTTCGGACTTGGGTCATTTACAAATGATCATTTCGCGTATGAGCAAGTCAGAAGTGAACAGAGTACGAAACTTTCATTTCGTACGAATTTCATTTCGCACTTTGAGAATTCTAAATTGCTCTCTTTGATAATGGGCAGTTGAAGAATGATCAAAGTCAGAAAACAATCATTTTTAACTCTAATTATTTGACTAAATAAAATAAATTAAATGAGTTAAAACATCATTTTAACGATATGTATTGCCTATTTTAAAAACCTCACAAACCTCTTTAAAAATATGTCCATAGTGAAAAAAATGAAAACATAGTAAAATAATAAATGATGTAAAAAATTATGAAAAATGCACTGCTACTTATTCTTGCAGGCAGAACTGTCATAGCACTGAGTTACATTTGATGCCAGTTGATAGGCACTTGTATCTTTTGCTTTCACGCTGCTTTCTACAATTGCAGCGGACGAAACCCTGAGAGCTTCATGATTCCAGGGTAACTGTGGTTTGAAGGGAGTTTTCGAAGCTTGGAACATCTTTTTCAGATTTGAAGTTGTCTCCAGTCAGTTGGAATTTACTTATGGAATATAACTTCTCTAATATTTCGGATATCGTATCGAATTTGTATAGCCCATCATCGTTCAGTTCCATTATCACAGCTATCACATTTCTGGGCGTATCTCTTCCTCTGTCGAGTTCGGGAATCCGTAACAATACGGTTTGACCCATGCTCATGTTAGGAAATTTAGCACTGCTGCCTTTTAGCATTTCGTCCGCTTGCTTTTTTTGTTTTTTTGGCACAATCAGCTCGTTTATCTTCAATTAACTTATTCCTTTTTTGTAAGATGGACACATCAGAGTTTTCAGAATCTGATGAATCAGTTTCATGTTTACTTTCAGGAATGTTGGCCAAAACCTCTTCAAGTTGCTCTTCAGTCTCAAGGTCCGTTGAACAACAGAATTCCTGCAGAAGTCAGCTAGTAAGTAAAACACCAAACACAGCTTTGTATGGGCTTCTGGTGATTCCACGATGTTAGGTACGATATTTTTGATTTGAACGATTTGTAAGCCTTCTGCCTACTGACTTGTCTGTTTGTCTGCCATCCACGTCATCAACATATTACGAACATCTTGGTTTGCACGTTTGACGGAGAATTGGCTTTGAGAGTGTCTGGGTTTTCCATGAACAATTTTTGCTTCAAACATATGTGCTAGCTCTTTAATGATATTATTCGAGAACTCTCGTATATTATCGGACTGCAAAACAGAGGGAGCTATGATACAAAAACTATCCATTAAATTAGAAGAAACTTCTTCAGCTGTTTTCGTTTTCAATGGGCGTAAAAAAAGGAATTTGGTAAGATGAACTTGATAGTTCAAATTGAATTTATAATAGCGATCAGGCTCTGATTGCATGTCAGTAAGGTTGACCTGTCCTCGTTTTCGGAATGCGTTAGTAAGTATTGGTTTAACAACGACTCCCATGTTTTTAATCTTTTTTCTCAAGTGACACCGTTTATTGAGAGAAAGGTACAGTTTGATCACTTTTCGAGGCACATTACAGTATTTTTGTTCTAGTGCCTTTTCCATACATTTTATTTTTTGTCACCCAAAGCCATATGAGCTTTATGAATAACTTAAAATATTTCGTAAGTATGACAAAAATATTTTATGGTTTGGTCATCAGTCATTTTTTTAATTAATTTTTCAATACCAAAAATAGGTACTACCTCATATCGTTTTAGTCTTCTGTAGTCCTTAGAGGTGAGGGGCTGCTTGTTTTTTTTTCTTTTCTCCACACTGCTTTTCACTTCCGCAATCAACTTTTAATGTTTTTAGAGCGTGAAAACACAACTGTTGTCGTCCGTACTTTCTAAAATTTTACCTAAAGATTCGAGAAATTTACCCCTCATTTCATTTTCCCACGTAGTTGTGGCCGATTTAACACCGTCATCAACAGAGGACATCGTGAACATCTACCACTTACATATACCTCCATTTTCGCCCATCCCCCCAAGTGTGAAATTGAACTTGGCTTACTACTGATTTGACCGATCACGAATTGTTCAAATTCAAGTGCACAATCTTCGAAATAATGTAATATTTCGGACTTGGCACATTTCTCAGTGATCCATTCACGATGTGGGCATTTTTGTCGGGCATTGTCCGATATATATATATATATATATATAAATATATTAGTGAATTCAATGGCTTTTAATGAATTATACTTAAATATCGAATACACATAAAAATTCCTAATCCAGTTTCTGAGAACCAGATATATATTCTATATTTCATTTATACTATGCGGCTGTGTTACTTACACGTCGAAAACTTTGCTTCTTTCAGTAACAGCTACTGTCATCTCAAATTATGTATCTCATTATAAATAAAATTTAGGTTGAGCGAACTCCATATTCCGCGAGCTAAAATTTTCCTATTCAATGTCATTTAAAATTCAGTATTCAAATGAGAGACATATCGCGACCGTCTTCAAAATAAACTGAGAGTATTTTTTAAAATACGTATTTATAGTTTCTAACTTACTTAGGGAATCTCCCTTTGAAGGTATATTTAATCTTCGTCATTCGGGACTCTCCAGTTTAGACGAGTCGAAACAAAATATGTGCTGATACTCTCTCCTTTATAGGAGGAAATAGGTATTTGAAGGTGACTAAGGAAGAAATAAAGAATTTGCACAGAACTGCGCTACTAATTCTCATTTTAAATAGAATAGCTTTATATTGCGAAGTGTTTACGATAAAAGAAATAACGTTTCTGAATACAAGGGAACATTTCATATCTTTACTTCGTCTACTTTCGACTCAAACTCTAAGCATTTTTCAATTTGAATGCTTTGACGTATTTACATTCTGTTTCTTTCTATATAGATACTTATTAATTGGGTATCATTTTCAGTAAGGTATTATTCCTTTCGCCTTCATGCAAATTATATTTATATGGTTTACGGTAGTACTTCTTTATTGTGCTATACATACATATACTATATATATATATATATATATATATATATATATATATATATATATATATATATATATAGAGTGAGCTACATTTCCCCCTCCTCATTATGCATAATCTTTTCGCTCGTGACGTCATGCTGATGGGAAGCTTTCGCTCCATTTAAGACTGAGCTTTATTCGTGACGAGACAGAAAAAGAGGCGTCAGCAGAAGAAGAAGCGTCAGCCAGAAGAAGAAGTGGCAAGCAGGGGCGGCAGAACGAAGGTAGATCGTGAGCAGAGCGAGCCGAATGGCCAGGGCCAGAGCCAGCAGACTCATTGCAGAACGAGTGTAATGTGTAGGTGCAGGTTTAAACGACGGGTTTTACTGTTTTAAAGAGAACAAGCTTCCATACGTAATGCTGTATTGATTTATTTTTAAATGTGTACATGTGTCGTCCGTGTGTTTTAAATAAATGTTGTGGTTTTATATTATCCTGCTCAGCCAGCTGATTCCTGACCTACATATATATATATATATATATATATATATATATATATATATATATATATATATATATATATATATATATATATATATATATATATATATATATATATATACTAGCTGAAAACCCGCACATCGCTACGGAGTACATTCATAGTAAATACAACGGTTAATGTATGCAATTAATGCCAAAATTAAATATATATATATATATATATATATATATACATAATAAATACGACGATCAATGTATACAATTGATGTAATATATATATATATATATATATATATATATATATATATATATATATATTGATAAGAAAATCGTAAGGGATATTTTTATAGACAAAATAATGTAGAAGAAACTATTCAAATTAATTCTAATATAAAGAATACTAAAGAATATAGTACAGTTAATATAGTACAGTTTGTAGAACATTTGTTTTACTGTATTTTAATATTTTTTTTGAATAATGTCAAATCGTCTGCCGCATTATCAAGAAAAAAAAATTGTTTTTTGCCTATTTAGTTGTTATGCACCTGATGATAAATTAATTTAAAGTACCAGAAAAATGAAATCACGTGATCGGCATTTAATAAATTAAATTCTAAAAATTAATCTTTAAAAATTCACCAAAAATCCAGAAATGGAGGCAAAGATTCGAAAAAGATTTCATTTGAAAGAAATTTTTTGATCTTTCTTGTGATATAAATTTTATAACCCTCAAATTATTATTTTAAATGCAAACTTTAAAAAAGTTAAAAAAAAGCTTAAAAATTTTATTTTAAAAAATCTAAAAAGAATTTTTGAAAAATATTTCTTAGTGCATCCCTACACCATAAAAAGATTCGCCATGCAAAATTTCAGCCCTTTAGGTCCAGCGGTTTGGTCTGTGCGTTGTATGTCAGTTACGGAACTGTTTTATATATATATATATATATATATATATATATATATATATATATATATATATATATATAACTGAACGATAGATGTGGTAAAACAATACATGCGGGAACATAACAAAGCAATATGATCGTCAGGAATGATGAAATAAACGACACATATGGAAAAAGATGTTTGAGGGAATAATCGATAGAGATTCCACTATGTATACATTTACTAGCCATATTATTATTTTATAATTCTGAACAGCAACAAACTGTACAAATGTTTACGAATTAATTAGGTGTGAAATGGGATGTATATATTCATAGGGTTTGAATCTTGTAATATCCTTCTTAGACTTTCTGCAGGCAAATGAGTCGTAGAAAATATCTAATGAACGGGAACAGTCAAAGGATTCCAATTACCAAATGTATAAGATCAGCGTGTTAATTGGAGTCTTTCTTTAGCTGGATATATTACAAATATATGGGGGTTTGTACTAAAACCCGACTTATAAATATCTATATTATTGTCTATTGGATTATATTTATCAAACGTCAATAAAAGTTTTAAAATTTTTCTTTTTACACTGAATTGTTGTTAAACCATATGTGTATATACACTGTGCTGCGATAATCAAGAATAATTTTAGTAATTGTAATAAATAAAAACATATATTCTATCAAAAATAAAAGAATTGATTAAAGGTACTTAAGAGTTACGTTTAGTCTTTACAATTATTTAATATGGGTCCGCTTTTACTATAAATCAAACATTGTATTATTGGTATTGGGAATTCTATAACAGTAACAATTCAAATATTGAATTATCTCCAAAACTATTATATTTTATTCAACGTGTTTTCGCTTTCGTGTATATACATTCCTTAAAATATAGAAGATAGCCGAAGTTCAACATTAATCTAAGATTAGAAGAAAATATCTATAGTTATGCATACAACTTCACATTATACGCTCTAAAACAGTATTAGTAATGTATGATTATTGCTCTAGAAACTAGATTTTAAGAAGTGCTATAATTCAATATCAGAGATATAAATTGTCATACCTTGAAAATCCTTTTATGTGTTTCAGTTTAACTTTGAAAGCCGAAATTAGGCTAAATATTCTCAGAGAGCCATGAGAGAAAAAGGCAATATTCTACTTTCCTACTGTATGAATGTAATAAATTGTTTATGCTTGTATAAACTTTGCAATTCTCGTTACAAATTCTAACATGAGTTTGCAGATTAACAGTGAGTAGTAAATGCCTTACAGTTTCGAATTGAATATCATCAAAAAATAAACAGACAATAAAATCTCAATATTCTGAAGCCAAAATATTATCGATCTTAACGAAGACAAACAAAACATTTCCACACAAATTTAAAAACAAAATCCGTTTATTTAAACACACGCTTTCGGATATGACGCGATTCAGGGTTAATGTCATGTCAGTAAGATGCTCAACATCGGCCAAAAAATTCGATCTTAATTTAGAGGTTTTTCTGGAGTTGATTGGAAATGGTTAGTTTCTCATAAATGCCAGAAAAAAAATCTATAAAATGTAAGATACTAATGTCATTTGAATTAATATGACCTTTCTGCCCTACCACATAAATCATTGTATTTATCTCTCTTTAAAATGTAGATTTGGCCAGGAATCATCACGTTAGTTTATGACATGGGAGACATGGGGGTTACTTTATGACATGATTTGCTCCCCATTGAACTACTATACCACGGCTTTGAACCGCCTCATAAACAAGTATTTTTCTACCAATATTTGCAAATGTAGCTTACTTCATTTGATAATTTGATAATGGAAGGGAAAAGATTTTTTTTCCCAAATAAGGTCGAGTTTTTGCAATTTCTACGACTGCAATTTCTTTATGTTTATTCTAATGTGTATATCACTCCTCATTGCTTATATACAAGCCGTAACATTTATTTTAATGTGGTAAAACCCTGTGACCATTTTTCGAAATAAAATAAATATATAGATTATTGTTACCTGTATCCATTACCTACATTTTAGAAAAACAAAGGACAGGAATGAAGAACATTTTGGTAGTCACAAATACTACAAATATAAAAAGAACCCTCAAAGAAGTAAAAGAATCCATGCACCATTCTAAACTACTTTAAGATTTTGCCTTTAAAATTTAACTCATTCCAGTAGAAACTTTTTTATCTTAAAGCATTCGGAATGAAGTAGTTTGTTTTAAATCATTCCGGTTGAAAATAGTTTACCTCCAGCCATTTCAATCAGAATAGTTAATCATCCTAGCCGGGTGAGTTATATCAAATTTGTACGGTTTAACAGGTTTACCTAAAATCTAATCCTCGGTGATTGGTTGAAAATTTTTCCTAGTACATTTCACATACGAAAATTGATATGACTCGAAAAGTGGCAATAAAATGCACCACAAAGGGATTCAAAGTTTTAGGATTTTTTAAAATTTGGGGCAAAAAAAAAGTTTTAGACTGATTAAATGTAGGTTTTTTGTTTACATTTTTCAGGGATTGTTGATCGATATGCAAGTAGCATTGATTTCCATTATATTATACAGGTTTATAAAACATTATTCTTAATATTAATCTCCACGCAGAAATTAGGGAATTTTTACATTACAGAACTACGAAGAAATCGTAAAATATAAGTTCTGTGATGGTGAAAAAATAAATATAATACTGGAACAATAACCAAACTAACAAGTATCTATATAAAAGGAGACAGAATATAAATAATTCAAAGAATTCAAAACAAAAAATGCGATAGAGCAGCTGAAGAGAAGAAATGAAACATTTCACCGCATTCTGAAAGTTTTTATTTTGTTTGTTTGTTTTGTTTTATCGTAAACACATAGAAACATAAACCTTTTCTTCCGAAAAAAAGAATTAGTATAGCAGTTCGGTGCAATACTTTCTTCCTAGCGTGCTCACCTTAAAATTCATATTTCCTCTTATACACAATGGAGCTTAAGCACTTATTTTGTTTCCACTTGTCCAAGTTTGGGAATCCCGAATGAAGAAGATTAAATACGCCTTCAAAAGGAATTTCTTAAAGTTAGTAAGAAATAATAATTTCGTATTTTGAACTTTCAGTTCATATTGAGAACCACCGCGATATACAATATATATATATATATATATATACATAAAATGAGTACTGCTTTTTTATACTTCAGAATGTAATTGTTAGACTGTACAGGGTAAGATTTATTCACTAAAGGGAGCATCGTTATAATTAGATGCCGCATTTACCCGTACTAAAATTTACTTTTTATGAAATCCTTAACTATAATATTAAACTTTTAGTGAAAAAGAAATTATGTAGCAATATTTTTGGTAATTCCATATTTCTCTAATTAGGAAATTCTGTGAAACACCGAATCCAATATTTTTATTATAGCTAGAAATAGTGGGTGGATAATAGAAATGTTCCTATATATTCTTCTCAAATAAAAATACAGAATTTTCTTCGGAATTTATTTTACAGGTATATAATTTCAAGGAAAATAATAAAATTTAAAATATTTAATTTACGGTTTTTTGAAAATCCTATTTAAAAATATGAGGAATTTCTGGAAAGATTTGCAATTGATTTGCGGAGAGTAAGTTTAAAAAAACAGTATCTGCTTCATAGTGAACAAAAAAAAGCAGATCTATCATCATAATTAAGAAATTTAATATATGATTTTTACAGTCATGGCATGGCATTTTTTAAAATTTTGTGCTTCCGAATTTATTTTGACAGATTTTGAAATGTAACGTTTTTCTCAGAAGCAATTACAAAATGTACCTAAAGAACAAACCTAGCGTAATACGAGCTACAGAAAATTTAGTATACAGAAATGAGAGTGTTCTACTGTATTTCTGATTGTACCTTTGGAGTTAAAGACTGAATAATGTATGCTGTTTTTATGTAGTTGATGTCAAACTTGGACATTTGAAAACATTCATTTTCTACTTTAAGAATATGGATAATGAAAAAAAATACTAATCAGTTTTCCAGAATTTATTATTTAAGTAGCTTTCTTTAATTAAAAATATAAACAAATTCTTTTCATGTAAATTCTGTAATGATATGTTTTCAGTCTTATGGAAATTTAAACTGAATTACATTAAGCTTTACTGTATAATGTTGTTACGTATGGCAGTTTTTGAGCTTTATCCATTTTCTTGCAGCTGTGACTTCTAGCCATTTTTTTAAGGGGACACTGTATAGGTGGCCAACAGTACCCCCTACAAGTAGGTCCCGTAACTTAGAACCAAGTCAAGTGCCGAGACGAAAGGCTTGACCCCGCAAAGCCAGAGGTAATTTTGAGAACTTGGAAGACTTTGCAACCACGACGGATTTTACGTGCACCAGACGCCATTAGCGTACACGGCGATGGATTTGCAGCGACGGACATCGAGACATTCAGATCACTGGCCCGCTGGCCTTTGACAACTGGGGCATCGCACCCTCTATTGTACTATAGAAATATTGGATTTGTCAAAATAAACTAGTTTCGTTTATAGTAAGTACTCAAGATGTACAAAGGCTGTTCGCACATTTTTTAGACGATTTTGGTAAGCGGTAATAAAAAATCGTTTGCTGCATAAGATATAATTGCAATTGTACAATGTTTATAAAAGTCAAAATTATCCTTTCCGGTTTGAAAGTTTTGTTTTTATTCAAAATGGCAATTTTAACAAAGCAGTGGTTCGAAGGCTACATTTATTCTCTTTCCGAAGAGAAATATGCATACTCCGTTATCCAAAAACGATGTGAGAGTCATGGTTTTGTGATATCTAAAGCGTAGATAGGTAATATCGTCAACAAGAAAGGAAAAAAAATATCAAATTGGAGCCTCAAGTGGGATAAAACTTTCCAAACAAGTATCCAAGGAAAAAACGGACATCTTCGACTATTGCAAAGGTACGTTGTTTAATGTTAAAAGAAAATCCCCCTAGTGAAAGGACAGTTGCAAAATCATTAAAATGCTCGGTGTCCACTGTAAGCAAAATGATAAACGTTGATTTAAATCTTAAGAAAGCGAAAAAACGCAATGTGCATCGTCTTCTTCCAAATCATATCGCTGAACGCAGGACACGCTGCAGAATTCTATATGAGAAACACTTATCCAAAGAAAAATGGAAAACAATTGTCATAATAGATGAATCATGGGTGAATTTAAATGATTGCAACTAAAAAGTGCCATTTATTATCATAAAAGGGGAGAAAAAAATTTAAGTACATGGTTTAAAGAATCGAAAGAAAGTTTTTCTAAGGGATTCATGATTGTTGCTGGTTTTTCTTATAATGGCAAGTTAAAAATAAAGAGTGTGGAAAAAAATGTCAAGATTAACTCCAAATACTATCAGGAACATGTTTTATCGCCAATTTTTCTGAATGAAATACCATCGCTTTACCCACAGTGCCATCAATCTGTGAGACTCCATCAGGACAAAGCTAGCAGTCACACATCAAAATCCACTGTAAATTTCCTAAAAGAAATGGAACAAAAAACTGGTATCAAGTCCATACCCTTCACTGATATCCCTACTAAATCTCCCGATGTATCACCTATGGATTTTTGAGCTTTCGGACTTTTAAAGTCTGCATTATCCAAACGTCGTCTTAAAACCCTTACAGGACTCTGGAAAGCTGTTCAGGAGGAATGGGATAGAATACCTTTTCTGACACTTCAAAAGGCATTATTATCCTGGAAATTGCGGTGTCGAAAGATAGTTCAGAATAAGGGATGTCAAATAGAACATTTAAAACACAAGAATTTTATGTAATTTAGTTTTGGGAATACAATATACATCGTCTAAAAAATGTGTGAACAGCCTCTGTATTTAAGGTGTTTCGAAACTATTTCTTTTAGATTTTGTTGTGACAGCTCTCCTATCAGCGTGCATATAAAACAAAAATTCACCAAAATAAGGATTTTTGGGGAGCAGTTTTAATACTGAAGATGGTAGGAACTTTGGAACATTTTCGGCATATTAAGCTTTTTTCTTCAAAAAGTATAAAAACGCAACAATAGCAAAAAAGACTTTTTGTAGTGTAAGTTTTCGGGAGATTGAATTTTGAAGTTGCCTGAAAAATACCAGAAGGTAGTGGAATAAAACGGTGAACACGTTGTTCTATAAATCTGTTGGTAATAATAATAATAATAATAATAATAATAGTAATAATAGTAATAATAATAATAATAATTCTAATAATAATAATAATAACAATAATAATAATAATAATAAAAATTCAGGTAGTCTCTTCTAACAAAACTACCGCAGGTTATTAACGTAAAATTACTTATCGTTGCTTATCTCTTTCGCATGTCTATTGTGACACTGTCTCAATTACTACAAGAATTAGTATTTCTATATGTATGCCCTGTCCGTTCCAACCCCTCAACATGTCATCTATCGGCGAACTGTTGAACTGAGCGGTCTCATATACTCTAGAATAAGAGGCCATAAAGTTCTTGTAATGTGCGTTTCTGACGTTATAGAACGCATAAATCTCAGAGTGGTTCGAGGGCTCTCCAGAATTTTGACACTATAGTGACATTAAGAATCCCATAATCTTTGAACACTTACGAGCACTTGCTTTGAGCCTTTGAATTCGCCGACAGTATAAAAGAAGACTCCAAAAGTCCACGCGGAATAGATCTGTTTTTGAGTGCCAGAGAGACACGGCAGCTCTCCTGGTCACCGGCCTGATAGGCCGCGTTGTCGGTGAACCCGAAGCCATCCTGACATATCTAACTGTAATTTCTAACTCGCTGTACATACTTGCTTAACTGTTGCAGTTGTAGTATGTTTAACGTATCGTAGTAATTGAAGCGAAAGGCTTGTCGTATTATAGACAACGTTATACTATATGTCTATATGTATATATGTATGTATGTACGTGTTATGTACATATATATATATATATATATATATATATATATATATATATATATATATATATATAATATGTTTAAATGCTCACTGCTTGCCCAAGCGATACAGACTGGGTTTTGCCCACTGACAAAATAATACTCGCGACGACGGACGATTTCAGCGTCTGAAATTTTGCTGTCTGGAGGACCGTTATGGAGGAACGTAATCCTACGTTAAAAGTGTCTTTTATTTTCATTAGAAAGCGAAATGAACATTTAGGCTAACCTAATAGATTAAATATTCTCAATATATTTATCAATTACTTGTAAGGACGTGAAAAGATAAATGCTTTATAACACATTTAAGCTGGATAAAGAAAAATTCTTTTTTTCGAACCGGAAGAACCAATAAACTAAACTGTCGATATAAGTTTATTAGATAAATATGTAGGGACTTCCGTAACGAAGACTGCAGAATCCAGCCCTGAAATTTGCAAGTATGTTTGTAACCACGTGGAACTGAACCTCTGGTATAAATGCCCAAGGCTGTTTAGCTCTCGTTTGTTAAAATATAACCGTAGCTCTCTAAACCCTCAAGTTACTCACCTGGACTGCATCGCGATCTACAGAAATGAAGACCACTACTTGGTTATGTTTGCGAATGCGGAGCACATGCTTTTAATGGAGGCATCGTGTAGAGGAAACAACATCCCCTCTGCTGCCCCCCTAGCATCCCCGAGTAACCCCAGAACGAAATCTATAGCGATATAACCTTCTTTATCCACCTCTGACCTCCTAGACAGAGGTGGTTTCCTGTCTACGGATTGAACGTGTCCATATCAAACCTGGATACAAAGCCATTTAATAGTTTTAGTCAGAATTCGAACCGAGATTCCTCAGTACTCCAACACGTTACCACTAGACTACAGCGGATCCGCATTTATAGGTTACTAGAATTAATACCCGGCTTCTCTTAGAATTCAGTTTCTGTTATTAATTTTTTCAATGATTAACCTCTCATTATGATGTTCTAAAGTTATAACAACTATTAAACAAAATAATTTCATTTTTTCAGTAATAAAAAATGCATTTATTAACTAATTTGTTGTTATTTTAATTCTTGATAGTACACAACGTTTTTTGTTTCTTTTTTATTATCTGCGACAAAGTATAATTATGATTCATTCCTTGCTCTAGACATTCCCACATATAGCCGACGATGCGAAAAACACATACGTGGGATATAAACGTATATACTAAAAAAACATGTATATTCTACCTGTAGTTCATATACGTAGCAACGACGGAATATTTCTTTTTAAAAATGAAAATATAAAGATTGAAAGTCATTCATTTTCAGTGAATGTTGTTCTCAATCTATAACGTACGATTTAGTTTGAGAAATAATTATAATCATGAAATACGTGCATATTCTAATTAAGAAAATCTGAAAGTGGCATTGAAACGTAGCAGACGATTTAGATTTGAGAAAGAATTATGTGTGTATATATATTTTTCTATATGAATAAATATTCAAATATATAAATAAATCTCGTTTTTGATTCATGTCTATTTATTTTTACGCAAATGTTATAATTTAATTGGCAACAATGAAATGTTACAATGTCTTTGAAAAAAATATCCGTTGATACCGCGCAAACTTGTTCTACCATCATTCGGGAATGGAACGTCGTAGCGGGATGAAAATAGTCACATTCATACTGATTATCCAAGCACATTAAACCTTGTAAATTTCATCAAGGTAGGACTCACTTTTCTTTAGATTTTGTGACTCACACACACATACACACACGACCTATTTCCCGTTTCTGCTTTATATACAAGGTTGAAATACGTGTACTCATTATAAATGGGAAATTAAACTGTATAGGTTAAAAAGTATAAGTTTATACGTTAGTTTATATATTATAAAATAGGGTAAAATAATTATTTCCCTCAGAGTTAAAGGGTCTTTTGTTACGTTACAAATAATCTTCGGTTTGCTCTTATTTCATGAAAGAATTACTTTAAAATATCTCTGCATCAAGAAAATCACTTTTCTAGTGACTAAAAATAAAGTTAATATGTTATCAAACGCACCGAAATTTCTTTAAGAAATAACATAACGAAAGTTTCCTTAAAAAAAGAGAACTTCATGCATCATGCAATATTAAAAATTACAAACGCGGACTTATGTTTGATAAAAATCGAACACAAGGTTCTTTCTCCCAAAAAGGTACCGGAATTTTTCAATCATTGCTCTGGCAGATAACAAAAGCAATCGTTAAAAATTTAATCTTGTTTCACTTTCCAATAACTTTCGGTTTAATACGCTGTTATGAATTTCATTAAAGTGTTTCTTTCTGCGTTTTAAAGGAAGCCATTTCTTCGAAAATATTTTAAGCACTTCAAGAACATATTTTTCCCTTCTTCAGTGGCTGCATTTTGTTTACGAGGATCACTTGAGAGGGGGGAAAATAAGAACTTTAAAGACCTAAGAGAATGTTATTAATTTGCTTTAAATTTTGAATCAAATGGTTTTCATGGAGGTTTAAAGTAAGAGGATAAATTGTTTTAGCGTACGGGAAATTTAAAATTAGTTGATGTTTTCACAATGTAAAATTCAAGTACTAATGCTCTTAGTGTAAAAAGCGGAGAGTTTGTCGATATTTTAAGTTGTCCATATATTTTAAAGAATTGTAAGTTTTAGCTTGAATAAATGCCTTTTTAAAAAAAATTTAAGGTTTCAAATTATGTTACAGAATTGAATTTGGACCTTATTTAAGAGTTCTTACGCTTTTTGTCGTGAATTAAAAATAGGATGCGATTTTTAGTGTTTTGGTTTTATGATTCATAATTAGCTCTTACAATTTCATATGGAATAGCATTTTCGTACAATAAACCTACATCAGATTCATCTGTTTATATGCGCTTTATAACTTGCTCAATTGCAATTTAATTGCCTTAAAAAATATTGAATGCAATTATCACCACTGGGGGCGATGCATGCCAAGTAAGACAATTGCGCCTGGCGTAATATATGCATATTGACGACTGGTGGAAGGACAGGTTTTACTGGACGGGTTTTACTGTAAGTTTTAGCTTGAATAAATGCCTTTTTAAAAAAACATTTAAGGTTTCAGATTATGTTACAGAATTGAATTCGGACCTTGTTTAAGAGTTCTTGCGCTTTTTGTCGTGAATTAAAAATAGGATGCGATTTTTAGTGTTTTGGTTTTATGATTCATAATTAGCTCATACAATTTCAATGGATGATGTTGTACCAGTGATCGTAGAGATTAACAACGTATAGAGCGGTGTGCTTAATGAAACTACATTTTACTTGTTAAATTAGCAATATCCGGATTACATGTCACTGCGAAGCGATGATAGTATAATTAAGACCAAACTTCATCTATTAAAAAAAAGTTTCTTATATGTATGACCCATGCATGCCCCACGTTGCTCTCAAGCACCATGAATAAATTTAATACTCACAATTAATATTAAACGAAGTCAGGCTCACACTATTAACAGAAACAAATAGCATAGGAGAATATTATACAAGACTATTTTATTCTCAGAAGATACTTGTTGCAAATATTACGAGAAAAATTACGATTTACCACATTAGGCCTAAAAATGTTCCACACTCCACATGACTCCCATCACCACACCATACCAAGCGACTTTTCTCTAACGCCGTCGAACCGAGAGTGTCATGTCAGCGAGTCCAGAAAAACCCGTTTCCCACCAGTCGTCAATATGCATATATTACGCCAAGCGCATGCGCATTGGACGTGAAAGGTTGTCTTACTTGGCATGCATCGCCCCCAGTGGTGATAATTTCATTCGATATTTTTTTAAGCAATTAAATTGCAATTGAGAAGTTATAAAGCACATATAAACAGATGAATCTGATGTAGGTTTTTTGTTCGAATAGGCTATTCCATACCACAGAGAATCTTTATTCATTATTCTGCATAACATTTAATTTTACGTTTTAGTGTTTATGAAGTTACTCTACTATCCTATCTTACGTGACGGTAAGCCCCTAAAAAACTGAGCAAATGAAGACTGATTGCAAAGAAGAATACTAAGTCGGTGGATATATATTTACTAAGGTCACATATGTTAGACCTTTAGGGATAAACAATTTAAATGGGTTACGAGGTTAGAGAATTGATTTCGGATCTTGGTGTTTGTTGTCAATTGAAAAGATGGTAAAGTAATTTTTGAGGTTTTGTTTGAAAGAATCATAATTAGTTCTATGCTTTGCAAATTCAGTAAAAGTTCTTACAATTTCAAAGGATGAATGTGACGTAGATTTATTTTTCGAAAAGTGTATTTCATAGCATAGTGAATGTTTATCCATCATTCTAAATAATCTTAATATTTTTTTAGTGTTTATGAAGGTATTTCTATAACACCTTAAGTGACAATAAACCCCTTAAAAAACTCAGCAATACTTAACTGGTCGCAAACAGTAATATAAGATTCGGCCGGTAGGTATTTAGATTGCTATGGTCACCTCTTTGGGACATAGAAGGATAAACAATTTAAAGGGGTTACGAGGTTATAGAAGACTGGATAAACACTTAATAAAGGGGGTTAGATAATTGATTTTAGAGTTTATTGTGCCGTTTGTGAGGATTTGTTGTGTTTGTGATCAATTTAAATAACGGTGTGGTATTTTTTACTTTTTTATATTTTGTTGTTAACAATTGTAATTAGTTACAGCACTGATCATTCATTACAACTTCATAGACAGAATGCGATGTATGTTTATTTTTAAAAAGTCTATTTCATAGTCTAAAAACAAACACAAGATTTCGTTGGTAGACAGTTAGAATGCTACGGTTACCTATTTTAGACCTTGAGGGATAAACAATTTAAAGAGATTACGCGATTATAGAATTGGTTTTGGAGCTTATTTTGCATTTGTGAGTCCTTTCGGTGTTTGTTGTCAATTGAAAAAAATGGTAAAGTAATTCGTAATGTTTCATTTTAAGGAATCATAGTTAGTTCTATGCACTGCAAATTCGCAATGCATAGGGTTCCGTGCGTAAGTGTCCTCCCCAATACGATATATTCCTAATTTGGTATTGTTATTCTCGGGTGCCCAACAAAAGCCAGAAATTATCGGATACCAACGGCTTTTAAAGAAATTATTCTCTCTATTAACTATACTTATCTATACTTTGAAATTTTCGATTAGACTTAATTTTCATTCTGTACCTGCCGGTACCTACTCACGGTATACCCAGGGATCTGTTTTCGGTAGAGCTGAAAACGGTAGAGGTGGGGACTAAGGTAATTGAATTATTAGAGATAGATAAATCAAATTTGGATGACGCAGTCAACGTACTTAATGAATTGGTTGATACCAAACATCAAGCACAGGAGAGTTTCGGTTTGGCTGTCAACATTTAAACATAAGCAATGACATTATGAACATTGTATCTGCCTTTAGGGAGTAGCAGAGAATAACTGAGTATTAAAGGGAATGGTTGAATAAGCCAGAAGGCTTACAGGTAAAAGACGTATACCGACGTTGCTAAAATAGGAGATACACATAATGAGAGAACAGGATCAAGAAGAAGGAAAGAGAGGGACACGCAAGTCATTACTATTTATCCAAAGCAAGAAATTATTTTTTGAACAAATTAATAAATCAAACAACCCAAAAAATTTATTAAGGGACAAAGTCGATATAAATAAGTGCAGAAAGATAAAAAAGGAGGGATTACATAATGCACTGAGAATAAGGATGACTTGGTGAAATTAATAATTGAACTTAAAACAATAAAGATTAATATGGGTTTTCAAGAGGCTATACCAGCTAAGAAAAAGCCATAGATTGTGCTGATTTAACTTATGGTTCTTCAGCCTTGATAAGTAAGACCAGTGAGTTATAAAGAGACATTTTCTGATATAATATTCAGGGTTCGGCAGAATAGACTCCCACATTTTCGAAGGCTCCTGATTATGGGGTGTTGGGGTTAAGTGGGTGTGGGAGACGGCAACTGTTAAGGCCGGATTTTTTGGTTGTCAGTAGACACCATGAGTTCGTCATGTGAACCTCGAGGTTTTGTTATCTGGGCGCTCTTTAAGAACAAATATTCTGTAACCGTAACACAGAGAGCATTTAGGACGCGATGCGGGCTCCATTCCACTAATGCCGTAATGATAGAAAAAACAATCATGTGATGGGTTTCGAACTTGAGAGCAGATGGGGCTGCATCACAAAAGAAAGCATGTGGTCGTCCACGGAATTTTAGAACCCTTGAAAATGTGCAACGAGTCCGCGAGTACATAGTCAGCGAGGAAATTGCCACCATTCCACCAAAGATGAACAACAGAGTAATTGAAAACTTTAAAGAACGATTTCGATAGGGCATGGCAAATAAAGGACCCTACTTTAAAGATGTTTTCAAAAGAAACATAAAAAAACTAGATTCTAAGTACTTTTCGAAAATAGAAATTTTTTTCTGTAAACTGCTTCGTTCGTTTTCTAATACAATTTGAAATACGGGAGTCCAGACTGCAGCCCGCTGTAGACCACAAATGCGCTTTTCCCAAATAGTGATAGTAAAATTATATTTTTTTCCTTTTATCTCAGAACAAACTTATATTTATCCGTAATGAGAGATTTAACAGCAAAATCACTGATTGCGAAGAGTTGGTAATATTAACAACTAAAGTATTTACGATTTAGAATTCTAATGACACATTGTTGTTTCTAATTCCCCCTGTCCAGATGTTGAAGACTTGGTCCTTGTAGGTTTAGCGGGCTGAGGAGTGCAGCTCCGGTTTACCACACGAGTTGGAGTCATTCTTGGCTAGGTGCCACCTCAGTATTTACCGAACACCACCAATAGCTACATCAGGGGGGTTGCACCCCATCCTATCCTCTCTGACATCATAGAGGCTTTTCCGGTCTACGAATTTAACCAAGCCTAGAGACGAAAGTCTTTAATAGCGCTTGCCGGGATTGGATCCGAGCATCCTCGAAACCAAAACGAAATGACAGATTTAAATTCAAAACCAGAAGTAATGAATAAAATGAACTTCGTACTTCTATAAATAGAAATTAGACTATACTGGGTTTTCACATTCATAATTTCGTCGTTTACTCAAAAACTAGATATGATGATGACAGAAGAAATAATTTCAGTTTCTCGGAGAAGATTAGTATCATACATTCAAAGTACCTGTTTAGCAATTTAAGTAATCGCTACAATTATTTAGCTGTTTTGCAAATGTTTTCAATATCTTCATATTTCAATTATTGTTATCACTTACTTTGAATTTTCATAGGCACAAATTTTAATTTTAAGTAACCTACTGAGTAAAGAAAAATTTTACTTCAAATTTATCCAATTACACACTTTACAATTAAGAATTTGTTAAGAAGGTAACTTTTGAACTTTGATTCCTTTGTGTTTATATATATATATATATATATATATATATATATATATATATATATATATATATTATTTATTGAAATAATATTTCTTATTATACCAGACCTTCATATTCGATATGCCATGAATTTTCACTTCCTAATTATGTTGATCCTCTATTAAGTGCTTGTCATTAAAGGTGGCTTTATATAGTTGAAGATAGTTGAAGAGGCAACACTCAGAACCTTAATGAATTTTGGAGCAAGGTTTTAAGTTACGAGCTACAGGGATTTAACTTACATAATTAGTCTAATTTTAGATTAGTTTCTGTTTAAATTCATATTAGAAATTTGCTCACTATTGAAGCTTTATACACTTGAAAAAGAAAAGGAAATCAAGGCTCAAGTAAATCAAAAAATTAGGATTTAACTAACATCTAACAATATAAATTTTTATTTCATAAAGTGTATAGTAAAATATATTTTATCATTAGGTGTTTCTAATGACTAAACTATCAAGCACTTCTCAGCAGTCAATAGAGAAAATCATTCAAGGCTTCGATATTTGAGAAATATTTTGGAACAAAATATGCACCTTGAAATAATTAGAAAATTGGCAATAAGGTAATGTGAAAAAAATACAATATATATATTCTCTAACACTAACGATCATAGTTACGATTTTTTTCCTAACAAGATCAAAACCAATATTCATATTATTTTCATTATTATTTTTGTTAATTCATTCGGATTTGTCGTAAGACATTAGCCTTTTGTTAATCACCGTGAATTCTGGCTACTACGAAGTCTTACTGATATATTATGGGAACACTATTAATGTGAGCCAGCATTGCTCCCTATGAGGGGACAACAGGATAACGACCCAGCGTTATTCGGGATTCAAACCCAAGCCCAGTGCATATATACTCACGACGCTAACCACTACACCAAGTGGACGTTAAAATTCCTATTATAGTCTGACTTAAAAAAATAACAACATTTTTTTTTTTTTTTTTTTGCTTAACGTTACTGTAATTTGATAGAAATACAGGATGCAGCAGAATGGTCTCCTACATTTCTGAAGGCCCCTGTTAAGGGAGAGTAGGGGGTAAGTAGGCGTGGGTGGTGTCAGATGTTCGGGTGGATTTTATGGTTATCAGTATATACCATGGTTTGGTCAGGTGAACATCGAGGTTTCGTTATCGGGGAGTTGTTTCAAATCAATGATTCTGTAAACGCGACACAAATGGCATTTAGGACTCAATTCGTGCTCTATGCAGCTGATGCTATTCCTGATCTGAAAACAATCATGCGATGGATTTTGAAAAGTGAGAGCAGGTGGGTCTGTATTATCAAGGAAACCAAGTGGTTGTTCTAGACCATTTAATTACCTGGAAATGTGTAACGGGTCCGTTAATAAGATATTCGTGAGGAAGTTGCCACCATTCCCACAGAGATGTCAAATAGAATGATGGAAAACTTTAGAGATCAGCGTAGGCTGTGCATCACCAATAATGGATGCAACCTAAGTGATATTGTTTTCAAAACCTAATGGAATAATACTGGACTGTTACTATTTTTAGAAAATATAAAACTTTCTGTAAACTGTTTCTTTCGTTTTTTATTACTCTTTGAAATGTGGGAGACCATTCTACCATACCCTGTAATATTTAAAAATATAAAAATTAACTGTTTCAGGGACGTTTATAATACTAGTAATATTCATCTGCGTTTTCATTTATCATATATTTTAAAATATAAATGACGCCAACGCTTTCACGAGTAACTTGATACCTGCGACCCCCGTGGTCATTTATGGGATGCATTTGGCAAATCATTGTTCACTAGGATTATAAAAAGTTTTTAGAAGCTTTGAAGTCTTCAGCGGTATGATATCATACGACGACACCGCTAGCTTCGCGGACGAGGCGGATACCATATCTCCCCGCTCTCTTCGGGATTTTAAAAGAACTCGCAAATTCGTGTAACCTTGAGGCTCTGTGACTCCCCACGCGTGAGGGGCATGTGGGGTCGACCTGGAAGCTCCGAATTTGTTCGTTAGGTTGCGGAATAATTGTTAGTATCGATACTCTGACGCCACTGCTTTCACAATTCGGAAACGGTGCTAATGGGGTATAATCGGGTGTCTGGACAGCCTTTGGGTGTAATAGGACTTTACGAAAAATTAAAGGCGCCCCAAATGGTACTATTTGCCGATGGATATCCAACAAACGATTAACTTGCAAGGTGGTTGCGGTGACGTCATCGCATTCATGAGTGACATGAAACCCGCGCCTCCGGGTTCGTTTTTGGGATGCATTTGGCAAAGTTCTTTAGGACTGGAAAAAGCTTTTAGAAGGACTTCCATGACGTCTTCAGCGGTATGACGTCATGCGATGAGATCGCTGACTTAGCGGACGTGGAGGTGATCGAATCACCCCGTCCTCTTCGGGATTAAAAAAATACCTTCCAAATTCCAGTACCTGACGGCTCATGGGATCTTTCACATTTTTTTATCACTTTTCTGGGACATTAGATGACAACAACACAAGAAGAAACGACACTCGTTTTCCTTATTTTCATGTCTTTGGTATCTCTTGGCAATGAGCCATTTAAGCTTAAACTTTCTTGATCATTCCCCTCTGAAAAAGAATAATAAGTAAGTTTATAATTTATGAACATAGTTTAAACTTTTTACCTTTTTTCTATGTCTTACTATGAATAAATTCTTTTTTACCACTACAGTTATCTTTAAATAAGGATTAAAAGTAAATTTTTTATTCTTAGACTCAACAGATTATGTTCGTTATCTCAGGTGTTGTTAGAAGTGAGCTGTACATTAAAGTTGACGTAATTTTAAATTCCGCTAGCATACAAAAAGGGGAGGTATTGTTTTAATACCCACAGTTTATTGTCATATCTTTATTATCGCGGATTAGGAAGAAAAGCCTAGATTAAGTCTAGCTATAGATTAGGACGGGATTTGTATAGCCCAAATACTCCAGTATTTTTAAAATGAAATTTTTAAGCAGATAAACTTAAGATTTTGTAAAAGGTGATCATTTTTTCCTTAATGTCCTTATTTAGTTAAAAAAAAAGAAGGAAACTGCTAATCAGATTTTTGACCGTAGTTTCCATAGTTTTATTGTCGTTCATGATTCGAGTTTAATTTCTCAGTTCTCAGCTCTTGAAAAAAATATTACATACCAATGGCTTTTAGTCTCTTGAACCATTCTGAATCTCTGGTGAAAGCTATGGACCCATCCGTCTGATAATAAACACTCACATAAGGAATCGTTACAAATATTATTATTATTGCTAATGCAGAGGCACTTTCGTTTGAAACATTCGCACAGAACCGCGAAAATTGCTGACTGCTCTTTATCTGGGAGCACCTTACAGCTGAGTTAACAATGATGTCTTGGGGCCACCTCATTTTTTATTGAGGACCCTTCAGGGTGACATGTGGAGAGCTCGCACTTTCAGCCACCCTCTGACCGTAATCGCGTTCATCAAGATTCGAACTGAGCACCCCAGTCTGAAGCTCACCGCAGCACCACTGAGCTACTTCGAGCCTTATTATTTCAAACATAAAACTTGGAAACATAAAACATGAAACAAATAGTTTAAAATAATCTAATTGCATTAAAAAGGGAAGGTCATGTTTAAAATAAAATATAAAGGAATACAAAATATATCAGTATAATACAAATACAAATCCGTCATTTAATAATGTATTTATGCTTTAATGAAATATTTTTTTCGAGAATGACTCCTGCACAGTTGTGCATCTGACTGGAATCAAATTCAAAGGTTACTACGTGATTTTTCCATTATTCAAATTTAGCGCATTCATCTGTTTCAAGTCTCCTCTAAAATTCTCTGCTAGGAGGATGGACCCCATGAAAATTCGCGGACCTACAAGGGGTCCATGGATCAAGGAACCTTGTTTTAGGCTCAAATATATAGTTTGCCCACCTGATATAAATCCACCGTTTCCAACAATGGATGGGTCTCATGTTTGGATTACTTAGATTTCCAAAATTTAAAACACTGGGAAGTCTAGTTGAATGGGAGCGAAAACAATTTTTCAATGTATCGTTTCCTTCAGTTCATGTAATATGTTAGTGGTTTCTCTTCTATAGCTACTTGATCGTATTTACGCTTAAACGTCTTTTATGGGTAGGAACCTTATTTAAAGGCTCTGTAACATTCTTTAAAGGAAAACATATACGAGAATTTCTGGCTTCCTCATATTTGAGTAAAGTGATTCAACAATTAACTTAAAACGCCCAGATTATAACCGTCTCGTACAAAGCTTGCTAAAGAGTCGTTATATATGTCCTATATCGTAACATGTCGAGTTATTAAGGGTTGATCAACTTTGAAAATTCGACATTATATATTCCTCTCGCATACATGGTCTTTCGAATGATCATTTACAACCCCAAGACCTCGATGTCATAACTTCATATCATTTGCATTTCATTTAATATTTCTGTAAGAGTTATCGCAAATTGAATATATTTCGGTTATAGTTGAACCGAAACGTCACAGCCTTAGTTACTAAGTAACGTCAAAATATTACATTGTGGTCCATCCTTAGTAAAAATGTTCTCTGCTATGATAAGTAAAGTGCCACTAACTTGTGTGAATATCATACGGATATTTCCTGTCGTCTGAAGCCAGGTACGGCTCGTTTTTATTTCAGATTTTTTATTTTTATTTTTTTTATTAATTGCCTCCTCAACTTTTTTCTTAGGTTTAATGACCTAAATTTTTTCCAGAGAACAATATCGATAGTCCACAGAATTTTTTAACACGCCGCTTCTCGGAGGAACTTACGCATGCGCGGGCCACGTGGTGGTGTATGATGATCACTTCCGCCGAATGATGTGATGGCCTTTACTTCCGGTAAGGCCGGTAAAAGCAGGACGAAAATGTTGTCCCGTGTAAGCGGACTTCAAAGGATTTCCCTGTTAGCGGGTAAATTCCGGGTATTATTATTGTCTATGTAAACGTAGCTACAGTTACCCTAGATTAAGCCTTACCTCTACTCAGATCCGTCACTCACCTTAAGGGTGATACCTTAACTACTTAGTCACTGGGCACCTGCTATCTTTATAGACTAGTAAACATAACTCTACAACCATCTCACATATAACGTACTTAAGTGTTCTTAAATGAAACCTGTATTACAATATGGGGAGATAAGTAAGGGTTGATCAACTAACAGGTAAATGATGAACGACATTATGAATTACTCCCACATACATGGACTTTCTAATGATAAGTTACGAGCGCGAGAACTTTTATAACGTAAGATTATATTCCTTACTGTTGGTTTTTTCATATTCCAGTAAGAGTTATAGTATATTAAATGTATTTGGAATATATTTTAACCAGTAAAACTGACCAACTGTCTAAGGTAACATCTCTGATGGTAAAGCTTTTTTCACAAAGTAATGCCTAAATATAATAAACATGTACAGAAAATATCTTATTAAATGTTTGTTAAAATTAAAAAGTTTGTTCTTTGTAGACGGCTCAAAATGTGATTTATGTAATATTGTCTCAAGAAATTTCAAGAACTTTGCCGTCGTTCATTGAGAGAAATTATTTTACATTCAATTTATTTATTAAACAATAACTATTCTGTTCCGAATTTTAACAAACATTTCTTCTCAGGAGGGGATGAGGGGGCCTCAATTCGGCAGTATGTTCTTCTTTACACGGCCTCATAATTCTAAATTATTAGAGCGGGCCCTGGGCTGCGTATTCCGGATTTTTTGCGTAGCAACTGGTCTGCAGGTTAAAGCACACCGCATACCTATCGGGCCAGGACGGTTATATGTTTGTGACTTATTTTTTCTCCTGCTGTATAAACATAACCCAGAATAAAATTGCTGCTCTTCGTAAAATTTCATACTTATTCAATTTGTAATGACTTAAATCATGTTCTTCTTAAAGGCGCTACAAAATTTAGTACATTTTTTAAAATGGTATTATCGATTTTTTAAACACTGTATTTATTTAAAATAAATTGTATTCAAGTTAATTTATTTGTAGGCAATTATTATTGCGATTTAAAATTCACTTAAACCATTGAAGGGTGCCGTTTGTACAGTGCAAAAGTCTAAATCTAGTTTTTTCCCTTACATTCAATGCATTCCAGTTAAATGAGATGAAAAATGGTTAGTACTGCCATCTGTTATCAGTTTAAAGAAGTGAAATCATTTTGCAATCTTTAATTTTAAAATTTTTTTAAGATTCGTTAGGTTAGACGTTGAAATGATTAAACGTTTAATATCTTTTCTAACAATAATGTATTCAATTAAGACATTAAGATTCAAAAGG
>OU015490.1:212950843-213088343 GCA_907164885.2 Dolomedes plantarius
TTTAGCGACAAATTTTAATAAGTATGATTATGAATTTATATATATCAAGGGTAATGAATATGATTATAAATTTCTATATAACAAGGGTAATGAATATGATTATAAATTTATAATATTAATTTAAATTTTAGCATCAAATTTCAATGAATATGATTATAAATTTCTAGTAGACTTTAGTCTATGTGTCATGAACTTTGAATTATATTGCATAGAATCAGTTGCATATTCTTTCTATAAAAATCACTATATTTGTAGTCCCCCCCCCCAAAAAAAAAAATGTAGGATTGTATTAAAATTTCAATAATTGGTGGCAATGGGCTATGATTTCTCAAAATCTAGGGGTGAGGAAATGATAAAATGCATAAAACATGCCAAAGAATTATTTATATAATCTTTGTTTAAAGGCCGCTGCACTTATAGTCCCATCACCAATTTATAATTTTAATTGTGCCCTTGCGAACTGGGCGTAGTGGCCCAGTTAGCAAGGGCCGCGTGCTAGTCACCTGAAAGTCACTGGTTCGATGCCCGTCGCTTTCAAATCCACTACCGGGTGTACTAATGGCGGCTGGTGCACGTAAAACCTGTCATGGCTGCAATGTCCTCCAAGTTCTCAAAATTTCCTCTGGGGGTGCGGAGTCCTGGTCCCGTCTCTTGACTCGGTTCAAAAATACAGGACTCGTCTTTTGTCCAAAACGGACTCCGATCCTTTTGGTGCAGTCAAATCAGGAGCCACACCTTCATCGTCCACATCCTTCTGGACTTTATCTGATGTTGCTGTCGGTCAAGTGGCATAAGAAACAACAACAACAACAGGATTTTAGTAAAAATTCAATAACTGGCGGGACTAGGTGATGATTTTTCAAAATCTAGGGGTAATAAATTGAAAAAAGCAAAAGTTTACATCTCCAAAGTATAGGTAACATTGGACATAGGTTTAAATTTTAGCTCAGCCTCTTTGGTATGCTTTATGCATATTGTCAACTTGTTGTTGTGTAAATTTTGTACTATAGTTTATGATAGACGATGTATCTTCCCGAGTGGGTTGGTCCTCTATTATTAAATGAGATACTACTGAAGAGATAAAATAACTTTTTCTTCAATGCACAAAATGTGAAGCTAATTACATATTTCACTAATAACTACTAATTTCATGTGATTACATGTAAGTTACATCGAAAAACCACACATATAACCAGCTAATTTGGAATGATATCAAACAAAGCATAACGTGATATGACACAAGAAGGCATAGCGTGGCATGGTATGGCATGCCATAACCATACCAGGCCCAGCCTTGCGTGGCGTGGCGTAGCGAAGTGTGGCATGGCGGGGCAGGATAATAGACACTATTACATAACATATTTAAAACATATTGCTCAAAGTATTGTTATGCCGTTTCAATTATTTTGTATTACCATTGATACGGAATTTAAAAAAAAACAATTATTTAAAAAACCAGAAAATTGAAAAACCAAGCGGATTACCGCCTAGTTTTCCGTAGCGGATAAATATGAAACTTAAGACTAGACAGTTAATGTCAGTTGGCAGTTGGCACAAGTCTACCTCTTTGCCTGTTCGATCCAAATAATATTGACAATTAGTACATTACTTTGGTAACTTACACTCACCATCTTGAGCAGCTTGCGCACATATCTTACAACTTTTATCTAATTTACAATGATTGACCGCATGGCCATATCTCCAGCAATTATAGCATATCGTGGGATTTAAAAGCTCACTAATATTATACCTTGCCCAGTCCAACTTATTTTTTTACCTATTTTACTATAGGCATCACCCCTAATATCAATGATCCAATTATACCCTTTGCGTGTTTTATAATTTTTTAATTATCTTGAGTCCAGCATTTACTAATTCAGCATTTTCCATAATTAATCTTCTTTCTCGTATCCTCTTTCTCGTATTATTCATTGATACTAAAAATAACAAATTGGGGATTCCTGTTTTCTGGATTTTCAATCTTATAGTTATTATTCTAATTATCTATTCCCTGGAATTCTTCGAGTAGCTTATCGATGTCATCTTCCGTTGGTGAACCCACCATAACACCTCCTTGTTATATCATTATATCTTCATCTGTGTGACATAGGATAAATTAATTATTTCTTCTTTTAATAAACGTTGCCAATTCTGAGTTATATTTACTTTATTGGAAATTTTGGCTAAATTCAAAATTTCCCAAAGTCAGCAATCTTGAAGACATGAACGCAAAAGTAATTCAAACTACACCATCCTTTAACATATTGAACAAATGTTCAATGTTTGTCTCAGAAGATATATTGGATGTTTACATTTTTTATGTCAATAATAACTGATGTCAATATCTTCTGCTAAACGCTGACAAATTAATAATTATTATTCAATTTATGAGAATTTTTTTTCAAACTTTAAAAAGGCAAAAATACAAATCTGTCAAAGGGATAGCAAAAGAACAACATTTAAACAAATTAAACAAACATTCAATAATTAGTTTAGTAGATGTATTAGAGTCTACATTCTTTCCGATAATATTGACCAAAATGTTTTACATACAGATTTTTCCTTACTCATTACGTCGCATGTAACAGTTTTGGTAATTTTTCACGAAAATCCCTTGTAAATCTTTAACGTATTATTCATAAAAAAATTTTAATTGGTGGATAAAAGTTTTGGGAGCTTATAATCCTTGGAATTATAATCAATAAAAAAAATTACATTTTCACCAAGCTAGGAGAAAATTTTAAAATTTACAGATAATTATTTTTATAACAACATTTCTTCGACAGCCGAGAAAAACGAACATCTCTTATGCATAGTCAGAACCCCATATAATAATAATTCAAACCTTCTAATTAATTTCCTCTTGTTTTAGAATTTATTTTCCAGACTAGTTTAAGCGATGTGCGAGGAGTTGTAATCGTGAATAATATTCAATAATAATTTCTCCCTCCTTCGCCATTTCCGTGAAATATTGGAATTCCGGAGGGCTTTGTCCCCGAAGGAAAATTAGACCTTCATGCAGAGACCGCTGACCAATTTGAGGTAGATGTTTGCTGTGTAAATATCTTTATAAATTAATCTCTCAAACGTTTCCGGATGAACTGAAAAGAGAACTAATTGTTCAAAGCAGTAACGATAACTGTAAGGAAGTAAAGTTTTAACGAAGACAATGTACATCGCATTCTATTGTTCGAACTTAAACTTTCACAAATAAATAACATCCCTATACACACACACAGATATATATATATATATATATATATATATAGATATTTAAAATTAAGATAATTAAAAGGGCAGATGTGACCATATAATACTCCTCTAACCTGAAATAAGATTGACATATATAAATAGGCAAAAAACGGAATTGGAGGTGGTATAGTTGATGACTGGGGGGGGGGTTGTGACCCCCCAACCCCGGTTAAACATGTTTTAAGCCAGGCAACACTCCCGGAGGTCGGCTATAACACCAAGACAGTAATAAAAAAATTATGAAGAGGAAAAATATTTTAGGTGAAATAGATAAATTAAACCAGATAGTTTACTAATGTAGTCAACTAAAACATAATTACAAGATGAATAGAATGAAAAAAAAATCTTAATACTAAGTTACAGAAATAGAATAATACTAATTAACTAAATAATTATTCACTAACATATACACTATATATATACAAAATACTTAGCTCCCACCAAGCAAAGAGACACGAAACCCTTGCACACTCACATTTTATAGACATAGTAGGGATAAATATCGCCGTATTAGGGAAATTTTTTTAGTGTTGCCAACTTATTTTAAAACGATTCATACAATCTTTATTTTCTAAATTAAAAAACTGGGTTAGAATAGATACGAGGAAATTGACTGGAAAACCCTGGTCAATAGCTATAGTTAAGAATTTAATTATACTGACGTCCATAGTTTTTTTGTTTGAATGTAATCGTTGACAACGTATTAACTGGTTAGTAACTATATTGCGTTTAATATTTAAATGTAGAGCATTATTCCAGTTCATAATCCTAACAGTTTTAAAGTTGTAAAACTCGCGTTTATCATATAGACAGTATGATATTAGATTTTGATTAACATTTAAACTCAAGTCTAAAAATACCAAATTTCCATAGTTATCTTTATCAGTCTCCACTAGTTTAAGATTTTTAGGGTAAAAATTAATATCTATTTCATTTAAGTTTTCATTAAAACATATGAGTATATCATCTACATATCGGAAAAACATAAGTTCATTTAGAATCATTACACCTCTTTCATAAAAGTGAAGGTATATATCTGCTAAAGCAGATGAGCATCCTCCACCCATTGGTATTCCTTGTATTTGTTTAAAGAAGTTACTACCATTATATAAAACTGTTTCATAAAGTACAAAATCTAATAACGCACGATATTTATTTTCAGTTATATACGTCTTTAAATCATATTGATCGTATAATCCATGAATAATACTATAGAGATCTTTTAGGTCGATAGAGTTGAAAAGATCCGTAAAATCGTAGCTTTTAACGTTTGTTATATCACCTTTACCTTTTATCTGTTTAACTATTTCTAAGCTATTATTGATGAAATAGCCACCCTCTTTACAGATTTTTTTATAAACTATTTTAAGTATGTTTAAAAGTTTATTATTAGCAAGCGTTAAGTATGTATTGCAGCCCACAGTAACAGTTCTAAATTTAACAGGCGATTTATGAAATTTAGGGATTAAGACTATATAAGGAAACCTAAGATTTTTAATATCATAACCTGCACGACGATATAACGCTTTGATACGATTTTGTATAGTACAAGACGTAGAATCTAGTTTTTTATAAACAGTATTATCATTATAGCACTGTAATAGTTTTTCACAATAAAAGTTTTTGCATATAAATGCATAGTTAGCAGAAACTTTATCAACATAAGTTATAGCAAAATGATCTTATAAAGCAGTTATAGCCGGTTTTAAGGTATTCAAATTTACATGAAGATTTTTTGGTTTAGTTCTCAGATAAGCAATTTTAAAATCACTTAAATAATGAAATTTCCACTGTTCGAAAGTACTTACAGGTATACTATGCTTTATAGCTGTTTTATAAATAAATTCATCAATATTACGTTTGAAAATTTGGAATACATTCTTTTTATAACCTATGCGAAAACCAGTACCATAATTCAATAAATTAGACAAAGCCGTATTGTCAGTATATATATATATATACTAGCAGAAAATCCGCACTTCGCTACGGAGTGCATTCAAATTATATTTAATAGGACATAGTAAAGAATATAGTAAAATATAGTAGGGGAAACCCTTGTACCTAGGGCCACCTATTTTCAAATGGCAGTATCTTTACTTATAACTAACTTACAATAATAAAAATAGTTTGTATACATTACATACTTTATTCTCTTTAAATAAAAATCACATCAATTGTAGAAAAAAAAACAACTTGTAAATGATATTGAAAATTTTAAAAAAATTACAAATGGCCCTAGGTACAATAACACTATTGTACCTAGGGCCAGTTATTTCCAAACACTTTTTTTTTTTACAATAAAAAAAAACAATTTGTATCTATTATTTCTTTCATGCACAACTTCTAAAATCTTCGTATGGAAGAAATGTTAATTGTAGGCAATGTATTAAAGGAAGAAATGTTTATTATTTCATCACTTTCTAATTGTGTTTTTTCTCCATTGTCTTCAAAATGATCCCACATAAATTTTCTGTTTGAAACACAGATTTCATAACCTTTTTTTTATCAATTACTTTTTTCAATAATTGTGCATGATTTTCATTTTTATCGGGGGTATCAGTGAGAATTCTACACTTGCCAAGTTTTCGTCCACCTCTTTTCTACCAGAAGCCATGGCCCTAGGTAAAAGACAAGATTATGGTCCTAGGTACAAGATGTTGTTGTTTTTGGCAAAATGGCTTCCATAGAAAAGACCTGCAGAAACCAAACTTTGTTTTTATATCATTTTATTTCTTTAATGATTACAAAAAATATCTGCTATACATTAAAACATAAGTTTGCACTTAATTTCACAAAATAAGACTTTAAATTGAAGTGAAAAAAATTAGTTTTGATCAACAAATCAAGACTTTCTTTTCTATTTAACTATAGCTTCTTTTTGCTTTCATTAAAAATGGCTATTATGATTTGAAACAATGTTGTCACTCACTCCAATGAGTAAAATTGCTGTAAAATAATAATTATTTAAATAAAGCATGGTGGCCCTAAGTACACGATGGCCCTAGGTACAAGGGCGTCCCCTACAGTTTGAGAATCATATCTTTTACTGTATTTTGATATTTTTTTGGATAATTTCCAATCGTCTGCAGCATTATCAAGAAAAAAAAAATTGTCTATCTAGTTGTTATGCACGTGACGATAAATTTATTTGAAGTACCAGAAAAATAATTCACTTGATCAGCATTTAATAAATTAAATTCAAAAAATTAATCTTTAAAAATTCATAAAAATTAGAAAATGGAGGTAAAGATTCGAAAAAGATTTCATTCTAAAGAAATTTTTAGGATCTTTTTCGTGATATAAATTTTATAACCCTCAAATTATTATTTTAAATGCAAACGTAAAAAAAGTTACAAAAACAGTTTTAAAGTTTAATTTAAAAAAATCTAAGAAGAATTTTTCAGAAATCTTTCTTAGTGCACCCCTACACTATAAGAATCGCCATGCAAAATTTCGGCCCTTTAGGTCCAGCGGTTTGGTCTCTGTTTTGTATGTCAGTCAGTTACGGAACTGTTATATATTACACACACACACACACACATATATATATATATATGTAAATTCAACCAAATTTACATATTCAACGAGAATTATGACTTTAATGGTTTTGAACAAAATTGACATTTTGTACAAAAATGCTGTTTTATCACTGTACGGAAACATTAATACATGATGCATTCATTTATTTTAAAGAATATTTTTAAAAATTACTGTTATTGCGTTTTTTGTGAAAGAGGAATGCTATTTTAAAACTGTACTGTGTACATCAAATTGTGTTACGTTTTCATTTTCTCATAATGATTTATTTATATATTACCACTCCCAATGCCACATGCTTTTTTCGAAATTTTCGTATTTCGTTCTTAAAAACCTTTTTACTCTCTCTTATTTAATATGAATGTGTAAAAGTATTGAAATACAAATCGATTCTAATTTTAGTTTTTGAAAACTTTCGTCCTCAAACTATTACACCGATCTCAATTCATTAATATGTATAAGGTTGAAAATAAATATACATTGCAGAATATATAAGCACACATATAACACGTGGCACACGGTGAAGTTTCAAACAGAGAGAATCCCTGAGTGGATGTAGTTGAAGTGAAACACAGATAACGCTCGTTGCGGGAGCTTAATATATGCATTCGACCGTTATCCCAAGACACCCCTACCAGATGAATAAGCTTCCAAAATTGGCGGTATTTAAATCTCTTTTGCTGATCAAAGGATTTAAAATGAAAGAGTAAACTGCACATAGCAGAAAGTTTATTTCAATATTAAGGAAGTCATTATAGAGAATAGGATTTGTATAGTTATGAAAAAATTATTTATGGTAGGAACTAAAAAAATGAATCATTTATTTATAATTTCGTCTTCAGAATTCCTACTACGTTCGGAGTAGTTTTTACATAGGATTACGTTCCTCAATAACGGTCCTTCGGAGAGGAAAAAATTGTCCGGCATCGCGAGTTATAATTTTGGCAGCGTGCCAAACATAGTAGCAGTAAACATTTAAACAGAAAAGTACCAAAATGCGTCAAAAAAGCAACGGTAAATAATCCTACTTTAATAACCCGCGATAATTTCGTTATAAGAGACTACCTGAAATATATTTTTTTTCCAAAAACTGTGCTTGCGAAAATTTCTATATTATTTTCGAAGGAAAATAGCACCAAAATAGGAAGATTATGAAAAAAATAGTCCAAAGCTATGATACTTATTAACGAATTGAATACTTTTGTCGAAATTTAGCAAATTTTTACTTATACCGCTCTAGCCATAAAACAAAATTATTCATACAACATTAATTTCTTTTTAGTACGTGTAATTTAGATATTCGAGAGTGTAATGAACTAAAAAGTGATCCATATCATGATATGGAAAACAAATAATTCAGGTAATATCTTCTATCGAAACAACCGCGGGTTATTAACGTAGGATTATTTATCGTTGTTTTCCACTTTTTTTTGACGCTTTTTGATACTTTTTTGTTTAACTGTTTACTGCTACTGGGTTTGGTGCGCTGCCAAAATTATAACTCGCGACGCAGGACGGATTCTGATTTTTTTCCTTTCCGGAATACCGTCATTGAGGAACGTGTCACCGGGTAAATTACCGCTACATTTGAAAACAGATTAAGAGATGGAATAAAGAAGAAAGCGGGAGAATAGCAAAGCGGAATTGAAAAATGAGTACGGCAGAAGACCGGGACAAGAATTGATGAAGGCAGGAAATGAATAAACGATAGATTTAGCCGAATTCTAAAGAGAAGGATACTTAGGCAATTACGGGTTAAAAGGAACACAGCAAAGAGGAATGGCAGAGGTGAACAGATAAGAAGTTAAGTAAAAAAAAGGCAAGTTAATGTAGAGGAACGATGTGTTGGGGCGATTTGGCTAAGAAAAGAGGAAATGTGAAACAGATGTAGAATATGGAAGATAGCCGTGGGAACGGTGTGTTAATGACATAAAATGTCACACCTACGACAGGGTGGAGAGTAAGACATATGACAGAAACGAATAATCCAATAGAAGATAAGTAAAAATAGTAGTCGACCAATTGAAGAAGACTGTATTTTGGAAGCAAGGGTGAACATTTAGACCCAAAAAAGAAAGGGGATAGACATTTTTTTACTCTCCGATATAGAGATGTGTAGACTGACGGAGAAGCAGAGGTATTTTTAGAGTACGAGCGACACGTAATGCAGAGAGAGATAGCTGCAGGGCTTAGAGTGATAGCCAAATGAGTAGTGGCACATAGAATAGAAGGAGATGATGATGAGACCTCAAAATTAAATAAGGAGGAATAAACTTCATAATTCCTGCGTCTGAATGGAAGAAGGAAATAGCCTGCTTCATGATCACAATCCCGAAAGAGCAGACAGCCCAGATAATCAACTCCCGGCGAGCAGAACTCCAGTGAATGAAGCCGAACGGACAATTGAATGAAAGGATAGCCCCACTCACTCTCCAGGGACCTATCGACTACCCCATAATAGCTCGAGGACCACCCACCGATGACAGACCGTATTTTGATCTAGTATGCAGATTTGGAAGGAATCACCTCAGACCCAGCGACGTTAGCAGAGTGTGATGTTAAAAGATCTATCAGCGAAGGTATTGTGCAGTCTTTTATTGATCCCTAATGAATGTGTATGTAGCGTGCCTCTCATCCTAAGGTCAGTTTTGCTATGAGTAAAATATATGATGTTGAATTAAATGAATATATTTAAAATGATTCTAGGGTACCTCAGATCTTAAATAAATAATCGATAGGAATATAATATATGCATGATTGATGTATACATAACAGTAATTATTAAGTAAATACTAGAAGTTGCAATTATGAATTATATATGTATGTGTGAACTTCCAATAAATTCATCTGCTATTAAGCAATCAGATAATCTGTGATTTCTACAAACACAAAGCATGATACTAAATGATTTCTTTTTGGTTGGTCAAACACATAGAAATGAGTTAATTAATAGTTTGGCAATGCACTCCAAATTAACTACTGTGACCAACATGATATACGATCACCAATAATCCATAAACTATTATATTTGGTCACATGGCCTAGCTCCCATCTCCAACGAAGTCCATTATAAAACGTAATTCTACATTAAAAAATGCTGGTCATTATGTGCTATTAGTTAAAAATTTTCTGTAATTTCTCACGTTTTTTAAGACATTTAAAGTAACTTATAAATAAAAAATATTTATTAAATTTAAAAGTTAAAGTAAACTAGAAGTAAGTCGAACATTTAACTTTCAACTATTCCATCTGGAAACAAAGATTTTACTTTATTTCTTTGTTTTGCCTATAAAAAGTATACGTTGTTTTCAGGTAAGACTTTTGCTGATAAAATTTATTACGACGTATTGAACGCGTAAGTATGTTGTATTTAAAAATCAGTATAAAACACACTTGTGTAGTTTTAGAGGATTTTGCTGTTTTACTAAAGAGATATCGATATCTTTAATGCAAACAGAAATCAACAAATATATAGCAAAATTCTAATAAGGGGCTCATTACATACATAGTATAATCTATATATAAAACAGTTCCGTAACTGACTGACTGACTGACTGACATACATCGCACAGACCAAACAGATGGAGCTAAAGGGCTGACATTTTGCATGGCGATTCTTCTTATAGTGTAGAGGGAGCAACTAAGGAATATTTTTGAAAAACTCTGTTTAGAATTTTTGAATTAAACTTTTAAGCTGTTTTTGTAACATTCTTTAAAGTTTGCATTTAAAATAATAATTTGCGGGTTATAACATTTATATCACGAGAAAGATCCTAAAAATTCCGTTAAAATGAAATATTTTTCGAATCTTTACCCCCATTTTCTGATTTTTGGTGAATTTTTAAAGATTAATTTTTAGAATTTAATTTATTAAATGCTGATCACGTGATTTCTTTTTCTGGTACTTTAAATTAATTTATTGTCACGCTCATAGCAATGAAATAGACAAAATATTTTTTTCTTGCTCATGCAGCAGACGATTGGGAATTATCCAAAAAAATATTAAAATACAGTAAAATATATGTTTCTCAAACTGTACTATATTAACTCTACTATATTCTTTAATATGTTCTATTATATTTAATTTGAATATTTTCTTCTACATTATTTTATCTATAAAAATATCCCTTACGATTTTTTTATAAATATATTTTTTCGTTTTTTTTTTTACATCAATTGCATACATTGATAGTTGTATTTATTTTAAATATATTTAAACATATTTTTTGCATTAATTACATACATTGACCGTTGTATTTAATTAGAATGTACTCCGTAGCGAAGTACGGGTTTTCAGCTAGAGAATAATATAACTGGAAAAATTCGTAGCCATATAATGAATATATTTTGAGTTGTTACACTAGTCGCAAACATTTTGAAGAAAAATAAGTTCTTCAGAAAACAGAATTGATGTTTCACTTGTATTAAAATTGGTAGCTTAGCTGTTCTTTAAATCACTCTAAATTTCCTTTCTAATGATCACACGGAAAAAAATAAACCAGATTTATAAACAGAAATTCCCATTTTTTTTAAGAAACAGGAATGAAAAAAAAATTCGGAATTATGACGAATTTTTTGGAAAATTTAATTTTACATGCATATTTTGTTACAGTGGAGTGTCAGAGACCCTCCAATCATAGCGTAAAAATGCAGGGTCATCGAAAAAATTTGACCACATTTCGAAAGCTCGTAATTTTAAAAGACACTGAGCAAATACAATAATATTCTTTTCAAACAACTTGGTAAATATCGAATATTTCTAAATGTAACGGATAATCAACCGTGACATGGACCGTTGCGCAGAAGTGATTCAAGGTGGAAGAGGTCTTCGTTCGGCTTTCCGTAAGTGCATGTCGTCCTTTCAGGAGAAAGCTCAATATGTGCTGTGGTTAGCGGATTACAAATCTGGGGTTACGTCAAGAACATTGTTTACAGCGTAAAATCACGGGATTCGACACATTTACGGGAGAAAACTGCTGCCATAGTGACGCCAGCCATGGTCCGTAACACCTGGTTAGAGATTGATTATCGAATTGATATGTGTACAGCAACCAACGGTGCTCATATTGAAACCTATTGAGGTAAAATTCTATTAAATGCTGTACATTATTCAACGAAAGAATTGTTTGTATTGTAATTATTTCATTAAATATGATTATATTAAATGTGTCCAACCTTTTTCGATGTCCCTGTATAGAGCAGACACCTCAGTATTGAAAACGATTAAATTACATCCGGGAGGGGACAAATATATATTTAAGAATACAGCAATATCTTTTTCAAGAGTTAAGAACTAACTAACTCTATTTCAAGAGTTATGTGGCTTAAATTCAAATCATGTAAAAAAATAACATTAAGGAAAGTACGGTTGTCTTTCTTTTCGATAGGTAAAAAATGCCTTTTGGATAAAAAAATATATATCGAAGCATTACAAAATATTACGCTTATCTGCTTAAAAAAATCATTTTAAAATTATTTTTTTGAGTTGTAATACCTTATTTCTTTCTAATCTTATACCTAGGCTTAATCTAAGATTTGCTTCCTTTTATCCGAGAACATGCAATAGTGACAATAAACAACGGAGTATAACAGTATCTCCCTTTTATGTGCTCGCGGCTAACCAGCTTAATAGTTCTTTAACTTTAAAGAATCGTCCACTTTAAATAAGACTCGAGAAAACTTAATCTGTTGAGACTACAGATAAAAAATCAGGATTAAGCCAACATAAAAGTGTTCATGGTAAAGCTATTAGTAGTAACTTTCGTTAAAAAGATAGTCATGATGGGAAAAACTTGTCGACGTAGGAACGTAAGGAAAAGTATAAAAATGCAGACCTCTGTATTCTCAAATTATAAAGTAATTTATTATCACTTTTACAAACTGTAATAATCTAGAAAAAATAACCTTTATTGGCTCATTCTCATAAGCTTCTAGGTCAGTGATTTCCAAACATTTGGCCGTGGAACTTTAGGCTGCAGCGAAACTGTCAAGGGTGCTGCGAAGTTATATTGGGTGATAAAAAATATATCAATTACTAGGGCCTCTTAAAATAAATATTAAGTTGATTCCAAACATTTTTTCTCTCATTTTAATAAAACATGGCTGTTTTTAGCGATTTCCATTGTAGACCTCTAGTGTAATACTACATTCACTCAAATTACTATATTTAAAACTACCGTAAGACTTTGTGACTGCAGGACACATAGTATTTTTTTTCGTATTTCGGATCTTGCGGCGCGCCCGTGATACTGGGAAGGCAAAGAACAGCACCAACAGCTTGTCCGATATACAGAGACAACTAGGGGTTAATGTCTGAAGCCTCTGTGCGCCAGTTATCTTCGCTGACCAGGGAATTGTTCAAACCTGTTGTCAGGCTATTGACTCAAACTTCGGAAACTTTGTGGGCTGAAGGCAAACACCTTATACAACCAACTACCATAGGTAATTATTTTTTATTGTCAATATGTTGGTTAGATTGTGGAGCAATATAACCTTTCTGTAAGGATATTTCCAAGAGATATGAGAACATAACATAAATATTGAAAGGTAACGGGGTCGCTTTGTGACACATTGACACTGTCACAAAATAACCCTCAAATTCAATCCATCTCCTGCAGCCGCTCGGTGTTACATTTTTCCATCCTCTAAAATACCACTGGAGATAAGGAAGTATTGATTATCTGGAAAAAACTACCCGAAGGGGACGAAAGACGAATTTACTCATCTTCTCAAAAAACTGATGGCTGCCCTGGGCACCCGAGGTCTATTTGATTTCGAAGATATAGATAAAGCTATCCGACATTTGTAAAGGGAATATATAATTATGTATCAAGCTTCTGATAAGCGTTTTGCTGTCTAACTTTGTGTCAAGTAATTTTTCCTCTTGGATTTCAAGGCGAACACACAGATGCCACATAGTAGCCCCACTAGGAGGGGCAAATTTGTGACACATTTTAACTTCAATTTTTTAATAGTAAATAAAAATCCCGGCTATCGCAATATACAGGGTGGTCATCAAGAAATTTTGCCTGTATATGGACCTCTAGCGGCTGTTCCGTTCAACCAATCGAGATGAGATTTCAGATATAGATTTTCAGAGGTATGGGCTCGGGATTCTGTGAACGGCAAGCAAGTGGCGCTCACGGTTACGGTACAGAAACTCGAAATTTTCAAATAGCAACACCCATTTTTTCCCATCGCAAAATTCTCAGCGCATGCGAAAACCCTAAAGAGAGTTCGAACGGTAAGTGTATCTAAAAAAAAAAGACGCGTTATGCACACACAAAAAAACAGCTCTGCGAACGGCCTACAAAAACGATACATGGACCTCTAGCAGCAATTCCGTTCAACCTATATCTGAAATCTATCGAGATTAGATTTCAGATGTAGTTATTCAGATGTATGAGCTCGGGATTCTGAGAACGACAACACAGTGACGCTCACGGTTACGGTTATAGGTATAGAAACTCGAAATTTTCAAATAGCAACTCCCACTTTTAACGTCGCAAAATGTTCAGCGCATGCGAAAACCCTAGAAAGCGTTGAAATGGTACGTGTATCACAAAAATTGATATTTGTGCGCTATGCACGCACAAATATCAGCTCTGCGAATGGCTAACAAAAACACGATCAGAGAGCTTTTTATCAGTTTTCTACGCTAAACATCTGGCGAACGGAGTTCTGTGATTGGTTTCTAGCCTCTGTCATATGCAAATTTTCCCCGGGCGCCCCGATCGTGTCTTTGATGGCCATTCGCAGATCTGTTTTTTGTGTGTGCATAACACGTCCGCTAATGGTCCATATATCGGCAGTTTCTTTATGACCACCCGGTATTACTAGGTAAAGAAATAATGTACCAATTTTTTCCAATTGTTGTTTTGGGCCTGCTTTTAACCCATTAATGCCCAACATCGAATTCTTTAATTTTGTTTACGTAATTATGTTTGTACAGGTGTAAAATGAACTAAAAAATATTAAAAAATATCCTGCATTAAAATTTTAATTTTTATTCAAAATAATGTTAACGTCCCATAAAAAAGACGCTAGGCAAGGGCGGTACAGGTTTTACACAAACACTTCAACCCTTAGATTTTCTAAAACTATTCCTTTTAATGTCGTTTTTAGATAAATAAACGCATGAAACAAATAGAACTATGCGAAAAAATGCATAATAAAATAATCACAAGAAATTTAAACTGTATTTTAATCATTTAAAAGAAATCAAAACATTTAAAAAGCTGAAAATGTGAAAAATAATAGCTTAAAAGGCATAAATTTAATAAATTATGTCTTATGATAAATTTTACACACTTTTATATTTAAATTTACATATAAAAAGGGCTTATTAAAATATAAAATAATGAAAACATCTATTTGTAATTTTTTTTAAACACAATTTATATACGAGCTATTTTGTGCGTATTTATCATGCAATCCAACTAAACATTTATTGCATTTTCTTGTGGATTTTTTGCCACAGTAGGCGCATCTTATCTGTTTTGGATTCACAACGATTAAATGATCTTTTCCGTCATACCGGCCACCACCAGACACTCTTTTTGAAAGTTTTTTTGGTTTCCCTGCAGCCAGACTGTTATTTGGTCTCTTACTGTACTTAGAAAAATTATGTCTGACAGATTTCCCTTCTAAATTGGAGGAGATCCATTCTGTTACTGTCATTAGAAGGGTATAATATGTACAGTAGCCACGCATTTTGTATTGATGCTTCTAAGCTAAGCAAAAACAGTGGCCACCACCATTTTTTAGACCGTATAGAACACCGGTATGGTGCAAGATTTTGATCCATTTGATCCGTGCCTCCCATAAATTTATTATATTGAGACACAATAAAATAAATTTACGGTTGGTCAATCACTACAAATCTTTTATCAATATTCGACCAGCGTTTGGCCTGAATACAGGTTCAATACCACAATGGTTAGACGCCAAAGTAACGACACTATTGTCATTCTACAGAACCATTTTCAAATTTTTGCTGTTCTGAAAATCAAAACTTCCCCATCTCTTCTTTTTAACAGATTTAATTTCTCCAAGTGGACATTTTTCAGTTCTATTAACCCGTATAGTGCCTGTCATCGGCAACCTCATTAGATGGTGGGTTCAAATAAATATCTGCTTCATGAAATGTATCATTATCAGATAACTTTGCCATTAAAGCTAATGGCTCTCCACAGTCAAACTTAAAATTAAAACAAAAATATAAATAACAGCTTTAAAACTTATCGATTGCTCATTTCAGTATATTTCGATCAAATATAATTTGGATTAAAAGACAAAATTCTTAAAATTTATTAAATTATAGACATTTAAAATACACATATTTTAGAAAAATCCAGACAATTACTTATGTACTTCGTAATTTTTCTTTATTTTTTAAAATCACTAAATGCAGAAAACATCCTTTGATTAAATTTTTTGTATTTAAGAGGATAATCTGCTAATACGTTCATTACATTATCAAGAGGCTAATATTTCTCTTAAAGAAGAATTTTTTTAACCATTCCTTAGTCAACAGAACATTTATTTTTAAATTATTTTCATAAATAAGGAATACTCAATAATCTTTATTTATAAAAATAATTTATAACATATTTTTTCTGAAAATAAATAGCATGTCCTTTTCTCTATGATAATAAAACTTCATAAATTGAGAAAAAAAGACGCATTCGTAAAGCGGAACAGGTCAGAAAAACACGTACTCATCCGTGCCTAGCGTCCTATATATAGAACGCTACGCAAAAGAAAATATAACAGTGTTAAAAAATAATTTTAACAATTTTGAAAAATACGTATTTAAGAAAAGAGTATTGACTGTGATAACAGCATAAAATATTTTCGTAACATTGAAAAACAATAAAATAAACTTACTTTTTGCGTTACGCCCCTTTGAAAAGTTAAAAAATGACTAACTCTGACTTTAGACCTTCAAAGCAGAAATAAAACATTAATGTAGTGCTACCAACTGTTGGATAATAACAAATACAACACTTTATCATGATATTCTGCTATTTGGATCGAAAAAAAGAAAAAAAATTCAGCGATTTAGAGCTTATTATGTAAGCGTTATTTTAAAAGGACGCTAAGCACTAATGGGTTAAAACTGATCGCTGGTACAAGAAAAAAATTTAATTCGGTCACAAAGTAACCCAACCTTAGAGTATATCACTATGGTATGTTCTTCTATTGTTTGTTACTTATACCTTTCATTATATAAGTACAATAAGCAAGAGTAAGTATTTATTCGATTTTGAATATGACATTTTCTTGATATAAATTCTACTTTTATTTAATACTGAAAAAATTGAAAAAAAAACTGAAATTCTAACATGGGTACAAGTGTAATCCCAAGGGTGACGCAAGCGTAAAAAGATTGGGAATCCCTGTTCTAGATCAGTTAATAAAGAAAAACGAGTTTTATTTTACTTTTTTCTGCTAATTTCTTTGTACTTTATAAAATTTTTTTCAGATATGTAATGCAAGATTTAAAATTAATGACAAATATCAATTAATTCTGACATATATTAAGTTCGTCTTAATTCAGTGACAAAACTCTTAAAAATTTTGCAGGTTTTTACAATTTTGCAGATAGAGGAATCAAAGGATGCGCTGAAAAATTCCGCCAAAAAAAAGTTCAAACAATGTCCGCTAGGGGGCGCATTACATGGAAATAATTTAAACAGGGGGCGCATTATAGGGAAATAATTTAAGCTAAAAATTCCAATTCAAGCATAATTTATTTGTTACACACTGTCTAGCGATGTAAAGACAATTGTTAAATGTGGACTCCCTCCTTAGTATATAAAATGTCCAGGCGATGAACAGCGTGTTCAACAGCGGACCGCAGCTGGTCACCAGTAATCTGTCGAATAAAGTACAATGATATGCGGTCCTTCAGGTCAGCCAAAGTTGTAACATTCCCCCTATAAAGAACGCTCTTTAAATGGCCCCAGAGCCAAAAATCCCGCGGAGTGAGATCCCGAGAACGGGGCGCCCAAGGAGTAGGAAACGATCGCCTAATCACCCTGTCATCCGTAAAATGTTGTCGTAAAATCCTCCGCACACAGACTCTATTATGTGGAGGGGCACCATCCTGCATAAAAGTAATAGACTCAAGCCATTTTCGCTGCTGCAGTAGAGGTAAAACGAAACTGCTGAGAATATCACGATATCTGAGTTCTGTTACAGAGAATGTAACAAGGCCATTATCTTTAAGTTCTTCGAAAAATATTGGTCCAAGAATAAATTGGGAAGTGAATCCACATTGTCGTGACACTGCACGTGCACTGCTGACTCCATAATCATTTGTCAGTAACTGTTCGACAACGGCCGTTGCTACTTCTGAAACGACTTCTTCGCCGATAGGTTTTCACCCTCTGCCACGTTGAACGCTTATACACCCAGAGTTTTCAAATTGAGATATCATGTCTCTCCCACCTTATGGAGACATTGGACCCCAAAGCAATTTCTTTTGAAGTCGAAATTCACAAAGAGCTGCAACAGCATTTCCCTGACAAAAAAAGTTTTACGATTAACGCATGTTCTTGTGATTTAATTACCATCATAACTGAAAGAATGATACTCACTCGATATCATCCTTTGTATACCCAGAATTCACTTTTAATTCGTACGCTTATGCAAATCAGATTGGCTTCTTCTTCACTTGCAATGCAACATTTATAAACCTTTGTACCGCCATAATACTTCAAAATCTAAAAATAACAGTTTTAAATATCATGGTTGAGACTGTAATAAATAAAAATTTTAAATGACTTTTTTTTACTGCGCACAGTCATTAATTGCATGACTTTTCAAGCATTTAGGCTGTAATGAGCTCCCTAGCGGATATATTTTTAACTTTTTGTTTCGGAATCTTTCAGCGCATCATTTGAATTGTTTATGTGCAAAATTTCAGTTCAATCCGCCTTTTAGTTACAGCTACAGAGGGCTCTGAATAGGCCAAGTTTAATTATGATCACCTGGTATATAGGTGTGTGTGAGTGGGAGAGAGAAATTGTAGGAGTGTAGATTTTTTATTATAAAAAACTGCCTTTTTTTAATTATAGATAAATACCTTTAAGTATGTTGCAGCTCATTGTTTATTATGCTTTTAAACTTAGTTGTTAGTTAATGTATGACGTAGACGTCTCAACTATTTCATCAAAAAATGCACGATTCCAGCTTTTCTATGTATTTCGAACCTTGAAAAAATATTTATGTACATGAATAAGTGAAAGAGTTGCGCTTTTGAACTTTAAAAAAAACTGGCATACAAACTTGAAATAAATACAGGGAATAAAAAGGAGATTTTTTTCGAAGTTAAAATTTCGTAGGAATCAGGTGATGAATTATTTATATTTGTGAAAAGTTAGAGAGATTTTTTTTGTGGGGAGAAGGGCAAAAAAATATGTTCGTTTAAAAGACTGGAAAACATTTGCTCTATACGTTGCATTTAAAAAATAATACGTTGCATTTAAAAATTCAGCATAAAACACACTTGCGTAGTTTTAGAGGATAATGCTGTTTTACTAAAGAAAAATCCATATCTTTAATACAAACTTAAAAATGTTGTTGTATAATGTTGTTGTAGAAGTATATTGTTGTACAGTATCATTTCGCAAATATGTTGTTACATAGCAGATATTTTCTATTATGAACCTTTGTTTTAAGTTTAGCTGTTTGTTAATGTATGATTTAGATTCCTTCCCTTTTCCCCCAAAAACTCTTCAAATATCTCTCACTTTAAACAAGACTTAAGAAAACTTAATCTGTTGATACAACGGATAAAAAAAATACTATTTAGCCATAATCAAAATGTCCTTGCTAAAGCTATTAGTAGCAGCTTTCGTTAAAAATATACTCATGGTGGCAAGAACGTATCGACGTACGAAGATAAGGAAACAATATATGATTTTAAACCACTATTTTCCCAAAAAATAAAGTAATTTCTATCACTTTTACAAACGTTAATGATCTAGAAAGAATAAGTTTGATTGGCTTTTTGTTATAAGCTTCTAGATCTAAGAATATGAGAAAAGCAAGTCTTATGTTTTTGTTCCTTACTAATTTCTTATTGCTTGACATATACCATTTTCCAGAAATACAATAAACATTAATAGTGCAAAATATTTTTTTAAACTAAAAATGGACATATAAAATGGAGTTCTGACATATATCGAGATTCATAAATCAGCGATATAATTCAGAGACAAAACTCTTTAAAAGAGAAAACATGTTGCAGTTTTTTTTCTATTATGAACCTTTCTTTTAAGACTAAGTCTTTGTTAATGCATTGTTTAGATTTCTTCCTTTTTCTATCATAAAATCTACGATTTCCAGCTTTTCTATGTATTTCGTCCCGAGGAAAAAATATTTGTACATGAATAAGCAAAGGGAGTTGCGCTTTTGAACTTTAAAACAAAGTAGCATACGAACTTGAAGTAAATGCAGAGAATAAAAACAGAGATTTTTTTCTCAGTTAAAACATTTAGTAGGAATCAGGTGATGAATTATTTATCTTTGTGAAAAGTTAGAGAGTGTTTTTGTTTTTTGTTTTTCATTGGAGACAAGTAAAAAAAAAAATCGGATTTTCTAGAAGGCTGAAAATTATTTCCTCTGGCTTAACACAACAAAGATAAAAATAAAAGATTTATTAAATTTAAAAGTTAAAGTAAACTAACAATAATTCTAACATTTTACTTTTAAATATTCCTCTGGGGACAAAGATTTTTCTTTATTTCTTTGTTTTGTCGAAAAATTATGCTGTTTTCACGTAAGACACTGTCTAAAATAATTGCATATTACTCATAATGTATTAAACTCTTGAATATTATGTTGTATTTACAGACCACCATAAAACCGACTTCACGGAGTTTTAGAGAATTATATTTTTTATTCAAGAACTTTTTATCAATATCTTTAATAGCACATTGTTGAAAAGTATTGTTATGAAAATATATTGTTGTATAGTTTTATTGCGTTAATATGTTGTTGTATGGTATTGTTCTGAAAATATATTGTTGTATGGTATTGTTGTGAAAATATATATTGTTGTATAGTATCCTTGCGTTATTATGTTGTTGTATAGTATTGTTGAGCAAATATGTTGTATAGTATAGTTGTGGAAATATGTTATTGTATAGATCATATGTTGGTGAATATGATGTATTTAGAAATCAGCATTAAAAACCTTTTGCTTAAAAACCAGCATAAAATAGACTTTAGAGCATTATGCTGTTTGGCTAAAGAAGAATGAATACCTTTAATAGAACATAAAATATTGTTGCATATTATTGTTGTGAAAATATATTGTTGTATAGTATTATTGTCTTAATATGTTGTTGCATAGTAGTTTTGAGGAAATATGTTGTATTGTATTTTTGTGGAAGTATGTTGTACAGTATTATTGCGTAAATATGTTGTTGTATAGATCATGTGTTGTGTAAATATGATGTATTTAGAAATCAGCATTAAAAACATTTTGCGAATTTTTAGAGGATTATGTGTTTTTACCAATTAAATATTAAATAAATAAATATTAGAAACTAATAGTTTCTGTTACATACGCTTAGAAAAAAACCATCAAATTTTCCATTTAACATCTTGCAGCTGAAATAAAAATATATATTTTAATTATTCCTAAAATTGAATTAGATACAATGACAGTATCATAGTAAAATTTTTTTAAAAAAAGTTAAAAAAATACAAGGCATGAATATTTCCATCATAACTACAATCCTGCTATACCAGTAATTCGAGTAATTATTAAGGAAATGGTTAGTAAAAAATACTGTTGAATATTTTACGGTACAAGGAAGAAAAAAAATGAACATATGCTGCATGTGTGTAACAACCATTTTGTAAGATAAAAATTTGTGTAAATTGCCATTATGTCAATTCACTTATGGTATGTTTAAAAAAATTGACTTTTAATAAGATATGATAGCCCGAAGCGATCTATCTGAATAGATACAATAACAACTCACAGCAATTTCTTTTGAAACAATGATATTATCTGGAATTCTATAAATATTACTTCTGTCGAAACTCGATTAAATAGAAACAATCCCATATTGTATATATTAGGCAGTTTAACAAGATTAAATATAAAATTACCTTATGGAGTGTCCTTATATATATATATATATATATATATATATATATATATATATATATATATATATATACGGAGAGAGAGAGAGGAAAAAGTGGTAGACATAAATAAAAGTTTTCCGCATTTACTTCTTATGTTGTCCTTTTGATAACAAGAGAGAACCACTATGAACGCGAGAAAAAATAATAGCGATCGCAGGCTTCAAGTTTTATTCTAGGTCAACAATGATAGGTGCAACTTTAAGACATTTCTTCTACTGTCTAATATAGCGACTGATTCTATTATCAAGGTCCTTGGTTGTAATGTAAGAATATTTTTTTTTTTTAAACCAGTGCTGATGCACCTGTCTAAAAGACATTCGAGTAGAATTCACAGCAGTTTTTCTGGCTATTTTGGTATGGCGGTACCCTATAGGTACACCAATATTACCCCCTATGAAGGAGCGACATAATAGGTGGAATTTTAGTGGCGCATCGGCGTGATTCCATCCGAGCATCCTCAGCACCGAAAGCCAGCGCGCTGTACCACAAGGCCACCACGGCCGTAGCCGAAACGCGCCAATTCTCCATCCTTAAGGAGGGAAATCCCCTTTTTGAGACTCTAAAAATAGTATCAAACTCAGCCGCGCCCATTCCTCATCTCCGGCGCAGACGTCATTAGCATGCGCAGTAGTTTTAAAAGCGTTTGAGACAATAGGTAGAAATGTAGGCATTCACCTATATGTAGTGTAATAAGTAGTATGGTAGAATATTGAATACAGACAGATTTTGTTACAGCCGCATATTAATGAATATAGTCAGAGGTCTATATTAATAAATGTTCATATACATAACATTTAACAAAACCTCATATAATTAAATGTCCATAATATTAACATATAACAGGGAATTTTATCAATAATTGGAGACGCACATCAATGAATAAAAAATGCATATTCTTGACTTATTAAAAATTTTAAATTAGGTATTTTTGACACGTCCTGATATAAATGTTGGTTTTAATTTTATTTTAATTTCAAATATACCGCAATAGTCCATATTCATGGTAATGGGTACTGTTTGAGATACCTCTTAAATGAAACAGCTTAACTATATCTTCAAATCTTCGAAGAGACACTTGTGAAATTTAAATCAAATACCTGAAGAATGTTTTGTCGAATGAAAAGAAGATTTATACATATGTTTTGCCTTACATTGTTTAATTATATAATGTATAATGGAAAATTTAAATGTATGTTAAAAAATATGAAATTTATAGTATTGTTTTAATCACACTAGCCTGCTAATTATTTTAATTACTGACCAGAGGTATCATACCTTAAATTCTCATCTTTTATGCGATTATGCTTTAGAAATTTATTATTTCAATTTCAATTTTGGCAACAGATTTTTTTTATCTTTAAAATTAGAAAGTGGGAATATTGACATTTCTGTGATAGAAACGCATGTTTAAGAAATTCTTTAAATCTTTTTTTTTTCTTTTTATTAGAGGAGGCACTTGTCGTTTAGACATTCGCCTATAATTCACCGCAGTTTGCTGGATATTTTGTATGGGGGCACTATATAGGCGGACCAGCTATGAAAGGACCCTTGACAGGTTTTCCCAAGAGACAACACAAACTGAGGCAAATTAGTGGCCCGACGCGGAGAATCGATCGCAGCACCCTCAGAACCGAAAAACAACGCGCTTTATCAGAGGGCCACCATAAGCCCGTTTCATTCAAAGAAAAGCCAATATTCCTACTTTCTAATTTTAAACAAACATAATCTGTTGCCTAATTTCAAATTGAATAATAAGTTAAAATTATTAAATAAATATCCATAATCATGGAATTATTTGCTAACAACTTATGTAAATTCTTAAATGCGTATGAAAGTTTATATACAGAGGGTGTTCACACATTTTTTAGACGATGTATATTGTATTCACAAAACTAAATTACATAAAATTCTTGTATTTTAAATGTTCTATTTCACATCCCTTATTCCGAACTATCTTTCGACACCGCAATTTCCCGGAAAATAATGCCTTTTGAAGTGTCAGAAGAGGTATTCTATCCCTTTCCTCCTGAACAGCTTTCCAGAGTCCTGTAAGGGTTTTGTGACGACGTTTGGATAATGCAGATTTTAAAAGTCCGAAAGCACAAAAATCCATAGGTGATACATCGGGAGATTTAGTAGGGATATCAGTGAAGGGTATGGCCTTGATACCAGGTTTTTGTTCCATTTCTTTTAGGAAATTTACAGTGGATTTTGATGTGTGACTGCTAGCTTTGACCTGATGGAGTCTCACAGATTGATGGCACTGTGGGTAAAGAAATGATATTTCATTCAGAAAAATTGCCGATAAAATATGTTCCTGATAGTATTTGGAGTTAATCTTGACATTTTTTTCCACTCTCTTTATTTTTAACTTGCCATTATAAGAAAAACCAGCAACAATCATGAATCCCTTAGAAAAACTTTCTTTCGATTCTTTGAACCATGTACTTAAATTTTTTTCTCCCCTTTTATGATAATAAATGGCTCTTTTTTTGTTGCAGTCATTTAAATACACCCATGATTCATCTATTGTGACAATTGTTTTCCATTTTTCATTGGATAAGTGTTTCTCATATAGAATTCTGCAGCGTGTCCTGCGTTCAGCGATATGATTTGGAAGAAGACGATGCACATTGCGTTTTTTCGCTTTCTTAAGATTTAAATCAACGTTTATCATTTTGTTTACAGTGGACACCGAGCATTTTAATGATTTTGCAACTGTCCTTTGACTAGGGGGATTTTCTTGTAACATTAAACAACGTACCTTCGCAATAGTCGAAGATGTCCGTTTTTTCCTTGGATACTGTCACGAATAGCTATTCGTAACTTTATTAATTAGTTTCTTATTAATGCAGGCCCCTTTTTTTGTAACTATAAATAGGGTGATTATTTTAAAATAGCCTGAGTGGCGATCAACCCGCCAATATGGCAGCCTTTGGCGTTGGCCCAAGCTAACCATCGCGCCAAGTGGGCACTAAGACAGGTTCCAGCAGAGAGAGTGAGTGACGGTTTTTTTCCTCTGTCGTGAGGTGTCTCAAGGTGTTCCTAGGCTAGGCCTAAGAATTCCCCATGTGGGGAGGGATAAAGACCTTGAATAAGTGTAATATGTGAGTATTTTTTTTAGCTTTACCATTTGACCATACCGATATTACTTTTGTGTTTGTTTAAATGCTAATATTAATAAATATAATTTCTTAAACTATTCAGTGAGTCAGGCCATTCCTTTTTTTGTAAACTGTGCAGGCTATGTATTTTATTCTAGGTATGTAGATCTATCACTTACTCTAATATACACAACGCATAAAGTTTTCCACTATACGATTTGCCATCTTGTGCATTTTCATGGTTTATTAGTCATAGTTTGTCTTGTTGTGCACGTTAACATTTGTCTAATTTTGGCACATGGCCGCATGCTTCAGGTTACTGTGTAATCCTGTTGCATCTAAGTTAATTTACAGGCATCAGTTTATCTACTCCCCTCAATAGTAATGTAAGTGTAATGTAAGTCACCCAATCTAATTAGTAATTCTTAACCTCTTTGAGTCTCCACAATGTTAATTCCACAATTAATGTTCCGTATCCCAGTTTGTTCGGTAACATAGTAAATAACATCCCGTAACACATATAAGTATTCCATAACAGATACTTGTTTGGAATTTTTGTCCCACTTGAGGCTCCAATTTGACGTTTTTTTCCTTTCTTCTTGACGATATTACCTATCGACGCTTTAGATATCACAACCATGACTTCGAACCATGACTCTCACATTGTTTTTGATTAACGGAGTATGCATATTTCTCCTCGGAAAGAGCATCAATGTAGCCTTCGAACCACTGTTTTGTTATAAACGCCATTTTGAATAAAAACAAAACTTTCAAGCCGCAGACGATAATTTTGACTTTTAAAAACATTGTACAATTGCAATTATTTCTTTTGCAGCAAACGATTTTTTATTACCGCTTACCAAAATCGACTAAAAATGTGCGAACAGCCTTTATATATATATATATATATATATATATATATTGTAAGTAAATTAAAGTAATATAAAAAATAATAGGTTATTCTTGCAAAAAGAGAATCATATATGTGTGTGTGTATGTATATATATATATATATATATATATATATATATATACATACATACACACACACATATGATTCTCTTTTTGCAAGAATAACCGATTATTTTTTATATTGTGTTTTTACTTTAATACGGTTTAAAAATCTAAAAAAAAAATTAAAAATTGAGTCGCACTGTAGCGTATATTGCGTGCAATATTATCTGCGGACATCGCCCATGTTGATGCGTAATTTCTTAGTTTAATATTTTTTGTACATGGCTTTGTTTATCCTCTTCTACCCCATACCGTTAGCTCTTTATTTCTGGAATGTTTCGATTTGATCTCTCGGTGACCACACAATGAGACATATATCGAAACCCATCCACCCTAAATGGAGGTTGGAGATAACTTTAGCCAGAATGTGTAAAGCCTAAAAATGTTGTATCTAATATAAATACGAACGAATTGCATTCTGATATCATCCCTTTGTTACATTATTTTTTCAGAGATGGCTTTGAAGAATTAACAATAGAACATAATGCACAGTTAACAATTGAAACTCTGAAAAAAGAATAATTTCTAGAGAGAATTTCAGAGAATGTAGGTGATTCCACGTTTATACTAGTGATGATGAAGGTGCGGTTCCAATATCTGCAAGTACAATTCTAGAAGGTCTCTATTCATCCAATAAACTTGGATATATCTTTCTTACAAATGATTACATGTCGACCGAGATGCGCTGTTCCAAAGTGATTTAAAAATCATTATCAAACGTTATGAAGAATCATACAAAGAATTAACAAAAACAAAATCACAGCGTCTGATAATCAAATTCGTTTTCAAAACAGGCAAACAAAAGAAATGCAAGATGTTAGTTTTATTCAACATACACTTGTAGATATACAGTTGAACCCCGTTATAGCGAAACAGGTATATAATGAACTCCCGGATATAACGAACAAAGATTTTGGACCAGCCGTTTTCCTTTTGTATTTCATGCTAATTTATCCTTTCATAGCGAACCTCCGAAATATTAAAAATCGGCTATAACGAACTTTTTCAGTCGACTACTTATTTAAAAAAACATTTTAAGAATATTGAAGATCATTGTATCAAAACAGTGAGCAACAATTGAAGGTAAAATTAATTTACTTCCATTTGTCTTCCTTTTTAGTTATTTTAATTAGTCAGTTTAATGCTCTTTGTGTCAGTTTAATGTAATCGATTTTAGTCAATTTAATTCACTAATGATCAGTCTAATTAGATTTTATCATTTTTTAATACATCATTATTGAATACACATAGCATTTAATGAGTTATATATTTTGCGAACTCTAACATTTTTCTTAACGGTTCGGATATAGCGAAGCACCGGATATAGGGAACAAAACCTTTGGTCCCTTGATGTTCGTTATAACGGGGTTCGACTGTATCACCATTAAATGTTTCTAGTGACCAGTGGTATTTTTCACCACCCAATAACAACAGTAAACGAGCACTTTTATTGTCTAGTAGAGACACTGAATGACTAAATGTTATATGTATGCATGTGTTGTCGCCAAACGAGAAGGAGCGAGGGAGCGTAAGGCCCGTTGCACACACAGCGTTTTTATCTCTAGCGGAAATTTTCTATCGGACGTCGTTCCAACAGTAGACCACAGAAGTCAATTGGAGCTTGCACACACAGCGGAAAATGAAATTTTTCTTCGACGGTAGCCTGTGCAGCTGTCCAGTGCCACTGTGTGCCGGCGGATTCGTTGACGCCAGATTGAAGTAGTTATCCATGTGACCCTATGCACGCTTACACACACAGCGGACTCTACCGTCGTAGGGTCTTTTGCGAGGGTGTGGTTGGGGGTTTGCTGGGGGGGAGGCGCGCTGGTTTTCTTGGAATCGTGGGGGATTCGAAAAGGAGGGCTCCTCCGATCCCGGCTGGGGGGAGGGGGCGTTGATGCGACCCCTCTGGTTTCTTGGACACGTGCAGGATTCCAAAAGGAGGGGTGGGCCTTTCTCCCCTTCGACGGAGTTTTTCGCCGTGTGTGTAAGCTCTACTTTTTGAACGACGTCCGATGGAAAATCTCCGCCTACGCCGTGTGTGCAACGGGCCTAAGTGTGGAGACGGGCCCCGACAGCGAGTGAGGAGAGAGTCGAGAAACGCAGTGTACAGCAGACGTGCTCTGGCAGACGTGCCATAAGTTTAATTCATTCTCTATTATAAATGTTAATATATATGTTCGTCGGTTTCGTAATAAATGTAGTAGTTGTCTAAAAGAAAGTGGACTTATTGAGAAGAGTCAGAGTGAATTAATAGAACTGTTAACCACCCCCTTGCCATCCTTGACGGACGTTGTTGTTTTTCGGATTCTAATACTTCAGAAGTGGCATTTGATCCAAGCGACCATTTGTTTTCATCCTGCTACGACGATTCAGCACATAAATAAAGGTAAGCGAATATTACCTTATTATTAAAATGTCTTTGGTGAAATTCAAACATAAACGGGGTGTTGTTCGAACTGCTATTACAAAACTGTTAAATGATTTAGAACGTAAAATATGCGACCCGGAAAGTTGTTCCGATGATATCGAAGAATATGAAAAGCAGTTGTATGAGAAAGAAAATGTTTTTAACGAGTTAAATTCTAATATTGATGCATTAATTACTGATTTAGATGAAACCGAAACTGAAATGGTAACTGTATTAGACTACCAAGAGAAAATATGTAAGGGAAAATTTAAGATTAAAAAATATTTGGAACGAAACCATAATGATATTTCTGTAACCACATCTAATGTTAATACTCCTAAAAATTTACAAATAAAACTCCCTAAATTAGCTATCAATAAGTACTATGGAAATTTAACCGAATGGCAAAATTTTTGGAATACTTTCAATACATCAATAAACAACAACAATACCTTCTCCAAAGTAGATAAGTTCAATTATTTAAAGAGTTTGTTGTGTGGTAATGCAGCGACGTCAATAGAAGGCTTAGAGTTATCGGAAGAAAATTATGACAAGGCTTTAGAATTACTAAAAGTGCAATTTGGCAGATCAGATCTTATAATCACTCTACATATGGAAGCTCTGATGAATTTACATCCAGTCAAGAAATCGAGCTATATAATTTCACTTCGTAAACTTTATGATGAGTGTAATGTTCGGGTGCAAAGTTTAAAATCCTTGGGTATAAAACCAGAGACGTACTCGAATATGTTGAGTCCATTATTGATAAAATATATCCCTAACGATATTGCCCTGGAAATTATTAAAAAGAGGTTACATTCAAGCAACTGGGACGTAAATGAATTCTTACTACTTTTGAAAACGGAACTGCAATCCCGAGAACAAGTTCATTTACTAGTACGCTGCGAAAGATCGAAAATTCATTCCCCCTGACCTTATACGGCGCCGCGAACAGACTGTAGACATAACGCGCGCGTAGGAGAGCAGAGAATCGTCAACACAAATGACAGCTTCAAGCAAAATTACGATTTCGGAGCATTTAATACAAACAAGAAAAATAATGATAGCGCATCAGGGTATGGCACTCCTTTCCAGCCACATAAAAAAGCGAATGTTTGGTGGAATAAAAGTAATCAATTAAAGTGCTTCAACTGCGGTATTATGGGCCATTTGTCTAAACATTGCGATAAAGCAAAAATAATCTGTCGAAAATGTGGGGCAGGAGGGCACGTTGAAAAGAACTGCATCGTGAAACCCAAAACTAAAGAGCCTGATACGAATTTAAATGTTAATAGTCGGAATTCAGTTGAAGATAAATTATACATGAAAAAAGTAAAAATTAACAACGGTGTAGAAGTCGATGCCTTATTTGATATATGAAGTTCGTGTTGTCTGATGAAACAATCCGTTGCTGAAAGACTCGGATTAAAGACGGAACCAGTTGAGAGCGAATTGTATGGTTTTGGTAATCAAGACCAGCCTGCAAAGAAAACGATAGGGAAAACGATTGTTAGACTGGAAATAGATGGTGTTATCGGAAACGATATTATATTACTTATAGTAAAAGATTGTACATTGCCAACTGATTTAATTGTAGGTAGAACGTGGACTGACTTGCCACATATCATGTTTGCTAAAATAGGAAATGAATTGCATATTCGATACGCAAGCGAAAATCCCTACAAGATACTCAGTGATGTGGAGATTCAAAGAAAGTTTAAATTAAAAGCTACTAGCGAAATAGTTATAGAGGGTAATTCGGTAAATTACGTAAAAGCGAAAACAGAAGATTTTGATAACGGGTTAATGATGATCGAAAGTTCAACTGACGGGTGTGGGACATTGCTAGAAATAAAGAATGGAGAAACGATAGTGCCAATCACCAATTCTAAAAATGGGAAACATTGTTTATGGAAAGATCAGTGTATCGGTAGAGCGGAAATAGTCGAAGAAATAGTATTATATCAGCAAAATGAGAACCTTGATAATTTAGAACTAGAGAAAGCTTACATGGTAAACGAAGTTTCAGAACTTAAGAAATCAATCAGTTTAGAGGACATTAAAATCGATAGTAATGTTAGTCCAGGTCAAAGTCAGGAAATTTTGAAGTTAATTAATGAGTATCGAGACTGTTTTGCATTGAATATAAAGGATTTAGGTTGCACAAAATTAACGGAGATGAACATCGTAGAAGTTGAAGGAGCTAAACCAGTCTGCATGAAACCATACAAAACCAATGCTGAAGAACGTACCGCGATAAGAACGATAGTGGATGAGTGGAAAAAGTGCGGAATTGTTACTGAAACGAGATCTCCATATGCTAGTCCAGTTTTACTCGTGAAGAAAAAGACAGGAGAACTTCGATTAGTGATAGATTATAGAAAATTAAATTCGCAAACTGTTAAAGATAAATTTCCACTTCCTAGAATTGACGACCTTTTAGAATGCCTGAGTGCATGCAAATTATTCACTAGGCTAGATTTAGCGCATGGGTACTTACAAATCCCATTAACTGAAGATTCAAAATTGAAAACCGCGTTTATAACAATCGACGATACTGGTCAGTTTGAACGAATGACTTTCGGTTTAGTTAATGCTCCATCTGAATTTCAGAGATTGATGAATCAAGTTTTAGGTCCTTTACTAAACAAAGAAGTTTTGTGCTACTTAGACGATATACTTATACCAGCAAGATCGTGGACTGAAATGATCGACAAACTTAGAAAAGTTTTTCAGTGCTTACGTAGGGCTAATTTAACGTTGAAATTGACGAAATGCGAATTCGGCAAAACCGAAGTCGAAAATTTAGGGTTTTTGATAAAATCGAATGGTATGCAACCTGGACCAAGAAAAGTTAGAGCTGTATCTAATTTTCCTAAACCAACCAATGAACGTGAAGTGAGACAGTTTTTAGGACTAACGAGTTTTTTTCGACGCTTTGTACCAAAATATGCCGAGAAAGCAGAACCTTTGACCAGATTGACTAGAAAGAATCAGATAGTCCAGTGGACGGAAGCTCAACAAGAAGCGTTTGATATCCTAAAAAACCATTTGACCAATCAACCGGTATTAGCATTATATAATCCAGATGCAGAAACTGAAGTCCATACAGATACAAGTAGTAGAGGGTTAGCGGGAATGTTATTACAGAAAGGCAGGGATAATAAATGGCATTTAGTGTATTGTGTCAGCAAAGGAACGACAGAAATGGAAAAGAACTATCATTCAAGCAAATTAGAACTGATGGCTATAGTTTGGACGCTGACAAGACAGACAATTTTTGATAGGAATTAAATTTACGATAACCACAGATTTCCAAGCTTTAGTGTACTTAAATGCCAAGAAAACTTCCAATCCTCAGGTAGCGAGATGGAGTAATCTCATTCAAGAATATGATTTTCAGATAAAACACAAGGCAGGAGAGAAGATGAGTCACGTAGACGCATTGAGTAGATCACCAGTTGACCAAGCAGAAGAAACTTTAGATTCAATTATTGAGAATAACTTGGAAGTGTGTTTAACATTAACGATAGATGAACAGATTCTTATGATTCAACACTCAGATCCAGAGTTACGGAAATTGATTGACATTTTGAAGAAGAATGCTAGTGAAAGAACGAGTGCGGAGAAACAGATAACTGAAAATTACATCTTACAGCGTAATCGATTGTATCGCAAAGTTGAGAGTAAGAAAAAAGAAAGACTGTTGTATGTTATACCTAAAACGATGAGGAAAGGTATAGTAATAAAATTTCATGATCTCATGGGACATTTTGCAGTAGACAGAACTGTTTCTAAAATCAAAGAATTATACTGGTTTAAAGGAATGAAGCGTTATGTGAGACGGCACGTTTCGATGTGTTTCGAGTGTTTACTTAATAAAGTCTCCAGTGGTAAGAAACAAGGACAATTACATCCAATTCGACCAGGAAGAAGACCTTTTGCAATAATCCATATCGATTACCTCGGGCCATTTGTTAAAAGTTCGAAAGGCAATATAGAACTGTTTGTAATCATTGACAATTTCACAAGATTTGTACTTTTGTATCCAATGAAGAGTACATCAACCAAGAATGTATTAATTGCGATGAAGAATTTTGTTGATGACTTCGGACTAACGGAAAGAATTATCAGCGATAGAGGAACATGTTTCACGTCAAAAGTATTCGAAGAGTACTGCAGAATTAACGGAATTAGGCACACCTTAAACTCAACACAACATCCAGAAGGAAATGGAATGGTAGAAAGAGCAAATCGAACAATTTTGTCGACGATTAAAACGAGCATGGAGAATCCAAATCACCGAGATTGGGACAAGAAAATCAAAGAGTGTGAAAGAAATTTAAACAACATGGTAAATAAGACTACGGACAAAACTCCCTTCGAATTACTTCATGGATATTCGATAAAATCCAATGACGGATTGATGAGGATGCTTAAAGACGAAAACGCTGAAGAATGGGAAAATCCTACCGTATCACAAAACAAAGTTAGAAAAATAATCGAAGACAAGCAAGTAAATCTTAAAGCCAATTATGGCAAAAAGAAGAGTAGTTCATTGAAATTCGAAACAGGAGAGATAGTTGTTATGCGAAGAGTACCCAAATCAACTGGAGAGTCAACTAAAACACAGCCAAAGTATCGAGGACCCTTGATTATTACAGAAGTACTACCAAGTGATACGTATCGAGTAATCCAGTTGGAAGAAAAAGAAAAGGGAGAATTCTTTTGTACAACGGCACATGTAATTCAATTGAAATCGTGGAAATGCCAAGATGAATCAGAGGAAGATGATGACGAGTATGAAGCGAGTGATGACGACCACGACATAAGTACTGCTGAAATTGGAAGTCGACCGAAGAGAAAAAAGAAATGATGCAGAATTGATCCAAAAATAACGAACTGTTATGCCAAGGACTTTCGTCTTTAAAACTTGTAATGTGCATTTTGTAAATATTAATGTTTTCTTTTGTTTGTTTTTCAGTAGAAATTAGACTGTACAATTGTTACCTGACTGTACAGGACGCAACAAGGTCAGTATGGCCGATTGTTGTCGCCAAACGAAAAGGAGCGAGCGAGCGTAAGTGTGGAGACGGGCCCCGACAGCGAGTGAGGAGAGAGTCGAGAAACGCAATGCAGAGCAGACGTGCTCTGGCAGACGTGCCATAAGTTTAATTCATTCTCTATTATAAATGTTAATGTATATGTTCGTCGGTTTCGTAATAAATGTAGTAGTTGTCTAAAAGAAAGTGGACTTATTGAGAAGAGTCAGAGTGAATTAATAGAACTGTTAACCACCCCCTTGCCATCCTTGACGGACGTTGTTGTTTTTCGGATTCTAATACGTGTCTAAATAAAAAATAAATTCAATTTATTTTTAACCACTTCCGACTGTCCGACCTTTTTCAGTTAAAAAAATAAGCCATATAAACATAATTAAAAGAAGTTTTGTGGGTTTGCTCTTGCATATTTATTCAAGTTCAGTCGATCGATTCCGAATTTCGTTTTTTTATTAAGTATGTTTGGATGGAACTTATATCCCAGTTTTATAATTTCACTGTATCTTTTTTCAGACGGTTTATTTTTGCACAGTAATCTCTGGAACGTATCCCCCGTGCATAAAGAGAATCAGGTGTATGTATATTTGGCGTGAACGAGCACGATATTTTTCGCGAAAAAGGAACCATGCAAATATTTTCAGATTTCTAATGCAAACAATCTATTTAAATAGTCATATATTTAAATAGTATATTTAAATAGTGTGCATGGTTAACATTGTAACATCCATATAGAAAAAGCCTTCAAAAATAAAGTAACAAAAATTTTAAATTTATACATAAAATAGGAAATATTTAGGGTGGGTGTCCCTAATATTGCCCCTGTGCCTAATATCGCCTACTCGTGTTTCCAAAGTACAATTCACGCTATGTATGAGAAAATGCAGTAACTTCTTATTTCTGGGTTTGTAATAACAGCGGCACTAGCGACAACGCTCTTATCACTCACAGTGGAAACTATATGACGTCTGAAGTTGTTTTGGCTATTGTATTCGGAATTTTTGGCTCCAAAGAATCAGAATCCAGTGAATGACCAGGTAGGTGCATTCAAATTCTAATTTGTCTTATACCATTTGAAAGGTCATTAAACAGAAAATACAGAGGTGCTATTATTTTAGAAAAAAATCTGCGTTTTAAACTTCGTTCTTAGCATGTTTGTGTTGACTGTGTTGTGTTTTTAATATCGCCTACCAAGTTGATCCTAATATCACTTACCAGGCGAAATTTGGAACAACTACTTTAATTAAAAACTAAGTATTGCATTCTTATTTCTTTTTAAATTTTAGTTATTTCATTACACGTTCCGTTCTTTTTTGTTGGAGGCCTCTTATATAAGATACCAAAGGAATTTAAAAATAGACAGACATGTAGTACGTCGAGTCTGGAGGTCGTATGTCAGGCAGTTCTGAAAAAAGAAATGGGAACGTTAAAGGCTTCTAAACAGCTTGGTGTTCGAAGATCTACGATTCGTGAGTACATTAAAAAAAGATGTGAATAAGAAAAATGATGGAACTGCGGTGGCTAGAATAATGGTGAGAAAGAAAATTTGGAGAAAACCTATACTGGAGGATGATTTGGAAAAGGAGCTAGTTAACTACTGTAAGGAAATGGAATCCAATTTGTTTGGTGTGACTCGAATCGATGTTAAGCAGATGGCCTACCAACTTGCCTTGAGGAACAATCTTCCCCACCCCTTCTCTGAAAAAACAAACTCAGCTGGTCGAAAGTGACTGAATTCGTTTTTGAAAAGGAATGCTTCTCATTTGACAATCAGAACTCCAAAGTCATTGTCAAGAGCCAGAATCCTACGGTTCACTGAAGAAAACGTGAAATCTTTCTTCACATTTCTTAAAGCAGAACTTGAGAAAATTAAATTCCACCATACCAGAACCTCTAATGTAAACGAAACAGGCATTACAACTGTCCAAAGTAAAAAGGATTAAGGAGTTTCCTCTAAAGGGAAATCATCTGTATACAAAGTGTCATCGGCAGAGAGGAGGAAGCTGTGGTCAGGAGTGGCTCATGAGTACCTCCTGCTTTGAATGGAATTACAAATATTGTGATGAAGCCAGTGGAGAGCACAGGAAATATAAATGTTCCTTCTGATTGAATGATTAAGTGGCCAACATAGGTTTTAATTATTGGCATTACTTCTGTTTAACTTTTTCCACAATAGATTTTCTGTTCTTTGTTCTGTTTTTTATTGGAGTTTTTCTTCTTCTCTTTTTTCCTCTCCCACCCCCTCTCATAGAACTCCAGCATTCAATCTTGCTCAGAAGGACTTTGGTAGCAACGCCTTTTAACAGGTGCTCCTAATTTCGCTTGGTAGGCGGTAATAGGAACAGAGGTAGGCGATATTAGGGAACGCTCTGGGTTTCACTGGAAAATTCAATTTTTCCAATTCAGCTATATAACTTAAAATGGCACTGGTTTTGCAGCTGATTGATCTCAGGATACCAAAGGAAATAATTCTTAGTGATGCTCTTTCAGTTTCCAGCCTAATCAGAAACTAAAAAATGGATGAAATGTCGAAAACAAGTTAGATTAGTCGGTATTTGGGACACCTACCCTAATAAAATTTCATTTTAAAAGTGTGTAATGTAAACACTAATCAGATGTCTCTTAGTTGATGAATGTCATTGTCGAAAATAAAGCTTAGTTACATCCCGCATGGTGATTCATCTTGTAGAAAACTCGCTGGATGTTAGGAAACTTAGAGCAGGTTTTAGAAGAAGCCAGCTATAGAGTCTTATCTGACACACTAGAAAAACTATTTTCTTGCTATCAAGTTTTGCATGTATCACTCCCTTATGTCTTAATATTTCAGTGTTTTGTTCTTTATTGTTATTTCATATTTTTTAGTCTTAGATCTCTTTAATGTTAACGACTTTATTTCAAAGGTTTTAAAATTATCTCCTAAAAACTTCCAAACTGTCCTAAACACTTAGTGAAAACATCCTTCTCTAAAAACTTTCTTTTAACGAAAACGATATATAATAATTCCAGGCTACCTCGCACTTGAGGGAAATTATACAAGAATAAACTTTTTAATTTCCCCTCTGTAAAATCCAGAATAAAACCATCTCTTAGGGAGCGTGCTACAATATTCTTATATATAGCCTGTATCAAAATATGTTAGGTTATATAATAACTTAAGTTTAAAGCAAAATAATCTGATGAACTGGCTAAGGCAGGATGTCTGATGTCACAGTATTTGTCTCTAAGTAAAGTCGAAGTATATAGAATGAAATGGTCCCTCCTGCTTAATAATCTTCAAACTACAAAGAGGTAAGACTGAAATGAATTTTGATGTCAGTTTGAGGATAATTTAAAACAAGTACGGTTTTAAAAATAAATGGAGTTATGTAAGCAGTAGTTATATTAGTAATAGTAAGGCTGCTTTACAATCTGTAGGGTCAACTTAGACCTCTGTCCTCTGTTGTTCTTGATTGTCGGAGGCTGTTGCAAAACTTATCTGTCAGTAAGAGGGTCATTGTTTTAGAGTGATCCCTGGTCACTGTGGTGTTCATGGCAATGAAATCGCTGACTATCTGGCCAAAAAAGGTGCTTTGATCTTGCAGACATCTCCTTCCAGTGTCCCTTACAGTACTGTAAAGCGTATAATCAAAAACACGGTGAGAGAGGAGTTCAAAAATTAGTCTCGTCGTTAGAACTTCTCAAAATCCTTGAAGAGAATAAAATATTTGGTGTATCTAAATGGACCAGGCATGAAATGATGGCCGAGTTTAGATTAGCTATTGGTAATGACTGTCTCCTGGAACATTTATACACCGCTTCAACATTGTAGTTCAACATCTAATCCTTTCTGCCAACTCTGTGACTTGGGACGGGTCATGAACTGTGAACATTTGTTTAAATGCCGTGCACTGACTAAACGTTCTCTTGTGGACCGTTACTGGGAGGCCAGGGGACTTTTGGATTCATAGACTATTTCCTGAGCTTTTTCCGTCTTTTGTGTTTCTTGTGTTGTACTGTTTTTTAGGCTGTAGTTGATTTTAATCTGTGCCACTGGAAATAAAATATTAGTAATAGTAATAGCAAGAAATGACAAACTTTCTTAACTCGACGTTAAGTATTCCTCTGACATTCAGAGTCTATTTGATGATCTGTAACAAGAGCGAGAGCTGGGTTTTATAACTTTACATTTGAAGGTTTTTATTTTCAATATTCCTTTATGTGTTACTGCATGTAAACCATACTTGGATATATTTAAAGCAAAATAAGATGATCAACTGGTAAGGCAGACTCGCTGATGTTACAGCCTTTGCCGCTAAGTACACTTGAAATAGAATTAACTGGTCCATATAGAATATTAATGTTAAAACTACAGATAGGTAAGACAGAAATGAATTTTGAAGTAATATTAGGGAATAAATTTTGAGTCCAAGATTCTTACTTGAAACTGTTGAAATCACTTGTTTAAAAGTATCCAATGAAATTTCTAGCTTTCAGGCTTAACTGCTTCATATTTGTTTGGATAGAAAAACTTTCTGCACTCTTTGTGAAGAGGAAAGCATAACTCTAAGAACTTGTCCTGAAATCATAGGGTATATAACTCTTTATACAGTAAATTGTGTGTTTAAAGATGCTCTAACTATTTCAGACATTTATTGATCAGCTTGGGGACTGATAGTTTTGAGGTCAGCGGAAGGCTTAGGATTTAAAAAAAAAATCAAGGTAAATCTAGAAACGTTTTGTATAAATAATAACCAGTAATCATATCATGTTAAGGTACATGTTTAGTCAAAAATTGGAAAAAAAGTAGAGATTTGCAGTATAAAACAATTTATTGCTTTGTAAATAAACTGTTTGCATGTGAACTTTACGCGATCATTCTTACAGCAGTTTTTCTTGGTTTAATTGAAATATTATTAACAATTTATTTTCATTACAATAGTTATGTTGTTTGTTTTACGCTTTCACTGAAACATATAAAAAATTATTTTCTACCATCGCGCTATTTTTAATCTTGTTGTTGAGATATCACATTACTGCTAAATTGAAAACTAATAAAGAATGAGCTTAACTAATTAAATTTCGCATTTTTTACCTGGTAAACAGAATTTCCAACAATCTTCATGTTTATTCCGTAGCGGTAATCCCGAGTTTAGAGGATTAAAAAGTGCTTCCTCATCACAACAAGGAAAATTAAATTCTCTCACAGTATATTAAAAATGAATAAATGGAAACGAAATTAATTATTTTCCATTCAGGTGGACTGGGAAAGGATTTGCAAACAATACTGAAGTTGAAAAAAAAACATTCAATGCGTAGCGTCTAATTAAAAATGGATCTAAATGTTGCATAGATAAATGAATGTTATTTAAAGACTTATAATTGGGAATGAGATGAAATTTATCTGCTAAAGATCAGGATTCATGACTACAAATTAAACATTTTTTGGCCCATGAAATTACTTCAAATTCAGTTTTGAAAAGTTTAGATATTTTTTGCTTATTTGCATTACATTTCTTACAGATAAGTAATGAAGGCATCAGTGGAATCCTAAACAAAGAGATTAATTTTCTTGCATCTATTAACTGTCTAATAAATCTTTTTGCTGTGTAATAAGATGTAAAGACCTTTATTATTAATTTTTATCTATGATTATATAGTTTAAGTTTTTATTTGCTTCAAGTTCGACGGTATAAAAATAATTTAAAATTAATAATCATAAGTAAGACTTTTCGTAAACATATCTAGAAAATATCTAATTAAAATTTTATTTAAATTAAAATGTTTTCGCTTAGGAGATCGCTCATGATGTTATTTAATTAAGATTCTCACTTGAAATTTCAAAAACTCGGTCGTCGTTCATATAGCGATATCATTTTCCAGTCAGTTTATTGATATTATTAACGTTGCTTTTTTGTTCCGAATTGGGACAAACAAATTTAATTCTTTCCAGTCTTTAAACACCCCATACCTCAAAATCCCAATACTGTACTTCGTAAACTTAAATACTATGAAAATAAAATTTCATAGATATTTCACAAATTAAACAAATCTTTGTTTATGAGCTGAATTCAAGTAAATTTAATCATTAACAAACCGTATTTAGATAGATAAATTTCACATAGTTCTTAATGCTTAAATTTTTAATAACTTCACTCATAGTAACTTACTAAATAAACGCATTACAAAATCTAAATGTATATTGTATAGTTGTATATGATACAGTTCCTAGATTTCAGAACTTTCGAAACATTGCGGACTGCAGCAAAATATTGTGGATATTTACTAATAATATTCTGTACTTATTGAGAGGCATTTTCATTTCTAACTTGGCTCGAGGTAGCCTAGTGCTAGCGCGTCGGCTTTCAGTGCTCAGGGTGCTCGGATGGTATCCCGAAAAGCGCCATTAAATATCTCCGTGTCTAGGCCGGATATAGGCTCGTTAAATCCGTTGACCGGAAAGTCCCTGTAAAGAGGCTGTTCGCACATTTTTTAGACGATTTTTGTAAGCGGTAATAAAAAAGCGTTTGCTGCAAAAGAAATAATTGCAATTGTACTATGTTTTTAAAAGTCAAAATTATCTTCTGCGGCTTGAAAGTTTTGCTTTTATTCAAAATGGCGTTTTTAACAGAACAGTGGTTCGAAGGCTACATTTATGCTCTTTACGAAGAGAAATATGCATACTCCGTTATCAAAAAACGATGTGAGAGTCATGGTTTTGTGATATCTAAAGCGTCGATAGGTAATATCGTCAAGAAGAAAGGAAAAAAACGTCAAATTGGAGCCTCAAGTGGGACAAAAATTCCAAACAAGTATCCAAGGAAAAAACGGACATTTTCGACTATTGCAAAGGTACGTTGTTTAATGTTAGAATAAAATCCCCCTAGTCAAAGGACAGTTGCAAAATCCTTAAAATGCTCGGTGTCTACTGTAAACAAAATGATAAACGTTGATTTAAATCTTAAGTGAAAAAACGCAATGTGCATCGTCTTCTTCCAAATCATATCGCTTAACGCAGGACACGCTGCAGAATTCTATATGAGAAACACTTATCCAAAGAAAAATGGAAAATAATTGTCACAATAGATGAATCATGGGTGTATTTAAATGATTGCAACAAAAAAAGAGCCATTTATTATCATAAAAGGGGAAAAAAAATTTAAGTACATGGTTCAAAGAATCGAAAGAAAGTTTTTCTAAAGGATTCATGATTGTTGCTGGTTTTTCTTATAATGGCAAGTTAAAAATAAAGAGAGTGGAAAAAAATGTCAAGATTAACTCCAAATACTATCAGGAACATATTTTATCGCCATTTTTTCTGAATGAAATACCATCGCTTTACCCACAGTGCCATCAATCTGTGAGACTCCATCAGCACAAAGCTAGCAGTCACACATCAAAATCCACTGTAAATTTCCTAAAAGAAATGGAACGAAAAACTTGTATCAAGGCCATACCCTTCACTGATATCCCTACTAAATCTCCCGATGTATCACCTATCGATTTTTGTGCTTTCGGTCTTTTAAAATCCGCATTATCCAAACGTCTTCCGAAAACCCTTACAGGACTCTGGAAAACTGTTAGGAGGAATGGGATAGAATACCTCTTCTGACACTTCAAAAGGCATTATTATCCTGGAAATTACGGTGTCGAAAGATAGTTCAGAATAAGGGATTTCAAATAGAACATTTAAAACACAAGAATTTTATGTAATTTAGTTTTGTGAATACAATATACATCGTCTAAAAAATGTGTGAATAGCCTCTGTATGAAGCCAGACATGAGGGGAGAGGGTAAGACCCAACCAGATGCTGCCCCTGGGGTTGCCCGGTCAAAATTGCGATGACCCCTGGATAAATTGGACTCCGACTCTTGTGGTGCCATTATAAACCGGAACCGCAACCCTCTGCCAGGTCGCCTATATGTACCTGGTGTAGAAAAAATAAGGCCAGGAAAAAAAATAAGGCCATTAGAAACAACAACAACTTTTCTAAATATTTTATTACTTAATATTATGCAGTGCCCCACATATTTGTAAAGTAAATGTTACACATATATTGATGGAAATAAATTGATATTAGAAACAACAACAACTTTTCTAAATATTTTATTACTTAATATTATGCACTGTTCCACATATTCCTAAAGTAAATGTTACACATATATTGATGGAAATAAATTGATAGTGCTGTTTTGTTAATGGGGTAATAGATATTATAGTCTTGCTCTCCAGGTTTTATAGGCAGAGAGAAGAAATTACTTTTCTAGGTTTCTCTAAAATGTAGTTAACCTCATATATTGTAAAATTGTTTGAATGTTTTCCGTAGACAAATATTACGCTATTCGGATTGTCTATATTGGTCTGTTAAGGACACATAGACAATTTAAATTAGTAATTAATGTAATGTAATTGGGTGTAAAGTAAACGTAACGATAAGCCTTTTGGGTGCATTACAACCATTTATACGCTTGCTGTTTACCATGATCATTGATTGTATGCGGGAATCTTAGTTTTTGTACCGGAAATTTTAGCATCAAATTTTCAGCTAAAATAAATTTCTTAGAAGATTTTAGTATGTGTCAGATGAATTTCTTAGAATTATGTTGCATAAACGTATTCTTCGATTAAATGTGTCGTCCCACGTCAAATAATGATTTTAGAAAATGTCTAATAACACTAGTCAACAGCCATTTTGTATCTGATTTCTAATAAACATGTTTTTATGGATTTTTGCATGTAGGATCTTAATTTTCTATCAGAAATTTTCTATCACGCAAGGGTTTTACAAAAATTTAGAATGTAATTTTACATACATGATAAAATACGTGGTGAAATGTAAATTAAAATTAACATTTTGTATTCAAATAATGGTTAAATGAATGACTATGTTGATTAAAAACTTTATTTGGTTTATTTTCTGCTGTAAAAGTAAGCATCAAAACATTCACCAGAGGGCAGTGTTGTGGTGGGAGAAAGTTGTGTGAACTCTGTCCCACCACCACCGCGCACCAAGTTGCGAAAGCTAGACTGAAAGCAATGTTTTTGCTCAATGGAAACACAATACCATTAGTATATTTGGTTCATGGAGTGACCGTGAAGGAAATTTATGAAAATACAGCTATGCTGGTGGCGGCAGTCAAATATAAAGTTCATGGGTGATAGATTTGCTTCGATTACTTAATATTATGCACTGCTAGTATTATGCTAGTTTCGTGCTCGTATTAGTTCACAGTTTTTTGTTAAGTAATAAAGAAAACATTTTTCTGATGAATATTATTTTTTGTTTATATTCAAAATGGTCAATTTTTGCCAAATATTTCACTACTGACTTTAAGTAACTGTTGTGTATCTAATAAATGTGATGTGATAGACATAATATTATTTTTCCACCGGATTCATCACCCAAAAATTTGTTCCTTTTATGAGCCAGATACAGAAAAAAAGTTAATTTTTTTTAGTAGTGTAACAGGAGGAAACGGACGTTGGTGTTATAAAATTCAGTGAGAATAACTTTCTCAGCAGATTTTAGCATGTGTCGATGAACTTCCTAGAATTGTGGTGCATATACATATTTTTCTTTTAAATGGGTCCTAACTCCCGATACCCACACAAAATTATAGTTTTAGTAAATATCTAATAATAGGAGAACACGGTCGTTGCTGTTTCAAAACTGATCGACAACTATCTTAGGAGATTTTAGAATGTGTCTGCTGAACTTTCTAGAATTATGTTGAATAAACATATTCTTCATTTGAATGTGTCCTTTCTCACAATCCCGACACAAAATTATAATTTTAGTAAATATTTAATAGTAGGAAAAAATGGACGTTGCTACTTCGAAATTGAGCGACAATAAACTTCTTAGGAGATTTTAATATCTGTCTAATGAACTTCCTAGAATTATGTTGCGCAAACATATTATTCGTTTAAAAGTGTCCTTACTCACAATACCCACACGATATTATAATTTTAGTAAATATCTAATAATAGGAGAAAAAAGGACACTGAAGTTTCAAAATTGAGTGACAATAATTTTCTTACGAGATTTTAGTATCTGTCTAATTAAATTCCTAGAATTATGTTGCATAAACATATTCTTCCTTTAAAATTTGTCCTTACTTACAGTCCCCACACCAAATTATAATTGTAGTAAATATCTATAACTAGGAGAAAACGGACGTTTATGTTTCAAAACTGATCGAAAACTATCTTAGGAGATTTTAGAATGTGTCTGCTAAAATTTCTATAATTATGTTGAATAAACATATTTTTTGATTAAATGTGTCCTTACTCACAATCACTACACAAAATTCTATTTTTTGTAAATATCTAATAATAGGAGAAAACAGACATTGCTACTTCAAATTTGAGCGACAATAAATTTCTTAGTTGATTTTAGTATGTGTCTGATGAACTTCCTAGAGTTATGTTGCTTAAACATACTTTTCGTTTAAATGTATCCTTATTGACAATACCCACGTGAAATTATAATTTTAGTAAATATCTAATAATAGGAGAAAACGGACATTGCTGTTTCAAAATTGAGTGACAATAATTTCCTTAGGATATTTTAGAATCCGTCTAATATATTTCCTAGAATAATGTTGCATACACATATTCTTCGTTTAATCGTGTCCTTACTTACAGTCCCCACACCACATTATAATTTGAGTAACTATCTAATAATAGGAGAAAATGGTCGTTGCTTTTTCAAAACTGATCGACAAATATCTTAGGAGATTTTAGAATGTGTCTGTTGAACTTTCTAGAATTATGTTGAATAAACATAGTCTTCGTTTAAATGTGTCCTTACTTACAGTCACCACAACAAATTATAATTTTAGTAAATATCTAATAGTAGGAGAAATTGGACGTTGCTACATCAAAATTGAGCGACAGTTATTAATTTCTTAGGAGATTTTAGTATGTGTGGTGTAACAGTGAAAATTGTAAAATTATTAATTTAAGATGATTAGGTTAATTAAAGATTGTGAGTTATTAGATTATATTAATACTTATTATTATTAATGATGATTATGATTTTAAATTCATTGCTTAAAGATTGTGGTTAGTACATTGATTGATTGTGATTCCCAAATGATGGAAACAACTCTGGTTTATGTTGACAAATTAATCTATTAATTATTAACACATAAATAATACGCTACAAGTTACTAAATACTTCCTCCGGCATTTACACATTATTCACAACTTTTTTACTACTAACTTAATTCTTTACGACACATATATTTAACTTATTCAATTATTATGACAACATTTCGTACTTCATCTACACATATTACTCTCAGCTTCATTCCTACTAAATTAATTCATCACAACACCTATATTTAATTCATTCAATTATCATTACAATCCTTCGTACTTCATCTACACATATTACTCTCAATTTCATTACTACTGGTTAATTCATATATATAAGCATAACATCATATTAAATTGTTTGTACGAATTATCGGTCAATTCATTAACATCTTATATTCAAACACTATACTCATCGCGCTCTATATTAATTATTATGGCTACACACTGAGAAGCAATGATAGCAATATAAAAAGGAAACGCAAAGTCGGTACCTCGGAAGATGACTGCTGAATCACTATGGGCAGCTGGCACTCGTAATGATGAACTTCGTCGTATTTATCATCGCACGGAACTAGGGCACTTTCTTGTCTGGTATAAGGTTCCGTAGGTCATTGCAGACACTCTACGCTCATCGTCGGTTCTCTAACTCCATCACTCCTTGCATACTCTCGGGACGGGATACTGGGCGCTCGACAACTTGTATCTCCAAACTTCTAATCCACTCTCCTCATAGGTATATGTGCCTTGACAACACTTCTATATCTAAAAAACTTCTGACTAACTCTGACTTCTTAGGTTATCTCTGCCTTCACACTATTTCTCATTTCATATTATTTTCTTATTAATGTCTCCGCCTCTTATAATTTCCATTGGTCATATAATTACCATGCCATCGCCATTCGTCCGTGGCTGCCTCTTCTCAACCCCTTTTTTACCAATGCGCATCGAGGGCGGGATTTATAAATTCTCCCTCAAATATAACTTTTTCCCATGCTTCGGCTTCAAGAAGGTGGCCTGTTTTATAGCCATCATAAATTTTCTTTTCTTCTCTTCGTGCAACTCATTCTCTTCAACTTTTATCTTCTATTTCTTGCTACAGACACAATCTCTAAATTTCGTTTCGGTATATTGCTGGCTTTCTTCCCTTCTCTTTTATTGCCCGTCATTTGCCCTGTTTCTTTCTTGCATTTAACAATTATTTTACTTTGTCCTGTACTTTTCAATGCTCCTGCCCATGGCCGTGACACTACTGTCATGTCCCTATGACATGTGGGATGAAATTTCTAGAATTATATCGCATAAACATATTCTTCTTTTAAATGTGTTCTTACTTAGTCCCGCCATCAGATTATAATTTTAAATAACTAATAATAGGAGAAACCGGACGTTGCTACTTCAAAATTGAGCGGCATTAATTTTTCTAGGAGATTTTAGTATGTGCCTGAAGAAATTCCTAGAATTATGTTGCAGAAACATTTTCTTCGTTTAAATGTGTCCTTACTCACAATACCCACACCAAATTTTAATTTTAGTAAATATCTAAAAGTAGGAAAAAAAGGACTTGAAGTTTCAAAATTAAGCGACAATAATTTTGTTAGGAGATTTTAGTATCTGTCTAATGAACTTCCTAGAATTTTGTTGCATAAACATAGTTCGCATTATTCTTCGTTTAAATGTGTCCTTACTTACAGTCCCAACATCAAATTATAATTTTAGTAAATATCTAATAATAGGTGAAAACGAACATTACTACTTCAAAATTGAGTGACAATAAATTTCTTAGGAGATTTTAGTATGTGTCTTATGAAATTCATAGAATTATGTGGCATAAACATGTTCTTCGTTTAAATGTGCCCTTACTTACTTCATTATTTATACTAATATTAACAAAGGTTATTTGATTATCTTGTTTTAGGCACTCATTATGACGCATGACAAATATTTGTTTAATTTTCAACAAAATCGTTTGTAAGTATTTAACATATTATTTATAAATCTCTTTTTAACTGATGGACAATTATGTTTCTAGATTTTGTTTTATATAATCTTCTTTAAAAAATATATCTGTGAGGTTATAAACCTTGAAAAGTAATGTAATCAATAAATGTAAAATATTGCTCTTTAAACGAGCTAAAAGATAAAATTTGATTTTAAAGCTTAATATTACTCGATCTCCGATAAAAAATAACTTAATTAATGTATAGTCTAATCACTTAGTCTGATCACTATATAATAACCAACCATTCAAATCAATGTTCCCTTGTTTTAAAATTTAACTTTCAGACTGGTTTAAGCAACGTGAGAAGAATTATAATCTTGATTAATATTCAATAATAATGGCTCCCTACCTCACTATTTCTGTGAAATATTGGAACTCCGGAGTGCTTCGTCCCAGAAGGAAAATTAGATCTCAATGCAGAGTCCACTGATCACTTTGAGGTAGATTTTTGTTGTGTAAATATGTTCATAAATTAATCTCTCAAGCATTTTCAGATGATTTGAAAGGACAACTGATTTTTCCATGCGAGTAACAATAATTATAAGGAAGTAAAATATTAACGAAGGCAGTATACATCGCATTCAATTGTTCTAAAATAAACTTTCACTTAAAAATGACACCCGTGCATACTCTCTATCTCTCTCTCTTTATATATATATATATATATATATATATATATATATATATATATATATATATATATATATATATATATATATTAAACTTGCTTTTTCCTAATTTTTGAAATGTTTATTGCCATTTAACCTTGATTTAGATCGTTTACTATGCTGAACTGTATTTTTCCATTTTCCTTATTATTTTTTCATAATGCATTTTGAAAAGTCATTATAAGTATGCCTCAGAAGATATTTACCAAAAGTTTTAACAATTTTATTTCCTGCCCATCTTGAAGCCAAACCCTGTTGTTGACAGACGTATTGATTATTATTCTCCTGCTCTAACAATAGTAATTAAATGCAATTCAGACAACCTGTCCTCTTAATTTGAGTTAGAAACACTAGAATTGAAAAATTATATTAAAAATTGACAATCCACCTGACAAATTTTAATTATACCCTGAATAACGACAAACCTCATGAGCTCAGATATCCATTTCCTTCTGATTTTACTTCCTTGGTGCCTAACACCCTTGACTTCACTTTAGGTGATTAAACTATGCATGTCGTCCAATTAACACTAGAACCGCGGGACTTTCGGTATACCTAGAACCGCGGGGCGGGTCATTTTGACCCTAGATTGTAAACCTATAAAATATGCACAATCGCTTAATTTAGTTAACTAAAACTTTTTATTTTTTAAATAATTCAATCAATAATCAATATTTCTGAGAATTTACATTAAATAATTCATATAAATCAAGAGAAATTAACTTTATTTTTACAAAATCTTATTATTTAAAATTTTATATCCTTGAGTATAATAACATGTCTCTTTAACAAAATATGACATAAATTTCCTAATTCCAATGGAAAAACAGAGCATCTCTTTTCAATAAATTCAGATATAATTACAAAAAATTTTAAATTAAAAATTTTATCAGTTACTTACTAGTTTTATAGATTATAAAATCCAATTTACTGTATGCATTGTGCACAAAACTGAGTAATAAGTTTTGTACATTTTCCACAAATGGGTGCTTTACATTTTGAACAGATATCTATAGTTTTATTTTCACATTTTGAACTGTAGCATCGGACTCGTTTCCGCTCAATTTGTGGTTGTCCGTCGTTTTCATTGGTTGCTTCACACTCTCTTTTTGCCACCTATTTTGTCGGGAGAGAACAAACTTTTCTAGCAATTCTTCAACCAAGTCTTGGATTAATTGCCGTCTGCTAATAGATTTTCTAGTTACAGTTTTATACAAAATCAAGGCATTGATTGTAGCAAGGTCCAAAATATTACAAAAAACCTGCACCGACCACCTACGGGAAGCAGACTTGACTGTATATTTCCTTACCATTTGGTCAATCACGTCCACACCGTATTTAGTTGCGTTGTAGAAAGTGATTGTATTTTTTTACAGGTTTTTTGGGGGGTTATCTACAATTTCTACGGTTGGATGGAGACTACTTAGAAACAAAAAGTTTTCAACTTTTTTACATTGATACCCAGTTAGCCTCTGCAAGCTTCAGTGTTGTGAAAAAGTTGTCCGTAGTAACATTTCTACTTTTGTTCTCATAAGGACTTATTAGTAGTAGCACTACATGTTCAGAAAGAGAAACATTGGAGGGACATTGTTTATATTTTCCAAGATACAGGAATCCATTTATCAGATATTTTGAGTCAACATCTGCGGCCGACCAGAACTTGATTACAAACTGATCTGGTTTATTTGGCATGTATTGGGTAAACCTACACCTAGCTTTTGTAGGAAATAACTGTTCATCTACAGTTATATTTGGACCTGGTCTATAGTTAGTCTTGCAATCTTCAATGAAACGATTCCAGATATCCGAAATAAGAGCAAATTTGTCTGTCTCTAGACGATTTGATCTTGTTGATTTTATGTTGAAGCGTAAAAATCTCATTATTCACGAAATTGGTCTCTAGACATTGTATTTTGGAAAAATGGTGGTCCCCAGTCCTTTGACCACAAGCTATGCAGTTCAAGTCCTTTCGCACAATATATATATACCACGTGCATATAAAATTGATATAAACGCATCGATTTCTTCTAATGTTATATTCCATTCTCTTTCATGAATCTGCCGGTGAGCTTCATCTTCAGTACATTTATTTGTGCTTCAATATCCATTCATCTATAAAAAGTCTCCAAGCACTTGAAGGACTGTTGTCGATAACATTGCGTTTAGCATGTGGTGTTAGCCCCCAACTTCTTTCAAAATATTACACTTTGATTTTCTTCCTCTATCGCTTGTTCCTAATTGAGCGACATTCCAAACTGTCCCATCTTTGCCAACTTCGTTATTTCCAACTTTGAATGTTATTGTGGATTTCTTTTTCAAATTTCTTTGCGTGTGTGTATCTTTTCTTGGAATGTTTGATTTTTATTTTTTATCAGATAAATCATCATCATTATTGCGATGGAAAGGACCAACGATTGTTAGAGCATTGCCAGAGTCATCTTCACTTTCATTTTCTTCATCCGAATCCAAATTTTCTTCATTAGCAGGCAGATTTTCATCCTCACCACTCAAAATCGAAACTTTCATCATTATCTTCACCTCCTGAATCCTTTTCAGATAATTGTTTTAAATATTCTAAAGCTTCCTGAACAAGATTACGGCGTCGTGTCATTTTTTTATACATATACTAATTACAGTATAAAAGCAAGTTCAAAAAGTCTTCTAAATATTCGCGATAATTTTTCACTGTATTTGAACGTAGTTCGTGCTTCAAACCTAATATAATGACCTTGACTGGAAACCTTCACTATTACCCCTTCTGGTACAGTTCATTTCAAGATTTCCAGGGTGGAGTAGAAGTACTTTAGAGTTACTTGCGAGAAAACACATCTGTTTTTCGTCATTTGTGCATTGACATTTCTTACGGGTCAAATTGACCTGCTCCGCGGTTCTAGGTATAAGTGTTAATAATCGGAAAATTATTTATGTTATGAATTTTTAAATTTGGTAAATTGTCTTTCACCTTAAATTATTAAAAGTCATGAAAGGAATTTTTTTTCAATCAATACTTTTCGCATGGTGATAAATTGAACATCGATTTAGGTCAAATTGACCAACTCCCCGGTTCTAGTGTTAAATTAAATTAAATTTAAAAAAAAAACTATCTTGCTTAAACATTCTATTAGAAACCTGTTATGAGTGAAATTTCTGAATCTCACGAGTGAAGCAACAGAATGTGACAACTCTTTTGCTTTTTTTAAATTTCTCTCCTTCTTGAAGCTATGTCCTATCACCCCCTGTATTTACATTTTTGGAAGCCCTCCCAGTTGCCTGTTAACTTTATAAACTCCCTTGTACTTTTCAGTCACTCAAGGTGCTGAACTAAATACATACTTAGACAACAGAATGCCCAAACACAGACAATGGGATGACCACTCCCTGCCCTCCCTTTTCCTTCGGTTCTCTGTTGTCTCATGTCTTCCCCACTGAAATTCATGAGCCAAACGATTACTTTTTCCTCTTGGTTTGGCTTGGGTGTTAAAACTTTTTATTTTTCTATAGTCAGTGAAGGACTACTGAATTCTTTTGAGCCTCTGCCAACCTGGAGTTTCAGTCTGTGAACTATATGCATCCATTTTTGTTTTTTCTTATGACCTACGCTTGCGAGGTTATTGTTTTACCACACAGACACACACAGATACCTTTTTAAGTACTTATTTTTAAAAAAAATTCATGTGATATATTGTATTCCATAATAACGTATTATATTTTACAATCCAGTTTAAGTGTATATTGCGATTTTGTGGTGAATATTGAAATACTGTCATGATCATCCTAACATGATAACTTACGTGTATTAAAATCTCCATATCATTTTATTTTATGAAATGTTATATAGTTTTTGTGTTGTAATTGTGAACCTCAATTTATAATTGCACATTGAGGACTATACGGACGGGGTTGAAATATTTATATTATATGTCACATTAATAAAAGTTTTAACGTGACCACACCCCCATTCGCAGATAACGTTCTCGGGTGCTTTTTGCATGTCTGACACGGTGCTGATAGGATGTAAAAGGTGGACACGTTGCATCCGTTTGTCTTGCGTGTGATGACTCCGGCGATTTCTGGAGAACTTGACTATTAAACTGTGTAAACCTGTGTCTAAGTGTCAAGCATAATCAACTTTGTACGTTGTCCAGCTGTTGTGTCAGCTAATAAATCATCCTATGTTATGACCAAACCACCTCTTCCTTTCTGGCGTCCGGTAAAATTGACTCTTCATTGTGACTGCCTCCACTCATCGGCCAACTCCATTGCCTAATGCTTCGTACAACTATCCCCCGGATTATTCCTGATAATATAAGCCCACCGGCCTGCTGAATCGCCCCGAAACGGCTATTATTACTTACACACTGTACTGATATTTTTAGTTACTGAAGTTTTTCTGTACTGATAGTTTTTAGTTACTGAAGAAACTAGCTACAGAAGAAACCTAGTTACTGATGAAAGTTCTCAGTTTTATTAGCTAGTGATGAAATCAGTATTGAAAAAGTTCTCACTTTTACTTAAGCAGAAGTGATTAACTATACTGAAGAAATTAATTGTCTCAACTGATGAAATCTAGAAGTCCGTGGAATAATGATGAATTCTGATCGCATACAGTTTTTAGTGTCTAAAACGAAGTATGAGCAGAGGGAAAAGTACCAGGTTATTTTAAGTTCAGTAAAATAGTGCTGTTTAGTAGGGCAGGTAGTAATAATGACGTCGGGAACAGTTCTTGGGACTAAGAAAGTTCTTAACAGTTACACAGCACTACGGAAGTACATCTCTGCGGTGCTAAAAAAAGGCCGGAAAACGGAAGTAATAATCTGTAGCGAAGTTAGAAGACATCACTCGGCAATCTATGCCACAAGACCGGATCGTCTAGACGTTGTGTAGATAAGATGACCGCAAATACCCGAGTCATCCCTGTCAACTTTCTAGTGGTAGTTCAAAGAAACGACTTGGTTTTTGAAATATTCATTCATTTAATATTAACGATCGTTGACTCGAATATAAAAAAAAATAAGAGCTATAATAAGCTATTACAGTCGACTGTTCTACTTAATCTGAGCTCACACAAGTTGTGACCATATCGGTCAAGGTTAACAGTAGTAAAATGAAGAATCAATGCAAAAAAAAAGGTTAGCGTCCCCCAACAGTCGGCAAGCCGAACTGAAGGTGGGGGGCTTAAGCATAAAAAGGGAAACAGCTAGTAATCAGAAAAATGTAGCTCTATCTCTAAATCTGACTGAGTAATCTCTTTCATTCTGGACAAGGCGCACACAGGCTAGGGTTGTATTAACTTCATTTAAACAAAAATATCGCCAAACTACGGAGAAGGGCTACGGTCCACGGAGAGTAGCATCGGACTTCATCGGTAAACCGCTGTAAAGAACAAATCCTCGTAACTCGAAAAACGGCGATTCACCGCCAAAAAATATAGCCAAGTAGGAGCGAAAAGAGCGGGACGGTCGCTGATTGGACTTAGCCAAGAGTGACGTGAAGCGGCGCCGAATATGATTGGCGAACTTCGGTTTGGGCACACTCGGAGAAGAATTTTTAAAATTTTTCTCACGGGGAAGGAAGGGATCGCCAACATATGTCGGAGATTAAAGACTGGGAAATAGATAGAAAGTGTCCGCGCTATTGTACCTTATGCCAATTAAAAAGCAATTACTACGACCCCTGGATGGAAAACGTCCGGTCCTTTTTTTTTAACAGGTCAGCACAAGCCATAAAACATCCAATTATCTGTACGAGTAAATTGCAGTTTCAAATAAAGGAAACTACTTCTAAATTGGGTTCTTGGAAAAAATACATTGCTGAACAAAATAGCGGATGCTATCAATAGCTATTACTGGAGTAAAGATATACCATTTTTGATCTCCCACGTAAAAAGAGGGGTGATACATGAATTACGCTAAAATGCTTATAGCGAAAGATCCTAAGATTAATATTAACATTATAAACATTAAGGTGATTACATCCTTTAAATTAATAATTATTCGTATTTAAAGTAGGTGCAATTAATATGAAAACTGTAACGATAAAATCCACGTTACTTACACACACACACACACACACACACACACACATATATATATATATATATATATATATATATATATATATATATATATATATATATATATATATATATATATATGAGAGAGAGAGAGAGAGAGAGAGAGAGAGATGGAGATAGAGATTGTTTGTTTAAGTTTTATTTGTGGGTTACTATGAATTTTTTGAGGGTGTTTGATTCACTTACTATATGATTTTTGGGAACTGAGTCGCCTACTCTATCTTCATATAAACTTTAATATATAAATTTTAATCAGAAAAATGACCTTTTAATTATGAAAATTATACAGAAATACGGATTTCATAACCATTCAAAGTTTTACATATGTTGGTACCACTGATTTACATCATTATGGACACGTTTATTTTATCGGAGATATGTCGAAATTGAAACTTTCTACTTTTAAAGAAGAAAAAAAAATGTGCTGCAAAATTTAAATTGAAATAATATGTTTCTAAAGCGTAACCGCGCAGGAGACGATATCTTATGTCCGTAATTCACAATTCATCATAAATTACTCAGTAATCGATAAAGAAAAAACGTGTTATTTTCAGCCTGCTTCTTCCATTTTCCTCTCGCAGAAAACTGAAAGAAGACGAAATGCAATTCTTTTTAGAGTTTATTCCGTAATATTTTTTTTTCACCATTGAGAAAATCTCAATTCCACCATTCAAAGTGTTCAAAAGTTTAATTGGAAAACGATGAAAAATGCAGAAAATGTTTTCAAGATGAGTTTCATATAGGGTCAAGAATTTTGAAGAAAACAAATATGAAAAGAACTCTTTAAGAAATCTTTGTTTTGAAGCCAACGTCGAGCTATTTTTAATAGGACTTTTAACTTTGGACAAGCATGTGTTTCTTAAAGACAACTACAAATACAAATGTTTAATTTTGATAGTTGAACTGGGAAACTAAAGATATAAAATTCAATTAATTGGGAAGAATTTAAGCAATCAGCCATTAGACATCACAAATGATATGGAGCTCAGTTCTCTTTAAAAAATATACATATTTGATAACTGGATTTCAAAGTCATTATTTGAATAGAAACATTTCTTTGGTTTTTTTTAAATTTAGTTTACTGAATTATTTGTTTTAATAGTTAAAAAACATTTATAGTTTTTTTTAAATAATAGAAGCTATAAATGTTTTTCTACCACTTTTTTCTTTAAATTTCAACTGATTTAGCCAGATATATATTCTTGAAAACATATGTTGTTTAGAAAAAATATATAAATTACTTCAGTAATTTACTACGGCCGTTAAGAGTAGATATTGCTGTTTACATATAAGACTTCAAAAAGTAATAAGAAAAATTCAGTGTCATTTATTTTCAGGGGACATTTAACATAGTGATATTGATGTAGAACCAATGGAAAACTTGCTTCCCGTTTATGAAAAAAAAAATTACACATTACTGTACAGAGATTGGCTTCATATTGGGACAAGAAATATGATGTAAAAAGATATCAAAAGAACACTTAAAAATATCTCTCTTTTTGGAGTCAAGTATGTGTTCTGTTAAACCGAACTCTTCAACTTTGAGCATGCATGTGTTTCTTGAAGACAATTAAATATTTAAATTTACGTCCATATTTCAATCGGAACCTTGAATATAAAGATGCGTGGATCCATTTTAATGTAATGTCAAGGAATTAAAGTTATCAGTAATTTACACAAATTGAATCATATGGAGCCGTACTAAAAAAATCAGTTCTTTTCCAAAATCTCCATGTAAAGTAATAAGATTTCGATTCCATTATGGCTGACTTCGAAAAAACTTTCCTCATTTTTTCGTAATCTATTAAATTAAATTTTTAATAATTAAAAGTAAAAAGCTATAAAATCAAATTCTACTGGCTAAAGTTTCTACTCTCAGGGGAATTTACATGAAACCACGAAATCAAGAGGTAAATATTCAGAAGAGGAATCCTGACTTCTGCTTTGTTTTTCGTAGTGAACTAATAGCCATAAACGAAGGCCTTGATTTCAGTACGTCACACACTCAAAGAAATTATATCTAGACTATCTGAAAACGCGCACTGTGCTACGGAGTACATTCAAATTAAATACAACGGTCAATGTATGCAATTAAGGCCAAAAATATGTATAAATATATTTATAATAAATACAACTATCAATGTATGCAATTGATGTAAAAATACGAAAAAAATATATTTATAAAAATCGTGACGAATATTTTTATAGACAAAATAATGTAGTAGAAAATATTAAAATTAAATCTAATAGAACATACTAAAGAATATAGTACAGTTAATATCGTACTGTTTGAGTAATATTTCTTTTACTGTATGTTAATATTTTTTTGGATAATGTCCAATCGTCTGCCACATTAGCAACAAAAAAAAATGTCTATTTCATTGTTATGCACGTGACGCAAAGTTAAAAGAAAAGAAATCACGTGATCAGCATTTAATAAATTAAATTCTAAAACTTAATCTTTAAAATTTCACTAAAAATCAGAAAATGGGGGTAAAGATTGAAAAAAATAATTCATTTTAAAAGAATTTTTATGATATTTCTCGCGATATAAATTTAATAACCCTCAAATTATTTTAAATGCAAACTTTAAAGAATATTACAAAACTAGCTTAAAAATTTAATTTAAAAAATCTAAGAAGAATTTTTCAAAAATCTCTCTTAGTACACCTGTACACTATAAGAAGAATCGCCTTTCAAAATTTCAGCTTTTTATGTCCAGCGGTTTGGTCTGTGCGTTATCTGTCAGTAATGCAGTCAGTCAGTCAGTTACGGTACTGTTTTATATATATAGTTACTGTCGGATAGCAGAAGTTCTATCCAACATTTGGCTATTTGACATATGAGGCGTTGAAAGGCAAAGTGGTGTAAGTCACATTTTCAACTTTTTTCATTTGGAGGGCAAATATGTAATATTCATGTTCAATTTATAGTGGAATTGTAAATAGTTATTATTTGCAATTTTGTAATAATTGTTATGAATTATAATTTGTTCAATTTATGGTGGATTTTTTTGTATTTTTTGCATTTAAACTCTTTTGACTTACACCACTTGACTTACTGACTTACACCACTTTGCCTTTCACCGCCTCATATAGTAAAGGGTAATATAGGAGTGACTATTATTAAAAAGGTGAAACGTCTATCCTTGTTTCATCGGCTCCACCTTTAGTGTGTTCCTTCTCATGTTGACATCGAGGGCGATGGGATCGCAGACTCCCTGTCGAAAGCGGGTTCTTGTGAAGCATCGGTGCCTTATGCGTCTCTCACCTATATGGAGCTTTTTTCCAGAACTAAATGCAAAAATAAAAACCACTTGCCTCGTGCCACCGACGCATCACTGGTATTAGAGTGATCGTCCGGGTGGATCTTTGGCACTTAGTTGTAACAGGCAAGATCTAACCATTCTTATTCGCTTTTTCAGTGGGCATCATGGATCTTTGACATATTATGAGGGTTCTAAGGGTTTTGAAGTCTGCTCCAAGTGTTATGCTGATGGGCTTCCCCTGAACATATTCTTGCTTGTTTGGGGCTCTCCATGAGGGATCTAGCTGCCAATCCATTAATAGTTCTGGATTTCTTTACCGTGTACAATGTCATGGACGTCATATAGCCCTGCTAGCCATCGGGGATATACAACAACAACAACAACAAAAACTGTAAAGGTTTAATCTGGTATCGTGTTCTTGAAATTTTATCTCATTCAGCTAGTTAGTTTATATATTAAAAAAAACAATATTGTATACTTAAATATATAAACAAAATCGGTAATTTAGTCTCTCCATTCGAAGTAAGACTTGTTGTCTACAAGTAAGAATTTGCAAGAAAACATAGGATAAAGTTCAATGACACTTATTTGCTGGCAACAGTTAACATACTTACACAGGAGTAGGACAAAAGAACACCTAGGCTTCCGTTCATGAATAGATTTTATACAATGTTTTACACTATCGCCATACGACGTATGGCAATAATATTAAATACGTATTTCAGACAGTACGTATTAAATAATACGTATCTGAATAACGTAATCTTCAACGTATTATTGAAAAGTATTTGAAGAACATTTTTGAGAAAGACGAAGTTGTGTATAAAAACGCTAAAGTATTGAAATTCTTAAACGAAATTTAACAAAGACGCTAGAAAAGGCAATGGAAAGATATTCGTTTCATGAGAGTAGGGTTACTGGTCTTTCAAGGAAACCTTTTAAGCTCAACACATCCGAGAAATGCATTTAATTAAACGGACAGGTATTGGGCATACAAAAATATAGCTGTTTAAAATGGAGCTAGAGTGTTTCACGTAATATGCATTTTAGGTTTTAAAAGCAAATTAATGTCCTAAAATAATGTGGTTCATTTATTTTATTTTACCTTCTCTCTAAAACTTTAGTTTCTTTACACCTACAATGAATAGTCATGTAGACTCACCAGTAATAACATAGTAACATTAAACTACCCACAATGAATTTTGTATAGAATTTTTTGTATGTTTTGTCCACTCGGGAATATATATATATATATATATATATATATATATATATTGGGTGTCCATAATTAAAGTCCCACATTCGAAAAGGCTGCAATAAAAGAACCACTGGTCGAATGACTTCAAATTTGAACTGAATATACTGGAAGAAGGGGGAAACGATTTGGCATAATAAAAAATTTTCTATATGCATATATATATATATATGTGTGTGTGTGTGTGTGTGTGTGTGTGTGTGTGTGTGATATGGGGAGAACGCCCCCGGTCAATGCAAAGAAGAATGCCACAACCCACATCACAGTCAACTCTGTAGACACTGGATTACTGGAATGGTCACTGGATTAATGAAAAGTCGTCGGCACAAGATTTCTCGGATTATTGTTTCCTTTTGCGACTCCGCCGGTATGAATGCAGCAAGATAAAGTATAGGAATCCCTTCTAATTCTGGATGTCAACTCTTATATAAACTTCAGTCCATCACGTGATTAAAGGGTGTGTCTTAATAGTTGATTGGTTTAAAGTTGTTATTGATGTGCAGAACTGATTTAAATTTGTACTGACGCCACGCCGAGTCCCTTTACTTAAAAACGACAGCCATCTTTAATGATATTGCCTAAGGCTCTAATAATGGAATTTAACGCGAATGCCCAAAGGGAATTAAATAACTTAAGGGATTATAAAAGGGGTATGTAATTTTGAATAGTAAAGTGTGGAATTAATAGTTTTTAAATGTTAAGAGTGTTGAATTAAGAAATTACTAGTTTTTTAATATTATATATATATATATATATATATATATATATATATATATATATATATATATATATATATATATATATATATATATATATATATATATATATATATATATGCATATATTTTTAGTGCTATATTCCACTAAAAAATGTGACAAAACTTTTCACAAGAATTTTTTTTAAAAAGATTTTCTTGAAATTATCATATACCTTAATAAGTAAAAAAATGGACATCTGAATTCATTTATGTGTGCCTTTATTAAAATGCACTGTATCTATTAATAATCGTCTTTGTCAGTATCAGTCTATATTCATTATGCAGTCAAGGATGCATATGTAGAAATTTTGATTCTGATTTATTTACTAGGTAGATTTATCTAGGAAAAGATAAATGGTTGGGTCTGAAGGCATTAAATTCAATATGAAAAGTAAATAACTAATATCTACCACGAAAAGAAATTTAAAGTTTACAGTATATTATAGCTTATCAAGTACGACATTTAAAATTTGAGGAATGATATCTCTACTCCGCATTATAACAGCTAATTTACATTACAGTAGGAAAATATTTGCTCTAAAACGTCAATTTGATTAACATATATTTCAACTAAGTATTAATTAAATATGATTTAGTTAATTAATACAATGCAAATAAATTTAAGTTTTAGGCAGCATAACATCACTCAATTATTTAACGTAAGTATAAATATTTTCCAAGATTTAAATTCCATTTATGAAGAAATTTATTTAACATATTTCTAAAGTGTTATATTACATTTATAATACACTGATACGCATTTTTGAGAATTTAAGTAACTAAAGTAGCATTTACATCAGTATGTGTCATAAAATATACAATCCATACATTTAAATTATTAAATAAATATGCTTTAGTATTCATTTATATGTGTTTTCAAAATGTGTCTGTATATATTAATATATGCTTTTGTAAAAATGATCCTGTATTTATTCATATTCGGCTTTGTCAATAATCGTTCGTATTCATTATGCAGTCACACTACATCTTAGACCGCAACCAAAGAGTCAACTTTATAATAGAGTCAGTCACGACTTTCAACACTGGAAGTAGTGTTTCAATGCTCTTATCTTTTATCCTTTTTGAATCAAAATAATACTTTCCTACAACACGCCTCGGAGGTATTTTATTTGATTAACGTTCATAGAACTTCTAAAAGAGAAGATATACAGAAATTGCGGAATTTTCTTTTCCATGTCTACTACATTTTTCTCAACTTCCAATCACGTAATTTCTGAATAAGGAGGCACCGCATAAGATAATTTTATATTTAACATTGTTAAACTGCATAATGTTCAGTTAGCGGCAGAATGGACACACACATTTTTAAGACCACTGGGGAAGAGTTTCTTATCCCGTGCCTCTTGGTGCTATTTACTCAGAATAATGCAACCCACCTAAGCGAAGCTATTTTTTCGGATTCACTTAGGTTAAAAAAAAGAAACAAGCAAAATAGAATTTTATAACTTAGTAGAAGGCCAGGTTTTGAAGAAATAATTATGGAAGGGATTTTGGGTATTCTCAATTGCATCTGCAATTAAAAAAAAATCGAGATCCCCAAAAATGCAATACTTAGTAAAAATATCCACAAAAAACATTTCCCTTTTTTTTAAACAATCACAATAGTGGGGAAAAGTAATTGTTTAAAAAGTATCTAAATTTCCGTATAACTGAAAAATTGCTGTGAATGAAAATAAAAAAGATTAAAACAACAAAAATTTCAAATTTATCCCCCCAATTTAAATTTAAAAAAAATAAAATTACCAAACAAAAACCGTGGTAAAAATGCAATACATGATAAAATTTCGTGATATTTCATAATTATTTACAATTTTATAAAACCCAGAGAAAGAAACATATTTTTTTTAATTACATATTTTCCTAATCGGGATCATCTAAATCATTTTCTTTGAAGAGGTATTTCGACATCCTTTTTAAAATAGCTACTATGCATTAAATTTTCATTATCCTTAGTGACACGAATAAGAAACTCGCATCAAACCACAGTTAAAATCATCTCAACAGAAATGAATGAGAATATACCATACTGAAGTATTTATCAGTCCAAAAAAATCACCAAATTTTCCTGTACAGGATATGGGACTTCTCCCGAGCACTGGTAAGGGAGTGTTGAGGGTTAGGGCGGTGCAGGAATTGGCAACGTTGCGGTCGGATTTTGTAGTTATAAGTAGACACCATGAGTTGATCCGGTGCAAAAAAAATATTTATCATTGCCATGGCGTTTTTTAAACACAATGATTCTGTAAACGCGGTCTGTAGTTGGTGCAAATGATTCCGTTTATGCAGGGCCGCCCCGAGGGGGCGGGGGGGGGCAACTGGGGCACTGTGCCCCAGGCCCCCAACTGCCGGAGGGGCCCCCAAAAACTTTTAAAAAATTACTTATTAGATTTCCTAAGAAAGAAAATTCTGAAACTTGCACCGTACTTCAAAATTCAAAATAATCTCCTGAAAAAAAGGGCTCCCCCCAAAAAATTAAAAAAAAAATTATTCGATTAATCAGATTTCTTGGGGCCCCCAACAGAAGTTTGCCCCAGGCCCCGTAAAGTCTCTGGGAGGCCCTGTGTGTATGATCTAGAAACAATCCAGTTGTGGTTCTCAAACGTGAGTGCAAGTGGGTCTGCATTACCAAAGAAAGCAAGTGCTGTTCCTCGAATCATTAAAACACATGAATATGTGGAAAGAGTACGTGAGTCGGCTATTCGTGAAGAAGATGCCACCATTCCCACAGAGATCACCAATATAATGACGGAAAAAAATAGAGAACGGTTTCTGCAGTACATCGCAAATAATGGACGCCACCGGAATGATTATAGTTCCGAATCCCAGCGTTTATTTAAAATAAAAAAAATAAATAAAAAAAATAAAATAAAATAAAATAAAATTGTAGGTACTTTTTAAATAAGTGGTTTTGAATAAAGTGGTTTTTCCCCAGCACACACCAACACTTCATCGCTATTTTTAATGGTTTTAAAGTGGTTCTGACGAATATATGAATGCCCGTGATGTTAGTACTCCATGGAAGCTACAAGAGGACACTGCTAACTCCTTTACGTAAAAATTACTGTTTGAGAAAAACGAATTTGAAGATTGGAGTAAAGTGGTTTTTCCCCCTGCACACCGAAATTTTATCGCTATTTTTAACGGCTTTAAAGTGGTTCAACCCCAAATATGAATGCACGTAGTATGTAGTACTCCTTGAAATAAACAAATAAATAAATATATATATATATATATATATATATATATATATATATATATATATATATATATATATATATATATATATATATATATATATATATATATATGTATATTTAAGACGTTATTAGAATGGTTTGGTGAAAATAAATATTGAAATTGAGGTAAGTTCCTTTGCATTTAGTCTACCTATTCCTTAACTAATTCCTAATCTTCCCATAAATACTGTTTATTTGCGTGACTTGAATAACATATTGATTTTGATGTTGATATTAATTAAATTTGATTTTAATTTCAATATGTTTACTTTCCATTTGAAAATATTTGAAATAAAAATATTCTTAATAAAAACACAAATGTTTGAATAATTTTAGCCTAATTTTAACTAAAGATCCAAAATGATCCTGATTAGGAATTGATGTAAATTTAAAAGTCCAGACGTTCTAGTGTGTTAAACCAGTGTTCTAGTGTGTTCCGACACAAATAATATTTCTGGAATTCCAAATATTCTCAAATGAAAATTCTGTAAAAGTGTATGGTATCGACTTTTATATATCTTTTTAGGCTATCATATCCTATTAAAATTCAAAATCTTTTAAACATATCATAAGTGAATAGATATATGAACAATTTATATTAATTTTTCTCTCACAAAATGGTTGTTACATACATGCAGGATATGTTAATTTTTTTTAAAAACTCATCTATATAAATAAAACAGGTTCGTGACTAACAGATAAAGCACAGCACAAAACGTTGAACCTAAAGGACTGATATTTTGCATACCGATTCTTCTTATACAGTAGGGATGCACTAAGAAAATTTTTGAAAAATTCTTCTTAGATTTTTTTAAATGCAATTTTTAAGCTATTTTTGAAACATTTTTTTTAAGTTTACATTTAAAATAATAATCTGAGAAAGATCACGAGAAAGATCATAAAGATTTCTTTAAAAGGAAATTTTTTTCAAATCTTTACCTCCATTTTTTGATTTTTGGTGAATAATTAAATATAAATGTTTAGAATTTAATTTATTAAATACTGATCACGAGATTTCTTTTCTTTTTGGGATACATAAAATAAATTTTAACGCCAAGTCCCTAACAACGAAACAAATTGACAAAAAATATTAAAATACAGTAAAAGATAAAATTTAACCACTAGGCTAATTGAGGTGGAAGTTTTTTAAGAATTTAATTCAAATTAGTAAGTTTTATGGATATTAAATTAAACCTATTTATAAAACTGCAATTCCCCCACAAAGTATGCTTCGCCATGACCATAAATAAGTCTCAAGGCCAAACTGTAAAATACGGTAGCGTAGATGTAAGAGAAAATTGTTTCTCCCACTGCCAGTTTTACGTATCTTTTTCACGCGTAATTTCGCGGACGAGCCTGGTAATATTAGTTCTACCAAATGAATACACAAAATAAAACTATTTGTAAGGAAATCTTCTAAAAAGCAATTTCATTATTTTTTCATTGAAATTATCCTAAAATATACTCAGTATTGAAGCACGGGTATTCAGCTAGTTGTACCATGAAACTTTTTTTCAGTCATCTTATACTCACCGTTTCGTTAATAATAACTCGAAGAAGTGGCAAACCAGAATTGTAGTCATGATAGAAAAATGCATGTCCTGCAATCTTTAACAAATTTTGTCTTTAGTCTGTTAGTTTCATAGAATTTATTTGAATTAGACGAATCATATAAAAAAATGGGGGGTTTAAACTGCAAGGATGTCAAAACAAATTGTTGATAAATATTCTCTTTGGTGTATTTTACTGCAACTATTAACATTTGTGATTTTGTATATAACTACACTGCTGGCCACTGTAAATGGCCCTGAAGGAAACATGCAAATAACATGAAATTTACAACATGCATTAGCGGAGGTGAGATATGCAAATGATTAGAATTTCAGCGCAGACGCTCATCACGAGCGCCTGTGGCGCCACTTCAAAGAGCTATTTAAGGCTTGGAGATTTCGACGATTTCAAGTTCGGCAATTGTGTTTTTCTTGTGGTTTTTAAAAAAAAACGATCAATTATGCCTCGTGGAAAACAGCGATCATCTTTTGACCAAGTATCCGAGTTCGACAGAGGAAGGATAGTGGCCTACCGAGATTGTGGGTTATCTTTCAGGGAAATCGGTAGTCGTGTTGGACGAAACCAAACAACTGTAAAGCGGATATGTGATCGTTGGATGCAGGAGGGTACGACGGACCGGCGTGTTCGATCGCATCCACCTCTGCGCACCACTTCACGTGATGACAGGCAAATTGTGCGCATGGCAGTGACGGATCGCTCAGTCACATCACGAACCATAGCACAGCACATGCGGTCTGTAACGCATCATCCAGTGTCTGCGCGTACCATTCGACGCCGTTTACAGCAGAGTGGTCTGTCCATTGCTTTGTCAAGACGTCCATTTCTTTGTCTACCCTTGACGCAGAACCACAGACGTCTCCGCCGCCAATGGTGCGTCTACAGAAGGATGTGGACGGCACAATGGAATGAAATTGTCTTTACTGACGAGTCATGCTTCTGTCTGCAACACCACGATGGTCTCATTCGAGTCTGGAGACACCGTGAAGAGAGGATGCTGAAGAGCTGCGTTATGCACCGCCACACTGGTCCTGCACCGGGTATTATGGTATGGGGCGGTATTGGATATCACTCTCGCACATCTATAGTACGCATTGCCGGTACTTTAAACAGTCAGCGCTACATCTCCGAGGTGTTGGAGCAGGTTGTCATTCCTTACCTTCAGGGCTTGCCCACAGCCATATTTCAACAGGATAATGCACGACCACACGTGGCACGCATTGTCCAACGGTTTTTCGTCAATCGCCAGATTGAATTGCTACCCTGACCGCCTCGCTCTCCGGATCTTTCGCCGATAGAAAACATGTGGTCCATGGTTGCTCTACGATTGACCCAGATTCCATCCCCAGCAACCACAACAGATCAACTTTGGCAAGGTGTGGAAGCTGCTTGGTCTGCTGTACCCCAAGAACTCATCCAAAGTCTCTTTGAATCAATGCCGAGGCGTGTGGCAGCGGTGACCTCCAACAATGGCGGCTACTCTGGCTACTGATCTTGGCAGGAACCACACTTCACAGAAGTCTATAAATTTAATCATTTGATACTTGGTCAACATGTTATCTACAAAATAAATTTTGTTGTGATATCTCTTGTCTTTCTTGGTGTTGCAATTTGGGTGGCCAGCAGTGTATTTGAATATACTTATGAATAGTAATGAATTGTGTCCATTACTATTTCATAAATAAAAATGCATAATCCTCTAAAACTCCGGAAATGAATTTTAATGCTTATTTCATCATATAGCATTTTTACGCAACATATGATCTATACAACAACATATTTACTCAAAAATACTATTCAACAACATATTTAATCAATAATACTATACAACAATATATTTATATAACAATACTATACCATAACATATTTACGCAATAATACTATACAACAATATATATCCACAATAATACGACTTAACAACATTTTTATGTTCCATTAAAGGTATTGACATTTCTTTAGTAAAAAAAGCAAAACACAATAAAACTTCGTGAAGACAATTTATGTTGATTTTTTAATTCAAAATATTTACGAGTTTAATACATTATAAGAAATTATCTCAACAAAAGACTTGCCTGAAAAGAAAATTTTTTTTTATTGACAAAACAAATAAATAAACTAAAATATTTGCTCGTTGATGAATATTTGAAAGTGAAATGTCTGACTTACTGGAAGTTTACTTTAACTTTTAAATTTAATAAATCTTTTATTCTTATATTTGATGTGTTAAGACAGAGGAAATGTTTTTCAGTCTTTTAGAAGAACAGAGTTTTTTTTTGCGTCCGACGAAAACAAAAACACTCTCACAACGATAAATAATTCATCACCTGATTCCTACGAAATTTTTAACTGTGAGAAAATATCTGCCTTTTATTCTCTGTATTTATTTCAAGTTCGTATGCTAGTTTGTTTTGAAGTTCAAAAGCGCAACTCCCTTCACTTATTCATGTACATAAATTTATACCTCGGGAAAAAATACATAGAAAAGCTGGAATCAAACATTTTTTTATGAAAAAAGGAAGAAATCTAAATCATACATTAAAAAAGAGCTAAGTTTTAAAAGAAAAATTCATAATAACAGAAGAAAAAAAAACCTGCAAAATGTTTTCTCTTTTTAAGGATTTTTTCTCTGAATTATGCCACTGATTTACGATTCTCGATACATGTCAGAATTGCTAGATATGTGTCAATTTTGAGTTAACACTAGAACCGCGGAGCGCGTCAATTTGACCCAAAACGATGTTTAATTTATCACCACGCGAAAAGTATCGATTGAAAAAACAATTCCTTTTATGACTTTTAATATTTTAAGGTGAACAACAATTTACCAAATTTGAAAATTCGTAACATAAATATTTTTCCGATTATTAACACTTATACCTAGAACCGCGGAGCGGGTCAATTTGACCCGTAAGAAATGTTAATGCACAAATAACGAAAAACAAATGCAATTTTTCGAACTGTAACTTTAAAATACTTCTACCCCACCCTAGAATGCCTTAAATGGACTGTACCAGAAGGGGGAATAGTGAAGGTTTTTCAGTCAAGGTCATTATATTAGGTTTGAAACACGAACTACGTTCGAATGCAGTGAAAAATTACTGCGAATATTTAGAAGACTTTTTGAAATTGTTTTTATTCTGTAATTAGTATATGTATAAAAACTATGTCTCAAGTCCGTAATCTTGCTGTTCAGGAATCTTTAGAATATTTAAAACAATTATATGAAAAGGATTCAGAAGGTTCGGAAAAAGGTTTCTCAAGATTCGATTTTGAGTAGTGAGGATGAATACCTGCCTGCTAATGAATAAAATGTGGATTCGGATGAAGAAAATTAAAGTGAAGATGACTCTGGCAATGCTCTAACAATTCCTGGTCCTTCTCATCGCAATACTGATGATAATTTATCTGATAAAAATAAAAAATGAAACATTCCAAGAAAAGATACACACACGCAAAGAAATTTGAAAAAGAAATCAACAATAACATTCAAAGTTGGAAATAATGAAGATGGCAAAGATGGGACAATTTGGAATGTCGCTCAATTAGGAACAAACGATAGAGGAAGAAAATCAAAGTGTAATATTTTAAAATAAGTAGGGGGCCCAACACCACATGCTAAAAGCAATGTTATCGACAACAGTCCTTCAAGTGCTTGGAGACTTATGAATGGATATTGAAACACATAAAGAAATGTGCTGAAGATGAAGCTCATCGGCAGATTCAGGAAGGAGAATGGAATATAACATTAGAAAAAATAGATGCTTTTATATAAATTTTATATGCACGTGGTATATATTGTGCAAAAGGACTTGAACTGGATAGCTTGTGGTCAAAGAACTAAGGACCATTTTTCGAAAATGCAATGTCAAGAGACCAATTTCGTGAAATAATGGGATTTTTACTCTTCTACATAAAATAAACAAGATCAAAGCGTCTAAAGACAGACAAATTTGCCCTTATTTCGGATATCTGAAATCGTTTCAGGGAAAATTGCAAGACTAACTATACACCAGGTCCGAATGTAATTCTAGATGAACAGTTATTTCCTACAAAAGCTAGGTGTAGGTTTATCCAATACATGCCAAACAAACCAGATAAGTGTGGAATCGAGTTCTGGTTGGCTGCAGATTTGATTCAAAATATCTGATAAATGGATTCCCGTTCCACATTGTATTCGACATTGTATTCGACTACGGTACTAACCCATAAAGACATGAGTCTAACTGTTTTATAAGGTAAAAAAGATAAAAACGTTTTTTTGCTAAGAAGTCTCCATCCAAACGTAGAAATTGCAGATAACCCAAAAAAACTACCTGATACAATCGCTTTCCACAACGCAGCTAAATACGGTGTGGACGTGGTTGAACAAATGGCAAGGAAATTTACAGTCTGTTTCACGTAGGTGGCCGGTGCAGTTTTTTTTGTAATATTTTGGACCTTGTTGCAATCAATGCCTAGGTTTTATATAAAGCTGTAACTGGAAAATCTATTAGTAGACGGCAATTCATTCAAGACTTGGTTGAAGAATTGCGAGAAAAGTTTCTCTTCCGACATAAAAAAGTGGCAAAAAGAGCATGTGACGCAACCAATGAAAACGACGGACAACCAAAAATTAAGCGTAAACGAGTCCGATGACACATTTCGAAATGTGAAAATAAAACCCTAGATATCTGTTCAAAATGTAAAGCACCCATCTGTGGAAAATGTACAAAACTTATTAATCAGTTTTGTACAAAATGCATACAATAAATTGGATTTTATAATCTGCAAAACTAAGTACTGATAAAATTTTTAGTAACTGATAAAATTTTTAATTTTTAATTTTTTGAAATTATTTCTAAACATATTAAAAAGAGATAATCTGTTTTTCCATTGAAATTAGGAAATTTATGCCATATTTTTTTAAAGAGACATGTCATTATACTCAAGGACATAAAATTTTAAATAATACGATTTTGTAAAAATTAAGTTAATTTCTCTTGATTTATATAAATTATTTAAGGTAAATTCTGAGAAATATTGATTATTATTTAAAAAATAAAATGTTTTAGTAAAATAAATCAAGCGCTTGTGCATATTTTATAAGTTTACAATCTAGGGTCAAAATGACCCGCTCCGCGGTTCTAGGTATATCGAAAGTTCCGCGGTTCTAGTGTTAAAAAAATATTTTGCATTGTTAACACTAGACATACTGGAATTAATTTCTTAATAAAAAGACTGAACTCCGTCATTTTGATGATTAAAAATAAAATCAAAAATTTAAAACATTTAATGTTTTTTAAATCGTTAAATTCTTTGAACTTTGAACTATTTAATACCAATATATAATAAGTTCGTATATATTTAGATACATTTTTATGCAGGTATCCCTAGCTGACAACCCGGTATGGTTTATCCGTAAAAATATATGCAATGTCTGTGCAGTTCTTATTTTTCAACATCCAAATTTCCGAAGAGCCAATATCCCTGTTTCAGTGGTACCTCAACTTACGAGTTTTTCGAGATACGAACATTCTCTCGGCCGATTTTTTGCTTCAAGTTACGAGCTTCAATTCGCGTTACGAGCAAGCTTCAGATACCCCACCGCTAACTTGCGCAGCGAATTCCATGTTACGTGCCCATCAAATGAGAACACGAGAAGCATATAATATTTACAACCTTTATGTACAATTATTATACAAATATGCATATTATGCTAAGGCTACTATCCAGTCTTAAACCGAGAGATTAACACTCAACAATTATCACCCGGGCAGCTGGCTCTGCCCACAATTGAGTCGTCATCCGAAACCGAACAGCGTCCAACCTCTCTCACAGATAAATAGCTTCAATTCCCTCCACAACACTTGAACCCCCATGGGGTCTAGGGAATGGGATGACCTTGGTTAAAAATCAATGAATACGATTTAATTATTCAGTTCAGCCTTTCTCCTCCTCTGACATCAGCATCTTCAAGTCTGATCTGCAAGGTAAATGTTGTACATTACACTTAATAATGCAAGTTTATTGCAATACATTTATTATATTGCGTTTTTATACAATGTTCATCATTTATAAGCACATTTCTCTTATTTAAAAACATGTAACAAAAAATTGCTGTGTTTTGGGGGAGCCCGGAACGAATTAACGGCATTCCCATTCATTTCAATTAGGAAAATTGATTCAAGATACGAGTATTTCGAGTTATGAGCTCGGTCGTGGAACGACTTAAACTCGTAAGTCGAGGCACCACTGAATGTGAAAAGGGGGACGAAAAGTAAAAGGAGGAGACGAAAAGTAACTAATATTTTTACGGTATTATTTTAAAGATTTTTGCCTGTTTTCTATATTGCAGTCAAATCGACGGATTTCAGTCTTAGTAGGTATTTAACAGATTCACCCCTCTTTAATGTCTAATATAATTTTTTAAATGTGTGTGCATATTTCTAGTAAAATTAGAAAAAGTCATAAAATTTCAGAAGCCCGAGGACATAAATACAAACATAGCGATCAATAGCATGCCCGAAACCATCAAAATGACGGCAGCAGTCTTTCTGATGTTAATGTTCATTATAATTCTGAAAAACTCTATATGTAAAGCAATAAGAAATTAGTGAGAAACAAAAGAAATAAAATTCTTTTCCTCAGATTCATAGATCTAGAAGCTTATGACAGTAAGCCAATTAAGGTTGTAAAATTGATAATAAATTACTTTGTACACTCTGAGAACCCCCCATCCCAGAAAAAAAAAAAAAAAAAAAGTAAAAGGAAAAAAAACGACGCCCAAGAAGGGGTATTGTATATTGGGCACAAATTGATATGCATACAGATTTCAACGGAAATTGCAAAATTTTAAAGTTTGGCAGCCAATGAATGAACATGTGACGCTGCAGCACATCTTAACTGTGCAACTGGCAGAATAATAAAGAAGAGAAATTTTGATTCCAGGTCATAAATCCTTTGAGAATTTCATTCGGGTAGACTGTTTCGGGTTGTACTCGGGTAGACTGTAACTATGTCTCTCATACACTATGCTCATATGTCGGCATTTGAGAGAGGACGTGTAGTTGGGCTGAAAGAAGCCGGTTGTCAAATTGGCGAACCGCTCGACATTTGGATAGGAGTGATGCCACTATTAGACGATGTTGGCAGGAATGGGTGAACCATGGCCGAACACATCGTCAATAAGGAAGCGGTCGGCCTAGAGAAACGACAGAATGTGAGGACCGAACAACCGTGAAAGCGACTCTCACAGCTCCAGATTAATCATTTTAATCGATCGTACGTGCAACTGATGCTTCAGTGACCGCAAGGACCAGTCATAGGCGTCTCAGGTAAAGGGGGTTCAACTCACGACACCCCCTTGCACCGAGTACCATTGACCTCTTTACACCGAAAAGCCTGTTTGCATTGGTGTCGGGCACATTCCACCTGGAATGTCACTTACTGGAGTAGAATTGTCTTCAGTGATGAGTCCCGCTTCGATTTGAGTCCCGATGACCAGCGAATACGTGTCTGTAGACGCCTCGAACAGCGATGGGATACCAATCTGACTGTCTTCCGCCATACGGACCGACAACCATGAGTGATGGTCTGGGGTGCCATTTCATTTCATTTCATAGCAGGACCCCTTTGATTGTCATCCGCGTTACCCTTACAGCACAACGGTATATCGACGATATTCTACGCCCCGTTCTGTTGCCCTTCATATCACCCCATCCTCGGCTTGTATTTCAGCAAGATAATGCCAGCCCGAACATGGCGAGAGTTTCTACTGCTTGTCTACATGATTTCACAATGCTACCTTGGCCAGCAAGGTCGCTGTATCTCTCCTCTATTGTGCACGTTTGGAGCACTGTGGGCAGGGCCATCCAACCAGTTCGGGATTTTGACGATCTAACGCGCCAATTGGACAGAATTTGGCACGATATCCCGCAGGAGCACATCTGCTACCTCTATCAATCAATGCCTAGCCGAATAACTGCTTGCATAAGGGCCAGAGGTGGACCAACGAGTTATTGACTTTTTCACTTTGTGAAGCTCTTTCTCTTGAATAAATCATCAATTTTTTCTCAAATTGTAATCATTTGTTTTTTCTGTACCTGTACATCACATCTACCGATTTTCGTCACATTCGGATAAATCCTTCTTGGTGCGTCTTTTTTTTGTGTGTGTCTGAGAGTGTAATTTGTAAAGATAGTTGTTTAAATTGCTATATTGTTTCCTTATCTTCGTACTTTGAGAAGTACTTATCGCCATGACTATATTTTTAACGAAAGCTGATACTAATAGCTTTAGCCTGGACATTTTCATTATGGCCAAATAGTAATTTTTTTATCCGTAGTCTCAACAAAGTAATTTTTTTCTAGTTTTGGTTAAAGTGAGCGATATTTTAATGTTAAATAACAATTAAGCTGGTTAGCATCCAACACATATAAGGAAGATATTGTTAAACTCCACAGTTTATTGTCACTTTATGATCGCGTATTTTGAAGCAAAAATTAGATTAACCTTAGCAATAAGATAGGGAAGGGATTAGGAATTACGGTTCAACAAATGTAATTTTAAAATGATGTTTATGATCAGATAAACGTAAGATATTGTAGAATATGGTTTTATATATATATATATATATATATATATATATATATATATATATATATATATATATATATATATATATATATATATATATATTATTCCAAATTCTCTTTTTTACCAATTGAAAAAAAGAAAAAAAATTCATCTCATTTTCGACTGTACATTCCATATTTTTTTTACATGACTTGAATTTGAGTCCTGACTCATTAAATAGATATTGCTGTATGCTTAAATATATCTTTCACCCCGCTGATGCAAATTTATTGTTTTCAAATTTGGAGTGACCTCTCTATTTCTGTTGCCGTAATTGTAGAGTTTCTGACACTACGCTGTAAAAGTTTATGCACTTATTTGTCAAAAAATTGTTAAAGGATGAACATCCTCATATTTTAAGGCATTTGACTACGTTTAAAACGTCGATTCTCTTGAAAATTCCGAAATTTATTTTATTTCTGCTTCTTAAAGAATGCGGAAATATGTATAATTTTTTTCCTGTCCGATCATTAGAAACGAAAACAGAGTAAATTGAAGAATAGCAGCAACTACTAATTTTAACAAGTTATTACCAATTAAATTACCAATTTTACAAGTGAAAACTTTAATTCTGATTTTAGAAGAAAATATTTTTCACTAAAAATTTTTGCGAATTGTGATAACTCAAAATATATCCTTATCTTCTCTACGAAATTTTTCCAGTTATATTTTTCGCCACGCTAGTAATGTAATGAACAACATATTAGGCAACAAATAAGTATATTATTTGTTGATTTATAGGGGTATTTATAAAAAATACCATGAGAAATTACTAAAAACTTTTAAGTAATTGCATTGTGTAAGTTCAGTTCACGTAAAGTCAAGCAGAATTTTTATTTATAGAAAATGACTGAACCACACAGCAAAAATTGGATAACAGATTCAATGATAGCTCAGAAGGTAGCTGGGTTTTTCCTATGACTGTATTATGAACACGAAGAATGTAAAAGTTCAATAGGTTGATTAATTTCAAATCATGACAAGCATGTTGAAGAAATGAATTTATTGATGGTAAAAATTAGCTGACTACAAGGTAATATTAGCTACTTACTCAGAAGAATGTCGGCATGTCTATTCTTCAAAACTTGTAGATACATTGAAAAAGAAATTGCCATGAAATGTACTCTCGCAGTACATTATAATGAATACATAGTAATAGTTACAATTGTAATAGTTATTTAAACTTCAGTAAAAAAAAATAGAAAATCACAATCCAACATGCATATTAGGACCTGTATTTTTTTTACATATAAGATATTGTTCCATTTTTCCTGGTTTCGTTAGGATAGAATAAAATCTCTTAAAAAACTGCACACAAAATGAAATTTATTATTCTATAAATTGTTCAGGCGCATACACGAATTCAAAAAAGAAAAAACTCGCAACAACTGTCTTTTATACAGCAGAAAACTCTAAAATCATAAGTCAGAATACCATAATCTTCAATATGTAAGGTATACACAAGATTCGATTCACAAGAATGGAACTTTTGAATTAATGAATTAAAGAAGCTGCTTCACATATGCTAATTTCGGCATACGCGCTTAGTATAAATACCACGCAGCGTCATTAATGAGGAGGGGAGGTTGTTAAGGTTGAAAAGGTGTTATCCTGCGCTAGTGCTTAGCGGGCCAGAAGTTTACATGGCAGTGCTGCTGGTTTGACTTACTGTTCGTGAGTATAAAAATATATTGTTCTTGAAAGCTGTGTTTATACATTCCGTACAAGTAGTATGCATGCTTATTGCTGTAAAAGCCAATTATATGTGCAACGAATTCAATAAACATTGTTTCATGTATAAACTGTGTTTGCTTCAAATTCAAATAGAGTGCCACTTCAAATTATATACACCCAAGTCTGGGTAGAAGTTAGCATAGATTCTCTATACTGGCGCCCGAAAGATATATATACCCTGGTAGTTAGCGTTAAATTTGTAACGAACAACATAATTGAAATTAAAAACTGTGTACTGTGTACTTATATTGATAAAATTGTTGAAAGTACTTATATACTATTTAAAAAATGAGTGTTGTAGAGCAAAATCCTGCTGGAAATTTCCCTCGGGTAATTATGGTTCAGCAAATTGCGCCATTCGAAGCCACCTTCAATGGCGGCCCCTCAAGCCAATTCCTAAAGAAAATTGAGCATTACTTTCAGCAACAATGCACCCCAGAGGGGGATAAACTTAAAATTGCTCTAGCCGCTTTAAGAGGTAGTGCATATCAGTGGTACACGTGTATGCAAAGCAGTAATCTGATTTTTGACTATTTGTCATTCAAGCAACAGTTTCTTAGTGTTTTTCCAAAGACCTTTAATCAAAGTGAAATTGAAGCGGAAATTTATTCGCTAAGGCAACGTGAAGGTCAGTCTGCGTTAGATTTTGCTACGGAAAAGATTTCCAAGTGTGAGGAATATTTAGAAGGGGTGACGGAGCAAGAAAAGGAGAGTTGAAAAGGTGTTATCCTGCGCTAGTGCTTAGCGGGCCAGAAGTTTACATGGCAGTGCTGCTGGTTTGACTTACTGTTCGTGAGTATAAAAATATATTGTTCTTGAAAGCTGTGTTTATACATTCCGTACAAGTAGTACGCATGCTTATTGCTGTAAAAGCCAATTATATGTGCAACGAATTCAATAAACATTGTTTCATGTATAAACTGTGTTTGCTTCAAATTCAAATAGAGTGCCACTTCAAATTATATACACCCAAGTCTGGGTAGAAGTGAGCATAGATTCTCTATAAATACACGCCTAACGCACTTTCAAAACATTCAATTCTCAGTAGAATAGAACTGAATTCCAATGGCAGTTTCAGGTATAACCAAAGCACTTCCTATTTTGTCAGCCAGCTAGATATCTCTAGAAGCTTCCATAATGGTCTAGACGGCAAGTTGGTGACCATTTGGCGCCATATCGCTGAATTTGGTGAAATATCGCCAAATTTGGCTACCAAAATATGTCACTAAATCCATCGCCAATTTTGCGATAACTCTCATATTTGGCTAGATTACCATTGAATCGTAAAATTCGTAGCAATATCGATTAATTTTTAATTCATCACACAGGAAGATCTAAAGTAACATTTGCAAAAGGACATATTATACAACATATAACTATATTATTTGATAATTTATAGGTATATTTATAAAAAAAAATCATGAGAAATTTCTAAAAACGCTTAATTAATGTGCTTAATAGAACCTGCATTTTTTTACATATTAAGATATTGATTACTTTTTAATTCATTACATTTAGGAAGGCCTAAAGTTAGATATGTAAAAAGACATATTAGATAACATATAAGTATAATATTTGTTGATTTATAGGTGTATTTATAAAAAAAATTGTCATGAGAAATTACTGAAAACTTTTAAATAGTTGCATATTAGCACCTGCATTTTTTTACACAGTAGGATATCGATTACTTTTTAGTTCAATACACATAGGAAGGCCTACAGTACATATGACAAAAATAAATTGATGTTGTATGCATAATTTTGTTTTAGAGCTGGAACTGCTTATATAAAATTTTGCTAAATTTCAACCAAAAATCTTCAATTTGTAAGAAGTTGCACCGTTTGTAATAATTACAGTGTATGAAAGAAACAGCTCAGAATATAGCCGAAAACCTTAAGGTGAAACTATTAAGAAATCAAATTTTTTTACTTACATAATATTATTTTGTACAGATATCATAAATATAAAAAATATTTTCTCTAGAACACTTCCTTAATCTTTAAATAAACTTTCTTAAATGGGCAGATACTATCATTTTAAATCCTTTGATCAAAAAAAAAGAGATTTAAATACCTCAATTTTTGAAGCCTAGAATTCTGCTACCAATGTCTTGGGATAACGTTTGAATGTTTATATTAGCTGCCGCAACAAGGATTATCCGTGTTTCGCTTCCTTTACATTCACTCAGGGATTCTCACCATTTGAAACTTTACCATGTGCCAAGATTTATATATGTACTTATATATTCTGTCATGTCGATTTATTTTCGGTGTAATAAATATTAATGAAGTGAGATCAGTGCAATAGTTGAAAGAGGAAAGTTTTCAAAAATTAAACTTAGAATTGATTAGTATTTGAATAGTTTTTTTCATTAATATTAAGAGATCAAGACAAAGTTATTGAAGAACGAAATACGAAAATTTAGGAAAATACATGTAAAGTTAGTAAAGGTAACATAAACGTATATCACTACGAGAATATGTAAAAGCAACGAAATTTAATGTATGAGGAGAGATTAAAAATAACAGTCCTCTATTAGAAAAACAGTAACATTGAGTTAAATGCTTTGAGGAAAAATAACTTAAAATATCTAAATGCGCATACATTAATATTTAACTTCTTATCCCTTCAGTTTAGATAAATGTGACGTTGTAAAAGTGGGTGGAAGGCATCATCAGTGGTAGGGAATAGTTTCTATTAACAGTTCTGTAGACAGTTTTAATGAAGCAAGGAATTACTAAATGAGCGTGGATGTGGAACAGGCACCATAATGTTGACTACTAAAGAATTGTCTCAAGACATGGAAGAAGGAGTCCGCTAGTTCGGAAGGCTGGAAAGGGGCGTACGGCACGCTGAGTTCAGCATCAGAACAGAAAAAAAATGATGATTTTCTTTCAGCAACAATTTAAAGGAACAAGCAGATGATTCGTCCATACATCAGAAGAAATGTAATATGGGGATAATGGCCAACTCGATATAGTGTAGTACAACGCTGTTGTTCATAGCAAAAATAACCACAAGTATGCACTTGTAATGTCAACATAAAAGGCTGTAGTAACTGGTAATCAAAAGAAACTTCCAAATCATTTAAAATTAAAAAAAAATGTTTATTTTCTACGAGTAAAACATTGACCCAATTCTTGATTATAAAATTGGAAAATATTTACAATTCATTTACGGTGAGCTCAAGTCAACATGAGCCAGACAAAAGGATGTTACCGTTCCAGTAAAAAAAATCAGAAGAATAAATTTCAGTAACATATCAGTTCAATATAAAAAGGGAAGCCCTCTACACAGAGTTTGGCATAGCCAAATCTGGTGGGGTGCTTAGTTGCAGAAATTTAAGAGACAGCAATCTCTAACTGAAACAAATGTCTCTCTCTGATATCTTCATTTCATCACTGGACAGCAGTGGATAGGAGAGAAGGAAGGGTTACAATAATTTAAAATTAATGCCAAGGGAAAACAGCGAGAGAAAGCAGCCAGAAGGGACCCTGCAAGAACGGCACCGAGAACAAGTTCGCGTCGGAGAAAAAGCCGGTTAGATTAAAAAGGCGATTCACCGCCAAAAATGAAGTTAAGCTTGCGCCAAGCAGGCAAAGAAGCGGCGTGCAAATAGCTGATTGGTCTAGCCGAAGCTGACGTAGAAATGCGCCTATTTTTAATTGGACGTAGCTTTCCTACCACGATTAAGGAAGACATTTTCCCACGCGGCGGAATTCAAACGCCCGCCGAAAGCTGTTATCGGGGAAATCGGTCACAATCAGTCTACATTTATTGTTAGCGATAGCAATTTACGGGACAATTAAAGTACCCCCAAAGAAGAGAAATTCCGGGGATGAAATATCCGGTTCTATTTAAAGGGGCGGCCATACAAAAAAAACGAATTTTACTGACAACGGGGTTGCGTTTCCTAAGAAACGTAACTAATTTTAACAGTCTTTTCCCGGGCACAAGAGAAACAGGTGGCGATTTAAAGATGTTTTTCCTAGAACACCAAAATGGCGCAGGGCTAACCTTGAGACCTCCCACGTATTGGGGAACAAGTACAAATTAAACTGTTCTATTTTACAAGCTAAACTTGCTAATTGCTCAAGCAACCAAGTTACATTTAGGAAAACTAGGGATTAAGATATTTCTTAATTCATTTAATACTAGCACTTAAAGTTAAAATTTAAACACCCAGACTATAACGATAATCCTCGTTATAATAAAAATATTTAAAACGTTATTTAAATAACAAAGATAAGGAAAATTATAAACGTGAAATATCGCTAAAATTGTAAACTTTTTTAAAAAGTGAAATATATAATACAAATCTATACATTCAGAAATGACAGACATATATGAATAACATAACTATACTCCAACAGTTCCTCTCTCTTTTTCACACAGACACACACACACACACACACATATATATATATATATATATATATATATATATATATATATATATATATATATATATATATATCCAGAGCCTAAAGTCATTTTATAATGAATTTGATTTATTAGACCTTAGAGCATTACAGAGAACAAATTAAGTATGTAAATCTCATACGCTGCAGTATAATTTCTTCATTTCATTTATAATGCCCAGATGGAAAGTGATATCTATAACTCCATTAACTAAAGTGCACTATCAAATTATTTCCTTCTATATATGGGAATATATTATTTATGGATATGTGGAGAATTGCGTAACAAAATATTCATAAATTTAAATTCATCTAATAAATTGCATAATAACATTAGTTAAATAACTTCAAGCTTAATATTTAACTGTAGCTCTCCGATGTTTTCAAAAGGTCTGAAAATTAACAATGATACTTTATAGATATTTGAATTTAATGTGTTAATTGAATACATTATTGATAATGAAGATGTTATAAGTTTAAATATAAATTTATATGACGATTTTAAATATAATTAATGATTAATTTTACATAAATTATTTGGAATCCAATTTCGTTTAATACACAACCCCGTCACACTTATGTTTCCTCCGCCTACTCTAGACGTCTGCGCGGAATAACCAATATCAGAAAGCGCATGGCAGCACTAGCAGTGGTCGGTATATAAAGTGCTTCGGAAGGAAGCGGAAAACATTGTAATCGTTGGAATAATTAAAAACTGAGCAAAAGTGCATGATCATTGGCTTCCTTGTCAAGGCTGGCACAATTTCTGAAACGACTAATTTTGTGAACTGTTCGCGTGCCGGCGTGGTAAAAGTGTACCGTGCAGGGAAAAATGGCACTATCCAATATAAGTGACGTTGCAAGCGTGGTGCACCACGGATCACAGATGACAGAGGTGAACAACTGCTGCGGATATGCTTTCGGTGAATAGACGCGCAACGGTCGACCAACTTACCGCTCAGATGAACCAAGGTGCTACCAAAAGTGTATCCTCTACGACAGTTCCCCAATGCTGCGTTTAGGGCACCACAGCAGACGACTGGTTAATACTCCTAGGCTGACTGCTGTTCATCTGCGACGAAGACTGGAATTTGCCCGTCAGTACCAAGCTGGACTTCCGCTGAGTAGCGTCGGGTGGCTTTTTTTCCCGATAAATCTCGTTTTATGCTCCACCTGACACATGGCGTTGGCTTATACGGCGTGAAACGTCAGAAAACAAACACCTTGCAACAACTTCCGGAAGGGCCCAAGCTGAGGAGGCAGCATTATGATCTGGGGAAGGTTTTCGTGGCATTCCCTGGGTGCGCTCATCATTGTGAAAGGCACGAGGGATCAACGGAAGTATGCATCTTTCTTTGTCGACCTTATCCACTCCTGCATGCTGATTGTTTTTTCCTCGCACTATGACATCGTCCAGCAGGAAAATACGACGTGTTATACAGCTTGCAGTGTACGTACGTGGTTCGAAGAGTACCAGGATGAGTTTTCCTTACTCTCCTGGACCCCAAATACTAGGGACGTGGGGAACCAAATTGAGAATCTATGGGACCACCTTGATAGGGGGTCATTCTAGGGTTGTTCACGGTATGGATCCTCAACCGCTCAGCCTAGGGTAGCTAGCCACGGAACTGTAATTGGCATGGCCGCACATCCCTGTGAGTACCTCCAGAACCTCATTGACTCTTTTTCTGCCCTCCTCACAGCGGTCCGCGTAGGGAAAGGTGGTTATTCTAGAATCTGTCAGGTGGTCACATTAATGTAACTGGACTATGTATATACAATATTTAAGAAAAAACCATCAAACTTTGTATTATTAAAAAGAAAACAATAAAGTTATTACTAAATTTTCTTAGCTTTTCTAAGAAAAGTAACATGATTTATGTTATTACAAATTAATTAAGTTAAAAATTTTGCAGCAAGTGCAGTAATGTCATTTCTGGATATGATTATACAGCCAGGGATAAATTAAAAATGTTTGTGGTAATTCAGAACAAAATATTCATCTTAATGAATAAACTTATTAATGAATAAACTTAAAGGAAAATAATTTCACTAAAAGAACGTCCTCAAAGTTTCTCCAATTTCTAGTGGCAACATTACATATATATGATTATTAACCATTTACAAAGAACAATTTTTTTAAATTCTAATAAACATTTAATAAGATATTTACTGAATATGTTTACGAAAGTTCTTACTTACGATTAATAATTTTAAATTAATTTTATACCTATTAACTTGAAGCTCAAATGACTACTTAATGAATACTCATAAATAAAGAATGTGAAAAAGGTCTTAATATATAACAAAGCGATTTACTAAACGGTTAATCGGTAGAAGAAAATTAATCTCTTTATTTACAATAGCAGTGTTACTTTCATTACTAATTTATAAGATACGTAATGCAAAGAAGCAAAAATTAGCCAAAAAAATTCTACTTGAACTGAAAACAATATGAAGCGCCAAAAATATTTAATTTCTTATTATGTATCTGGATCAACATCAGGTAAATTTCTTCTCATTCCTAATTATAACTCTTAACATAGAAGCCATTTATCTATGCTACATTTAGATCCATTTTTAATCAAAAGCTACACATAGAAATTTTTTTAAACTCCAAAATTGTTTTGGTATCCTTTGCCAGTCACCTGAATGGAAAATAATTAATTTCGTTTCCATTTATTAATTTTTAATACACTGCGAGTGAATTAATTTTCCTTGTTGTGATGAGGAAGTGCTTTTTAATCCTCTGAACTCGGGATTACCGTTGAGGAATAAACATTAGGATTGTTGGAAATTCTGTTTACCAGGTATAAAATGCGAAATTTATTTAATACAGGGCATTCTTTTTCAGTTTTAATTTTAAAGCTGTCTGATATCTCAACAACAATTGTATAAAATGTTACAATATATTTATATTTTTCATTCCTAGCCTAAGAGAAAAACAACTATTATAACGAAAAGAAAGTATTAATGAAATTTCAATTCACCAAAAAATACACTTCTGTAATAATGATAGAGTAGAATTCAATAATATAAACGGTTTATTTACGGTGGTTTTAATTTTGTATTTCTTCAAATCTCTACTTTTTCACACTTTTTCGTTCGACGTGCCATATAACATGATAATTTTTTTTGCAATTATTTAAAAAAAAATTTTAAATGTACATTGATTTTTTTTATCCTAAGCTTAACCTCAATTTCCCAGCTATCAATCACCAAGCTTCTCAATGTAACTTTGAAATAATTACATCTATTTGAACAACTCATCCTACAGTTTTCAAACACTGTGGGGTCAGGTATTTAATTAATATAAATTTATATCTTAGTGGACTGTATATGAATCCATTGACAAACATATTTAACATTCTTGTTTAAGTGCAACTATTTAATCTTCTTACTTCTTTTAATAAAGGAAATACTGGAATGGCTTACCTTTAAGATCATCTGAATAATACTTGAATAAGTGAACACTAAAAGTTTAGTTCCATGCATGTATCCTGAAAATGCATTTAATAATTGACTTCACTTTAACAAATAACTGTTGAATTCATGACACACTGAAAAACCCTTCGAAATTAGGATTTACAAAATGAATAATTGACTGCAAAATGTCAACAGTTTGAACTAACAAGTTCTTTGAGTTACGTTTATCAGTTTACAAAAAGGGCAGATCACCATCCTCCAAGCAAATACAGTACAGATAAGTCTGAAGGTTATAACTCTGCTGGATATTTGAAAAAAAAAAAAAAACTTTCAACATCTCAAATCAAGGAACTTGGGACCAGAAATATATTTCTCAATAATTATCCGGTATATTTTCATACTCACATCTCTACATTATAAATCCTTATTCGAACATTATTAATATGAACTGACCAGATAATTATGTTTCTACTCAATGAGTGTCATAGGCTGTAACATCAGTGATTCTGCCTTAGCCAGTTGGTCACCTTTTTCTGGTAAAATGATCTAAAATATATTTAATATGCATTAAGCAACGTAGGAATATTGAAAAAAGAGACAAATAATATAAATGTAATATGTCTAGGTCTTTCACTTATAACTGCTAATTAGAAAATGTATGTGTCGGAAGGGGTATTATCGTTCAACCCTTTATACATCGCATTATGGTAAAGCAGGCTATATGTAAAGGCACTTAACCACCCTACTTGCGAGATAATTTTAAGCTGAGTTTTATGTAACGAGCGAAACAGAACAAGTTCATTTCACAGTGGTTTCCCCGCGAGGTAATGTCATTTTGGCCAAGTACTTTTTCATGCTACAGCCTTCCGCTTTCAGGTCAGGAACATGAAGAAATGGCCCGTATATCTGACATTTTATATGTTTACTTTTTCGATGATAAATTTGTTTACAACAAAAAAGAATTCTACGAGAGTTCACTTGTTTTCTAAATTAGTAAAATATTTTGTCCTGTGGATTCGCTCATTCCTTTCAACAACGTCATATCTCAAAAAACAAGATTTTTCAGGAGAGTGATTTGAAAGTTTAAAATTGCATTGGAATGTATTGCAAATAAATTTTAATTCTGCTTTCTATCGGCTAAATATTGAGCGGTGAGATATGACAATCTTGCAGGTATATACTACTCTTTCAGGGCATTCTGGAAACAAGCATATCTTAAAATCGCCGATTTTTGAGATATGACGTTGTTGAAAGGAATGAGATATATGTATCTAAAACGATCTGTTTTTAAGATAGGAACTCGAACCTAAATATCTTGATCTGCTCGAGCGAATATTGTAACAACTTAGATACCACGCTGATGTGACGTTGGATTATCTGGGACGGTGACTTTCATCAAATCTGATTAGTGTCTAGATTACAAACTTTTCAAATGCATGAAATTTTATATAATATTTGCTTTTTTATGAATATTCAAATGTCTTTAAATTTTTGGATTTCATCTCTAAATGGCTCCTAATATTTTAACTACGCAAAAGGGAATATTTAATCATTTGCTTTCAAAAGAAAGTTAAATACTCCGGGCTAAAAGTATCCAAAAGTTGTGGCTTATTTTTACGGAAATACCCATTAGAATCTTAAAAAGTGTATTTAAATAGAAAGAAAATGTCACCAAGTTTTAATACCTATCATATATTTTGATGTGTGCACCTTTTGTAGAATTACAAACGTCTAAATGGTAATCCAGTTCTCTCCAAGTGCTTCGGAACATATCAGGAGTTATTACACAAAATACTTGAATGATACGCTTCTTCAACTCATCGAAAGTTTTAATTTTTTTTTATACACAACGGATTTAATGAATCCCCAAGCAAATAACTCTAATAACTCATTATATGCTGCGAAATACTTGGAGAGAACTAGGTTATCATATAGACGTTTCTCGTGCTACAAAAGGTGCAAACATCGAAATCTATGATACTATGATCGAAATCTATGATTGTTATTAAAACTTGGTGAGATGTTCTTTCTATTTAAATATTTTTTTAAATTTTAATAGGTAGTTCCGTGAAAAGTAAGCCATAACTTTTGGATACTTTTAGCCCAGACACCCTGTATATTTACAGGGATGCTTTTCACGGAAAGATATCTCTCTATAAAAAGCTGTTTCTAGGACTATTACTTAAGTCTCCTAATGTTAAAAGAGTGTTCTACACGATAAACTATCATCGGTGATATGGGGATGGGTAATTTTTGAGGATTTTTTCCATTAACTGGAATTTGATTGGTGTCTGTATTACATACTTTTAAAATTTAGCAGTTTTCATAAAAATTGTTTTTTTAATAATATTCAAAACAACTTTGAATGAATTTTCAAAAGCCATTTCTAAATAACTCTTAATCATATACAAAGTGGCTATATGCAAGGAGTGTTTTAAAAATGAACTTTAAAAATATTTTCATGAATTCTTTACGTAAATAGATATCCCGTTTGTTCATGGCAAACATATATAAATGCCAAAAGAATTAAATTCCTGCCAAACTTTCTAGAATACATATGTTACAGAAGTTGTTAACATTGAACTTACTACAGTATGGACGCATTTATTTAGTCTACATATTTAAATGACATGAGTTTAAATCATAGAAATGACCAAATTCCCACTTTCTTATCTTAAAGAAAAAGAAAAAAAACTTTTTTCAAAATTTAAATTGAAATAATATGTTTCTAAAGCGTAACCGCACAGGAGACGATATCTTATGTTCGTATTTCTCAATTCATCATAAATTTCTCAGTGATCGATACAGAAAAAAAACGTGTTATTTTCAGCCTGCTTCTTCCATTTTCCTCTCGCAGAAAACTGAAAGAAGACGAAATGCAATTCTTTTTAGAGATTATTCCGTAATTTTTTTTCATTTTTCACTGGAGAGAAAATCTCAATTTCATCATTCAAAGTGTTCAAAAGTTTAATTGGAAAACGATGAAAAATGCAGAACATGTTTTGAGAATGAGCTTCATATTGGGACAAGAATTTTAAAGAAAAATATATTAAAAGAAGTCTTTAAGAAATCTTTGTTTTAGCAGCCACGTTTGATTTCTCTTTAATGCGTGCTTCTCTTTACGTGCTTCTCAAAAGAAATAAATTTTTAAATTCAATAGCGGAATTGGAAGACTAAAGACAGCGGATTCCTTTTAATGTCTAATCAAAGAATTTCAGCAATTAGCTATCTGCCTATCATAAATGACATGGAGTTCAGTTCTGTTTGAAAAAATGTATATATGATAACAGGATTCCAAAGTCAAAAGAACTGACATTGAAACGATTTTTTGTTAATTAATTAAATTACATTTTTTTAAAATAAGAATATAACAGCTATAGATATTTTTCTGAAAAATTTTCCTTTAAATTGCTTCTAATGTAGTTAGTTTTTATTTTTGCAAAATATATGTTGTTTATATATATATATATATATATATATATATATATATATATATATATATATATATATATATATATATATATATATATATATATATATATATATATATATAAATAAAAGTTCTGTAACTGACTAACAGACTGACTGACAGATAACGAACAGACTAAACCGCTTAACCTAAAGAGCTGAAATTTTGCATGGCGATTCTTCTTATAGTGTAGGGGTGCACTAAGAAAGGTTTTTTAAAAACTTCTTTTTAGATTTAAAATTAAAATTCTAAGCACATTTTGTAATATTTTTTAAAGTTTGCATTTAAAATAATAATCTTAGGGTTATAAAACTTTAATCACGAAAAGATCATAAAAATTCTTTTAAAATGAAATCTTTTTCGAATCTTTACCTCCATTTTCAGATTTTTGTTGAATTTTTAAAGATAAATTTTTATTATTTAGTTTATTGAATGCTTATCACGTATTTATTTTCTTTTTGATACATTAAATTAATTTACGTCACGTGCATAACGACGAAATAAATTGAGAAAAAAGGTATTAAAATACGGTAAAAGATAAAATTTAACCATTAATCTAACTGAGATGGAAGTTTTTAAGAATTCAAAATAATATGTTTTATGGGTATTAAACATACAAATTAATTGCTTACATTGACCGTTGTATTTAAATTTAATATTTTCTTCTACATTATTTTGTCTTAAAAAATATCCGTTTGATTTCTTTTATAAATATATATTAGTATATATATTATTTTTTTTTGGGGGGGACATTACTTGCATACACTGACCGTTGTATTTATTATATATATATATATATATATATATATATATATATATATACTCACTTCCAAAAGTTAAGCACGGAGAGGAAAATGTTATTTTCTGTAAGCCAATCTGAATTAAAGAAGCTGAAATTTTCTGCAAAGAGAGAAGGAAATACGGAAATATGTTAGGTAACAGCTGATCATGGTTTTGCGTCGAGAAATATGCAAAACAGGCAGCCGTATAAGAGGCCGGCATTGTGAAGGGTTACAGGAGGTGCATGTTAGTGCTGATGCAAGGTGTTTAAATCATTCGTACGACTTGTTTTGAAGCTAGACGTGTTTCGATGGATTCCAGAAGACGAATGGAAGATTCTGACAGCTGGCGGGCTTTCGGACGCATTGAAACAGGACAGTCTACCGCAGATGTTGCCTTTCTTTTCGGCGTTCATCATTCTGTCATTTCAGGATTATGGAAACAATTCTAAACCAGCCAAACAGTTGTCCAAAGACCTGTAGCCAGTCGTTCAAGGGTTACGACCCCCTCGGAAGATCGATATATTGCTGTTGTAGCCAAGCAGAATCGAAGATCGACCTCCACCCGTGTGACATCTATGGTTGCAGCGGCCATTGGTAAGACGATATCTGCTACTACTGTTCGTCGAAGGCTACACATGAATGGTCTGTACGCCCGGATACCACGATTTTGTTTTCCTTTATATGTCCAATCCAGAGGGGCACGATTAAAGTGGTGCCGCCAGCATGTGAATTGGACTGTGTCTGATTGGGGCAACGTTATGCTCAGAGATGAGTCCCGATTTGTCCTACAATCCCATGATAAGCGTGTAAGGGTCTGGAGGGAACAACGCACACGCAATCGGCCCGAGAACATCCTCGAACATCACGCATTCGTCGGTGGAAGCATTATGGTCTGGGCAGGGATTTCATTGTGATACCGCACCGACCTGCACATCTACAGGCGAGGTTCTGTGTCGGCTGTACGGTGTCGAGATGAAGTCCTAGACCGCACTGTGAAACTGTACGCTGCAGCAGTTGGTCCTTCTTTCGTTTCAATGGACAATAATGCCCGCCTCCATAGAGCTACCATCATTGACAACTTTCTGGAGAGTAATGGGGATTGCGCGTATGGAGTGGCCGGCTTACTCGCCGGACCTTAATTCAATTGAAAATCTTTGGGATGCCCTTGACCATGCTGTATGTAGACGTTTACACCCTCCAGCCACTCTCAGACATTTAGAAACTGCCCTACAGGAGGAATGGCGATTATTGGACTATGCGGTGGTAACAAGCATGATCACACGCTGTACACTTTGTATAAAGGTGAAGGGTGCTCACATACCCTTTTAACGTCGGTTTTTATTGTTTGTTTGCATTTAAACATCATTTTGTTAATGACGCAAACATGACATCATCTTATAATTTATGAAAATTCAATATTTTTTATCTCTGTATGTAATTCTCTGTTTTGTTTCATGAATAACCATAGACCTACTTACTTGCACCATTTCATGTCAATCAAAGCAGTACTTGTCCATTTTCTCGCATTTTACCGTTCCGTACTAAACTTTTGGAAGTGAGTGTATATATATATATATATATATATATATATATATATATATATATATATATATATATATATATATATATATATATATATATATATATATATATATATATATATATATATATATATATACATATATATATATATTTGACGTTAATTGCATATATTGGCCGTTGTATTTAATTATTTTATTTGAATGAATGTACTCCTTAGCGAAGCACTGGTAATCAGCTCTTTTTGTTATATAAATAACATCAGTAATTTACTTATTTTATTAAGAATAGAAATTTTTTCTTACCGGTGATACTTCCTGTAAAATAGAAGATAATATTCAGTTACATTTGTTTGCTGGAGACATTTAAAATAGTAACACAGATTTGGGGTGAAAAGAACTTAGTTTCCAGTTCTAACTTGGGAAAAAGGTTACACGTTATTTAACACAATATCTTTATGATAGAATAATGCATTTGAAATTCTGTTTTCAAGAAAGATGCTTGTAAATGATGCTTGTTTTTGAAATCCTTATATTAAATTATACATAGAAGCTAGAAAAGGGAATGTAAAGCTATTCCTTTCACGAACTTAGTATTTATAGTATTTCAGGGAAAACCTTTTAGGCTCAACACATCAGAGAGAATAAATTGTTTTAAACTGATAAAAATGGGGCACACAAAAATACAGCTGTTTAAAAGGATGCTAAAACTTTTCACCTAACATACGCATTTTTGAATTTAAGAGCAAATTAACATCCTAAAAAGATTAGGACTCGGGGATTTTTGCTGTTTTTCTTCCGGAGTCTCAATTTTTAGTTTCTTTACACTTATAATGAAGAATCATGTAGAGTCTTAAGTAATGACATTACACTACTCGAAATGGATTTTCAAAGGTGTTTATTTATTTGTCCTCAACTCGTTCTGCTGATAGCTTGGTTGTTATCAGATACCCTTGATACTCACATTAATTTTTTCTTCTTGGTTAACGGGGTTAGGCTCCAATGTCTACGCTGGCGATCGAGAAACGCCCCTTTGAGCTGTTAGAAGAGTTTTTTAGAACAGACTGATCCCTCACATGGTATGGTCGATGTCTCTTGTATGTCGTATGGTCGACATATGCATTTCTATACTGTTACGGTTCAGTTAATATTGGGAAATAAACTTTGTTTGTTATGTTGTGATATTTTGTCATATCAATTGAATAAGTTGCAAACAGTCCATTGAAACAAAACTAACCACGAAACGTATGACATTTGACTCATACAACGGGTATGTAGCTGTTTCGTGCAGTAATAGGGGGAGTTCAGATAGACTAAATTTCGACTTTTAATTGTAAACAATACTTGAAGATCTGTGGTGAAAGAACTTAAATATTGGGGATTGTGAAGTGTCTAGGATGGTTGAGCATGTTGAGATTGCCTCTCAGCAGGAACGCTGCAGCAAATCTTGTCCACATAAACATTCAATTCCACGGTGTTGGCCAAGTGTGCTTGAACAGGTCTCGGCGTTTTCCGTTTTCACACGTCCTTTACGAAATTCCCTACATAATCTGAACAATTAGCACCGCGACTGACACTCATGCTATACACAACCTTTCACTAACACCTTCTGACATCCAAATTGATTAACCACTCACTGACCTTGTTTTGACGAATACACGTCATTACGGTATATAGTCACCTTGCTCAAACACATTCAGACACCACACTGACACTACGATAACAGCTTTGCTTAGTAACATACAATGTTATCTACTGGCGTAAATACTACAGAGTTTCACCACTTACACTACTAGAGTATTTAACCTCTGCCCTATTACAAAAGCTTCACTTTCATTTGGGCTACCCTTATACATAGCGTTTATAAATCATTTATGTAAATTTAATTTTTTTTCCTCCGAAGATATGCAGAAAACTTTTAACACTAGAAAGACTTCTGCCGTCATTTTGACGGTTTCGGATATACTATTGAGCGCTATGTCTGTATTTATGTCCTCAGGCTTCTGAAATTTTATGACTTTTGACTTTTTCTATTTTTACGCGAAATATGCACACACATTTACAAAATTATGATCCATAGTAAAGAGGGGAGAAAATGTGTTGTATACCTACTAAGACTGAAAGCCTCCAATTTGACGGCAATATAGAAAAGATGCAGAAATCTTTAAAATATTACCGGAAAAGTGTTAGGTACTTTTCGTCTCTTCCTCTGTTTGCAAATAACAGAAATATTGGCTTTTCGGAAAGACTGAACAATAAGAGCTGCACAAACCATGCACACATTTTTACTGATAAGTCATACCAGGTTGTCAGCTCGGCATACCTGCATAAAAGTATATTTAAATATATACTAATTTATTATATATTGGTATGTAATATTTCAAAATTTAACGTATTTAACCATTAAAAAATTAAATATTTTGAATTCTTGATCTTATTTTTGACCGTCAAAATGATGGCGTTCAGTCTTTTTAGTAAGAAAAAAAATCTGTCTAGTGTTAAAGAGTCTTTTTCTACAGGTGTTTCTAACATGATATGTCACTTTTAAAATACACTGTTGTGACATTTATGAAAATTAAAATAATATTACAAACATTATACATTTATATCAACATGTGCCATGAAATAAATAATCCATACTGTTTGATATGTCAAAAATATACGATTATCGGTTTTTGTAATTATTAACAGTCTTCTATATTAAATGCGTATGTATTTATTAGGCAGTCACACTATATCTTACGCCGAAACATCTTGATAATAGAATCTGGCGCCACATTAGACAATGGAAGAAATGCATCAATGCTATTCGCAAAATTTTTGACACAAAATAATACTTTCCGAATCCCCGGTTTGGATCACATATGTCTGACTCCTGTTTATGGAAACTCTAAAGAAGATGACAATGACTTGGATAAATTTTTATTCATGTCTACCATATTTTTCTAAACTTTGAGTCATTCAGTAGGGGAATAAAAAGGCCCTCCATAAGATCATTTTATATTGAATATTGTTAAACTGTATTATGTACATGGCGTGAGATAAACAAGTTCCAACAAAGATTAAATTCATGTAATTTCCGGTCCTTTCAAATACAAATAGTGACAAATTTTAATGTATCCATTTCTATATATCGGCTATCTTTTGGCTATCACGTCTTAATAAATGTCAAAATATTTTAAACGTATCATAAGTGAAATGATTTATTAGGAATATACGGAAAATTTTCTCATAGAATAGATTTGTAGCACACGTATGTTCATTTCTTTCTATTTTGTACCTTAAATTTTTTATAGTGTTACTTTACTAACCGTTTGCTTTATAATTATTCTAATTAGCTGCATGTCAGATTGTAGTCATAATCTCAAAATGCATGGATTTTAATCTTTAACTAATTTTTATTATACAATGATACTTTCATAGAAAGTAACGGGATTTGATGAATCGTAAGATAAATATACTTTTGGGGGGGTTTAAACTGCAGGATGTTAAAGAGTTAATAACTAACGTCTTAGCAGTATTTAACTATGGATTCCACAATATTATTTTGACAATATTTGTTAAATAGAAATACATAATTCTCTAAATATCCATGGTAGGTATGTAATGCTGATTTCTTGATACAACATATTTGCGTTAAATATTATCTATACAACAACATATTTACTGAATAATATTATTCAATAATATATTTCCACAACAATGTTATACTGCAATATATTTCCCAAAAATACTATACAGACACATATTTACGGTATTATAATATACAACAATATATTTCTGTAAAAATACTATACAGCAACATTTTTTTACGTTGTATTAAAGATATCGACTTTTCTTTAGTAAAATAGCATAATCCTTTAAAATTCCGCAAGTGTTTATAATGGTGATTTTTAAATACAACATATTTGCGCGTTTCATATATCATTAAAAACTATATCAGCAATAGACTTACCTGAAAACAACATATATTTTTTATCTGCAAAACAAAAAAAAGAAACTAAAATCTTTGTTCGCAGATGAATATTTGAAAGTGAAATGTTCGACATACTGCTAGTTTACTTTAACTTTTAAATTTAATAAATCTTTTATTTTTTTTTATTCTTTTCAGTTTTAAGACAGAGGAAAAGGTTTTTAGTCGTCTAGAAGAACAGACTTTCTTTTCCGAAAACAAAAACACTCTCTAACTTTTCACAACGATAAATAATTCATCACCTGATTCCTACGAAATTTTTAACTGTGAAAAAATCTCTGCCTTTTATTCTCTGTATTTATTTCTAGTTCGTATGCTAGATACTTTTAAAGTTCAAAAGCTCAACTCCCTTCACTTATTCATGCACATACATTTATACCCCGGGAAGAAATACATAGAAAAGCTAGAATCGTATATTTTTTGATTGAAAAGTTTAGACGTCTATGTCATACATTAACAAAAAGCTTAGCTTAAAAGAAACTCATATAATAAAAATTACCCTACAACATACATTCAGATTTTAAGACCGTTGTCCTTGAATCAGGAGAAACTTGTGCGATATATGACAGATTTAATTTTTTTTAACTTTTGCATCATTAAAGTGCTTTACGTTTCTGAAAAATTTGATATGTAAAGTACTATGATTTTAACTGGGGCTAGCATTAATGCTGTTGAGTTTGTTTCTGCGAAATTTGTGAATAACTACTGTAGATAACAGCGACACGAGATTTCCTTTTCATTCTTCTCACATATTAGAAGCATATACTTAGGAGTTCAGCACAAGACTTAGATTTGACACAATGCACACAAATGCATAATAACAGGACTTAAATTCACACAGATAAGCTGAGCTTCAACTAAGAAATGAAAAAAAGCAAAACTTTTGGAGTCGCATTCTGCACTGTAAAATTAAAATGATGCCTCAGGTTAAAAAAGTTATCTGTATCAGGGTGTAATGCTTTTGGGTATCAGATTTGACCTGTTTTAGGTTTCCCACTTCTGTATCCTAAACATTATTTAGACCATTGGAGTTATACATCCATTTCATGTAATGTACCTAAAAAAACATTTCGTTTTTACAGTGTGCATGCTTATATATCCATGGAAACATTGGCTATAGTCCTAGAAATTTAAATCTCCAGAAATCTCACTGGTTCTACAAACATCAAAATATCACCAAAAAATCATCAAAATAATCATAAAAAAATATCTCCAAATGTCGACAAGCGCGCCAAAATTCTCGGAAGCATCACCCAAAGTTTCAAATATTGAAATCTACACTCACTGAAGTTAAATTAATCGATATTAATTGAGAAAAAACATAATGAAAAACATATAAAAAGCTTCAGAAATACATATAACATTTTAAAACACTAATGAAAATGTGAAGGTAGACTGAAAATATGCTGTAAAAATATTGTAAGTAGTCTCTCAGATATCCCATTAATAATACATTATAAGAAAAACCTATCTTGCCTTTAAATGCAACTTTCGCACTCCACAATCCTTAACTAAATTCGATACTGTAACATAATCCTTTATTGTTTGTTCACATGATAGGAAATTTTTCTCTCTCATTCCTATCTTGTGTACATTTCCAAATACTTGCAATTATATTATCCCGAGCAAAATCTAAAGTCCATTATACAAAGCTGAGCCCAGATGATAACCCGTAAGAAACTTTTTCCTATTTTGTCTAGCCTAATGAGAATAAACAAAGCCACCTGAACTTGCTGTCGGCAAAGATGTTGTTTACTCAGATAAAAACATATTTGAAGCATAGTTAACCTTTTTTTATCAAACGAGACACTTTAATTTGAATAAAAAATATAATTGCTTGTAGGCGTTTAAGATTGCAGTCTTGATAGTTTGGTTTATTAAGGTAAATAATTTTTCAGTACTCGGGCGATGATTTTGATAGTTAGAAAGAGTCTCCGGATAACTAGTAGAAGTACACAGAAATCTAGTTATTTTCTGTGATGATGGGAGGGTAACTATTTACTTTAAGTAAAAATTCTTAAAGAAGAATCTGACTGTAAATGGAGAACAAAAATTATATATTTTTAATTATGTAGTCAAAATACGTGACTGTCACTATATTTAATTTATCATTGATACATACGTTATTTCAGTGTAATAAAATGCTGTTCGCTCACCACTAATAAAATGACTTCGTTCTGTGAAGATTATAGATATTTCGTTATAGTGAAAGTTAATTCAGTAGAAGTTAACTGGCATGTAAATATGTAACATTATAAAGTAGAAAAAAGGGATCAGAAAAATTGAATTTAACTCTATTTACAGAAAAAACTAAACATGAAGTGTTCAAACAGAAGCTATATAGGGTGATTCACTCGATAGAGGTACAGTCAACTGGGATAACTTTGGTCTTTGCGTGTAACTTTGGCCCAACAAACGAAAACAGATTGTATGTGATGTATCTACGCAAAGGAGAGTGATTATCACTTATTTGTTGCAAGGGTCAATAGGTGGCAGTACTGCTTAACTTTCTCATAGTTTTGTCTTGTAGTTTCTCTCTCCTTTGTTGGGCTAAAGTTTCCCGCAAAGGCCAAAGTTACGCCAGTCGACGGTGCTGAATATTCTGTAATTACTCGCGCTAGGACTAAGCAATCTAAGCGAATCAGCATACTGTTATCCCCAGTGTATGGCACATTACATCACATGGTTGCATTTGTCATTTGATGTTAAATCTGAAAACTTCCGTATATGGACCGTTGAAAATCCCTTTGCCGCTTACCAAACACCGTTCCATTCTCAAAAAATTGGTGTGGGGGGTTCGATCTCTCGGTTGCGTATCATAAGCCCGATTTTCTTTGACACCACCGTGAACACCGATTTGAACCTGCATATTGTTTAGCATTTCTTGAATCAACTGGATGATCGGAAGTTAATGTAAGGTTACTTCAATCAAGATGGATCAACATATCACACCTCGGCGAGTAGCATGGCGCAAATTAAGGTATATGTACATCTTTAAAACGACATTTTCGGTCAAAATATTGATTTTTTTGGGCTGTAACATTAAAGCCTAATCTTTTATCTTTATAATTTAATTTTTAAATCTGGGGCAGTTTAGTACAAAAATAGTTATGTTTAAGAAATGTTTTTTTATGTTATTTTTAGGGTATTCTCAAAACTAGATTTTTCATCGTTTCTTTTTACGCAAAAATTTCTATAATAAAAGTTAAAATGCCTTAAAATTTTGCATACTTTATCCATAAATGATTATGAAGGGAATAGACTATGCTCATAATTTTAGATTAATTAGTGTTTTGTTTACATAGGTATGAATTGCAAGTGATAACAAATTGTAAGGGATTTTTCTGTACATCACTGCTTTAACTGCTACAGACTCTGAGATAAACAGAGTATTATTCTGAGAATACTCTGATACCTACAGAAAGTTATTATCTTCGTTCTCCAATTTATAGAATGGTATATTTGTTTGCTTTTGAGTTATCGTGTTTTGCTGAAATGTCACATTTTCAAGCATTTTCCCAGTTTCCCCCCTCTGAAAAATTAATTTAATCTCTTAAAACTATCAAGTAAATTTGGTGATTTTGGTACGGAAAATTTCGCTTTTTTAATGCAAAAAGGAAATTTAGTACAAAATAAAGTACATAAATTGTCATCTACTGAATAAAGCAAAAATTCACCTACCAATTATGGTATAGAGCAGCAGTTCCCAATCGGTGGGTCACGACCCACTAGTGGGTCTCGGAAGGGTTACATGTGAGTGGCGACTCGATCCTAAAACTATTAAAATGGTCTTTGTGTACTTTTTTAATTGTAGTTTTTATCTTCACCTAGAAACACTTGTTAGTGAGTATGAAACCACTTGTTGCATATATTGCAAACATATATCTTTTGTTAAATAAATAACTGTTTTGCTATAAAGTGCTTGTATTTTGTCAACCATTTTCAAGTCAGAACACAAATTGTTTGTCAATAATCAATCTGCATCTTCAAAAAAGCATGCATATATATATATATATATATATATATATATATATATATATATATATATATATATATATATACAGATGGAGTACAAAATAATACGAACACCTCTGAAAAAGTATGACGTATTTCACACCTGCAGTACAGCCGCGCGACCTGATACAGAAGTCTGCCACCTAGTGAGTGTGAAGAGGAAGGTATCAGTCTCTCAACAGCAGTCACCTACGTTGCATGCTTCTATCGAACTGTCTGTGATAAGTTGAAATGTCAGACCTGTCAGAGTTCCAAAGAGGAATGATAGTTGGGGCGCGTTTAAGTGGAGCATCGAATACGGAAACAGAAAATCTTTTGGGGTTTGCAAGGAGTACGGTATCAGACGTTATGACAGCGTACACGAAAGAGGGTAAGACGATGTCTTCAAAGCAGAACAGTGGCCGAAAGTCCAAGCTTTCTGATAGGGATAGACGGGTCTTGAAGCGCATAGTAGCCCGAAAGCACAAGCAATCGTTATCCGAGATAACATCCTAAATGAACAGTCATCTCCAGGACCCCATTTCAACAAAAACTGTCAAAAGGGAACTTCATGCTGCGAACATATATGGCATAGTGGCAATTCGTAAACCCTTGGTGACAGCAACTAATGCTTTCAAGCGACGCTAATGGTGCAGAGATCACAAAGGCTGGTCCGCACAGCAGTGGCAATAGGTAATATGGTCAGATGAATCGTCATTCACCCTATTTTAGTATTCTACGTAAAATCACCTCCGAAGGTTCACGGATACCTTCAGTCCTTTTCAGCAACAGGGTAGTTTCAAAGAAGATTTATCCACCGCGGCCGTCGGATCTAACGCCATCAGACTTTGGGAAAAGCATACCTGAACAAGATTCGAAATGCGGAACATTTGTAGGAAAACTTCCAAAGTAAAATTCTTAAAATCCCCCCCCCCTGATATCCTTACCAATACGTTCATGAACATGGATCCCCGGGTCGAAATGTTTCTGGCAGAAAACGGATAACATCGCATGTAATACAAGAAATTAGACATACGTCAAAGTACGTAGCGTATTGTTTTGGTTCATATTTCTTAATTTTAGTTAGAGTTATAACTGAATATACAGAGCCCCTTTCGAGTGAATCACCTTATATTTTGTCTGAAAGAAATTGCTTTAACATGAAACGAAATAAAATTAATATAATTAAGGAATATTACGCAGGTACTTAATTAAACTGAATACATTATATATAAATTCCTAAATATTCGTAATTAGCGAAATCAGATAGTATGACATGATATGGCCCTGCTTATATGTTACAAATGAGTTATACTAGGGGAATAGAAGATTTCAATAATAAACTGAAATTTCAGCGATCCTCAAAATTAGCATTCAATTTACATTCATTTATCGCAAATATACTTCATTTTCAGCTGTATTGTGTAAAGATCAAACTGTATTTCCGGCTGAATTATATGAACACTTTTCTACATTGATAAAATATAATATAATGCACTTCTTTCATTAACCCGGGATTTATTTTCCATTATTAAAGATTATTAAAACAAATGATATTTATCGGTTTCCGTAACTTCATAACATACCAAATAACTGAAATGTATGTTTTGAAATGTCGTTTGTTAGGCATATAGCGTAATAACGGAATGTAAGTATGAGAGTAATTGAAATTCAATTTCGTTATTTTTGTTAGCTTTGTAATAACTATAAATTATATTAAACTACGGAATATTTTCTGGTTAGTCTATAATATAAAAGAAGAATACCCGTGTGACACGTTTAATTGTTTGGGTTTGTTAAGTTCATTTCTGTAAAGAACTGGGCCCCAGATTTTCATATAAGACCCACATTTTTCCTTTAATAATTCCCTAAATAATTCCCCCGTTGAAAAATTACAGTGTCTGCGTAAAATAATAGTGTTGTTTTAAATGGTTATATCTATGCAAGATATCATGTTGCAGACATGAATCATACGCTAAATGAAAGATAAATACTCCAAGGTTATGTGTGCGGAAACAGAAAGAGGTCCTCGATCTTTTACTACAATCTTGAGAGAATTTCTTAACATAACATATCCTCCGCGATGGGAAGGACGAGTAGGATGGATTGCCTGGCACCCTCAGTCTCCGGACCTTTACCGCATGGATTTCTATTTTTAGGGGAATGTAAAAATAAAACTGCGATACAATGAAGGTAGAAATCTGGACCATTTAAAAGATAGGATCATAGAAGCTGTATCATCTATCACGCCGCATGTTCTATCTTAATATCATCTTGTCGCCTGCAGGACGACTAAGGGAGCGCATATCAAAGTCTGTTAAACATGAAAGAAAATTAGAGAATTCCTCTTCAATTTGACGTATACTTCATCTGTATACAATGCTTTGTTCTGGAGCTATAACCATTTAAATCTCCACTATTATTTTTCGCACACACTGTACACACACACACACATATATATATATATATATATATATATATATATATATATATATATATATATATATATATATATATATATATATATATATATATATATATAGAGAGAGAGAGAGAGAGAGAGAGAGAGAGAGAATGGGGGGGGGCGAAATTATATTCCATATATTCAGGGGTAATTCTCAGAAGAAATAATTTTTGCTGAGTTTAAATTAACTATCAGAATCACTAAAATAAATGTCCCTTTAAAGCAACTAACTTTAATGATTCCATTTCTTTGTATTGTTTAAAATAATTCCAAATATATTTCCGATTATTTGGAAACAATTTTCCTTCGTTGGAAGTACTTTTATATATTGGTAATTCTAGTTTTCTAGGAGCTTAAGAATTTTTTTTTCAATTTCGTTAGTTTAGTAAACTTTAATAAATTCGTTTAAAATGGCCATTAGTTTGTTCACAAACAGGGATTTGTTTACACGGTAAAATAGTTTTACCATGAAATTTAAATTTTTTCTCCCTCTAAATCCGTTCATTATTTTTTCTTCATATTTTTAAATCTCTATGCAATTTAATGTCACATTTAGTTTTTGGAAGTTATATACCTTTTTACTAATATTTATAACGCTATTTAGAAATGACAATGTAGTATGCATCTGCATCTTTCTAATTATGTTTCTTTCATTTCACAATATGATACCTGAATTTTAACTTAACGAATGCAGATGGTATATCCCAAGTGAAATTGAATCAGAATTCATTTAAATGCTTAGTAAAAAGGTTTGTTTTCAATATGTGCTTTATTCATTTAACTATTTCAAGGATACAGGCATAACTAATTACATGAAAGTTTATTGATTCAATTTATTATAGTTTGAGAAAATTTTGAGCAAAAAAAAAATCAAAGTTACTTAATGAAAGACCAGTTTCCAAGGGACTAAAACATAATTGTTTTTTTTTTCGAAGAGAGTTGAATCATCTGTCATATTTCTGAAGTTTTGAAAAGATATCTCATTACATTAAAAAAATCTTATATATCTAAGTTAACCCTTTACTTCCCAGTACCCTTTAAAGTTGAAATTATGACCTAAAAATTTTTAGGCACTCTGTTTAGGCTTAAAGGAGTACACAATTAAAATTTCTTAAAGATTGCACTTCCGGTTTCGATTTTGTGGGTGTTCCATGACCTGGAACACTGGGAAACTAGCGCTTTGAAAAGTTTTCTTTAATTTCTTTACGTATGCTAATTGAACTTTTAATGAATTTCAGAGAGATTACGTGCTTTTGTCCCCTGTATGAAGTTCTTGTTGTAGTCATTGTTGCTGCTAAATCCTCCAGGCCGTAAGTGTTCTTGACCAGGTCCATACAGACTTTGAGAGATTAGGAGTTTGGCTCAGGTTTAAAATGGCACAACAGAGGTTGGAGTTCATCTTAGCTAGGTGACATCTGAATTTTAATTGGGCACACCCAAGGGCGACATCTGGGGGTAATCGGACCATCTCGTTCCTTCTCTGACCTCATAGAGGGAGTTTCCGGTCTACGGATTTGACGTGTCTGTATCCGTTTCAGACACAAAAGTATTTAATGGTGTTTTCGGGATTCGAAGTGGGAACCCTTGGCGCTGAAAGCCTTCGCGCTGTCACTTGGTTACCTGGAGACTCCCCTGTATGAAGTAATTGCTTGGAGTGAAATGCGGTATTGAAAAAAAAAATTCGGTGTTATAGTGTGTAACTCTTAACACCAATTCACGGAATTCCTGAAAAGACTATTTCGGATTGGGCACTACAAAAATAATATATTTTGTAAGTCAGAAGAACCATGATGCATTTTTATTCTAAGGTTCTATTGTGAATTCGAGTTGAGGGCTGAAAAAATTTCCTGTCTTATTGAATTGCAGTGACATTCAAACAACTAGATATGTTTTCGATTTTTCGCAAAAAAATGAATTATAAACAGTGTTTAAGCCCTTCCATTACATTTAATAATTTTTGATTTGTTTGTTCTATTTTTCATTAAAGAATCATTTGTTTTTAAAGTAGTTCATCAGCTTATATTGTGCGTAGATAAATAGATAAATAAATAAATAAATAAATAAATAAGTATAAATAAATATAATTATATATATATATATATATATATATATATATGTAACAGCACGGGCGCGGGCCGACGAATGAAGGGCCGAGTGGCATATCTAGTTGAGGTAAACATGGATGACTTGTCACCTGGCCGTGCATCACAAATCTTTAAATTCATTCCCGCATTTCATCTCAACCCTCGGACACACAAATCAAAACTTTTTCGAACTACATTTTTATTGAGAACACCGACCGCTCCGTCGGTTTGAATGCAGCAAGAGAAAGTACAGGAATCCGTCCTACTTCCGGATGTCAAGTCTTATATAAACTTCAGTCCATCACGTGATTAAAGGGTGTGTCTTAATAGTTGATTGGTTTAAAGTTGTTGTTGATGTGCAGAACTGATTTAAACTTGTACTGACGCCGCGCCGCTTCCCTTTAGTTAAAAAAGACAGCCATCTTGAATGATTTTGCCGAAGGCTGTAATAATGGAATTTAACGTGAATGCCCAAAGGGAATTAAATAACATAAGGGATTAAAAAAGGGTTTGTAATTTTGAATAGTAAAGTGAGGAATTAATAGTTTTTAAATGTTAAGAGTGTTGAATTAAGAAATTACTAGTTTTTAATATTATAGAATACCCCCCCCCCGTCCGAGAAGAGGCTGACCTACAATGCCTGCATTGGAGGGCAGACTCACTCAGATGAGTGAGAAGAATGGGCATTAACAAAAATTTGGAATAGTTTCTTTAAGTATTGTCAGCTAAAATTAGCTATAACAAAAAAGTTTTAAAAATCACGTGATGAAGTGACATGACATGAGTAATTTGTAACAAATATTTAAATTTCATATTAAAAAAATACACATAATAATAAAATTAAAAATTTTACATAAGCATGTTTTTGAAACCTGTTGAATAGGGACGTCTCCCCACACAACAAAATCTCAGAAAGAAATCAATTAAACTTAACCAAAATAAACTAAGTTATCAAATTTTCACTTTACATCAATTTTAACTTTGAGTCGACTCACACAAATAATAGAATATAAGAATGAAAATATCAAAATAAACAAACAAAATGTTAAGTAAATGGAATCGAACACGACAATAATAATTTGAAGTTATTGTACTTTCCTCCTCAACTCTCACAACATTGGGGTGAGTCCAAAACAGTTTGTAAGGTACACATGGTAGCCTATAGTTCACTGTCCTTGTTATGTTAGCTACAGTATGTTGCTTGAGAAAAGTACAAAAAAAAATAATCACAGTTCGCCAGGTTCAGTGACCTATCATCTCGCAAGCGCAGAATGCACAAAAAAATTACAATATCTTGACTTAAATTTTAAAAAAATAGTCCTTTGTAGTTGGTTACATAAAAAAAAATCACAGTCTTTACTTAAATCACATTTTCAATAAATCACATTTAATAATATACACATCTTCAGTATATAAATTGTATATAAAATTACAGAACATATATTTTGTTAATCAAATAACTCAATCTTGTACGAGTTCTCAGTATATCAACTCTTATTCATTATCTAGTTTTCATATCTTTATATTTCTTATTATTCTCATTTCATTATTCCCTATATTCATTTTTATTCCAACAATATTTATTTATTCCAAAATTCTATTCAATATTCTTTAGTTATACTTATTCATATTTATTCTAATTTTATTTACCTATTCTCAATACTTTTCACTTTGTTTTCAAATTCTTTATTTACTATTCATTTGTGTACACTTATTATCATCAGTTTATGTGGATACAATTCTTTGTGTTGAAGGTACCTTGTTGTATGTGTGTCACCCAAACTCTTAGTCTCAAATTCTTTAATTCTACCTCTAAGCAGTGAGGGGTTGTGTTTATGTTTGTGTAACAAGTGAGTTTTCTTTCTCCCTATTGTTCTCTGACTAATAAGGAGGAAGAGCCTTTTTAGCCGTACAGTGGACTAACCGTGAATCTCCGACAGGATATGACCGCTTAGAAAAACAACATCTTGCATAGTACAAAGATGGAGAAAAAGGGAAAATGTGCATATGTCATACCTGTGGGAGTATAATATAGAAATGGGAGGACAAAGGGAGTGGCCATCCCAGCCCTGTTTTAGTCATTACTCAAGCATATGGTTTTCAGCACTTTAAGTGACCGAGTTGATGAATAAAAAACAAAAGGAAAAAAATAAAAAAAGATCTTAAACAGTTGGGACGACATCCAACGCGCTTGAAGAAGTGGGTGATAGGAAAGTGTATTCAAGAAATAGAAAATTTACTGAAAGGTTAAAGAAGTAGAGTTGTCATAATCAGGGTTTAAATTGAGATCCAAAAAAAAATCACATATTATTAAGAAGAGAGTTTAAGTAAGACATTTTTTTTTAAAATTTTATCTTTAGTAGTACAACACATAATTAATTATACCAATTAAAAAAGTATAATGATGTTAAGCATCACATAGAAAAGAAAAAAAAATGGATCTAATGTTTGTCATTATTCGTGGTGTAGTTTTAAGTTCTCTGGTTCATTATAGTATCTTAATTTGCAAGCATGGACAATTTCAGAATTTTGCTTAGTGTGAAAGTTTGGTTTATCAATTTTATATTCAATAGAATCCAAAATACACAACATATGAAAGTATTAAACACACAATAATAAAATACTTCTAATACTACTACTACTAATAATAATACCGTAATATTCTCTATCAATTGCCATAATTTAATGTTAATGTTCAAATTTCAATCTCGAAACTTTTATTCTATCAATTGACACAAATAATCAAAGTTATTTTACCAATACCCATCTCAGTTTTATTAAGTTAATCATGAAATCGATAAACCAAAAACAATTTTTCTTTTCTTATATCACATTTTGGTATGAATCCTCGCTGTAAAGTTCCCAAATATTCATCATTTGTTTTCAATATCTCAAAACATATCTCTCATTATAATATTCTCTTTTCTATTTATTTATCATTCTTCATTATTTCTATTTCGAGAATTTTCTGGGGAAGGGTGAACCAAATATAACATACAATGTTTTTTTAATTCTCCAATTGTGGTTTTTTGGCAAAGTCATGTTATAAAGACGTTCCGTTTATATGAGAACCACAATACGCCTTTTAACTGTCAACTAAAAACCTCCGGAAATCTCCTTTAGTTAAATTCGTAGAACTACTCGAGGCTCAAAATCAAATGTAATATGTCAAACAATATACCTAAATTATAAAATTTTCTTGATGTCTGAAATAATTACTAAGTTATCCATGCAGATATTTTCCAAAATCAAAACCACAAGCATCAGATGTTTAGATTTAGAAAGCCAATTTGAAAACCGCAAAAATTCTAGGTTAAATGAATTGGAATAAGTTTGGTTCTTTTCGCGATTGTTTACCAGATTACCGCTGACAAATCAAATTTAGAGTCGAACTGACGTCCAAACGTTCCTCTGTTTACATCAAGCTCGCCCGAAAGCGGAAATCATATACTTCATTTTATTTTTATTTTTTCTTTTCCGTGACAATTTAGAACTGGGTGCGAAAACAAGTACCTATAGAGTTACTACACTCGTTTAACGTTTCAATTTAACGTAACCAAAATTATTAATTTTCTTAAAACACTATAATATTCATTACTAGAAAAAGAACACAGAAATATTACAAAAATTACACAGAAAATACACAATTTTAATAAATTTATCAAATATGTCTCAAAAATTTCTTTTAAATTCAAATCTCTTATCATATGAAGGAATATGCACGTGAAGTTCTATCAAAATGCAAATCAAATGAAATACTTTATAAAATCAAAAGCATAATACATATTTTAAACCATTTTCTTTACTTTCGTTTTACTTTTTATCGATTTATTTTTTATCAGTTATTAATTAAATCAATAATTTGAAATTTAAATCAATAATTTGACCACATTTATAACTTTTATCAATATATAGTGAAATTAAAAACCATTTCAATTGCAAAATTTATTTTATAACCACTCTCTCACCTGTTGACGGGGACTCACCAATGTATTACCATTCCGATCGGAGTTAATTTTTATTATTTGATTATAAGCATTTCTTTGCAACACTGTAGTTATATTCGGAATTTATTTTGATGAAGTTTTTGGCTTGTTTAGTCCCAAGAGGTAAGATGAAAGTTATTCATCACAATGGTGGCACACGACATCCTTTGGCACAATGTGGAATACTTCCACAAAACTCACGTGTAGATGCGAAAAGATTTGCACATTACGCTGTCGGAATTTTATATTTGGTGACTCGAAGTTATCCACAACACAACACATGATGCACCGAACACTGACACCCATCAGGATGCGAAAGACACTATAGGTTATCCAAGATGACACCGCAGATTTCACAAGCATAAAAACAAAACTTTTTCACGAAATCTCTGCCACGAAACTTCGGAAGTTCACACATGGCACCGAAATGGAGCTAATTCCCCCTGATGCTGTCAAACGAAGTTCATCGGAGCAGACTGCGTGGGAATTCACGGGATTTTCACGCGACACACGCAGCATAATAATTTTTCGAGTCAAGGTATCCATTCAAGTTGAAGGTTAGTCATATATCTCACATTTGAAAGTCGAGGGATTTTTGTTTCTGTCGGAATCGACTAACGGCGGCTTATAAAATACTGCCTGTATCCGAGGGGAGGTCCACACTGCCGACTTATTGTAACGACACGGGAGCGGGCCGACGAATGAAGGGCCGAGTGGCATATCTAGTTGAGGTAAACATGGATGACTTGTAGCCCGAACGTGCATCACAAATGTTTAAATCCATTCCCGCATTTCATCTCAACCCTCGGACACACAAATCAAAACACAACTTTTTCGAACTACATTTTTATTGAGAACACCGACCGCTCCGTCGGTATGAATGCAGCAAGAGAAAGTACAGGAATCCGTCCTACTTTCGGATGTCAAGTCTTATAAACTTCAGTCCATCACGTGATTAAACGGTGTGTCTTAATAGTTGATTGGTTTAAAGTTGTTGTTGATGTGCAGAACTGATTTAAACTTGTACTGACGCCGCGCCGCTTCCCTTTCGTTAAAAAAGACAGCCATCTTGAATGATTTTGCCGAAGGCTGTAATAATGGAATTTAACGTGAATGTCCAAAGGGAATTAAATAACTTAAGGGATTAAAAAAGGGTTTGTAATTTTGAATAGTAAAGTGAGGAATTAATAGTTTTTAAATGTTAAGAGTGTTGAATTAAGAAATTACTAGTTTTTAATATTATATATATATATATATATATATATATATATATATATATATATATATATATATATATATATATATATATATATACCTCACACATATGAGGACAGCCTATATCAGTCTTCTTAATAATATCTTTGATAACAAGTGGATTACAAGATCTTTAAATTATTTCAACCGGTAAAAAATCATTTATTTTAAGAAGTATAAGATAAGACAATGACCATTTACTTATTTCTACAGACACGTTCGTGGAAGAAGCAAAAAAATGCAGTGTAAGAGAAAACTGAACTATGTCTTCCTAATCAAATAATTTTCAAGTTGTTCCCTTTTACACATATTTTATTCAAAAGTTCACACACCGGTGAAGAAATTCTTTCCCGAAAAAGCATGTTCTCCATTTCTCATCGTTTTCCAATTAAACTTCTGAAAACTTTGAATGATGAAATCGAGACTTTTACTCAAAAGAAAAGGGGGGATTTTAAAAATAAAAACTTTTTGAAACGCATTGTATTTCCCATACTTTCAATCTTTGTCTGTAAAAGGGGGATGAAAAATAAAAGAAATGGGTTGAGAATAACTTACTTTTCCATATCGATTACCGAAAAAAGGTATTATGGATTTTGAAATAGGAATAAAGTGTATCGTAACATGCAAGATTAGAAATTATAACTTACTTTTCCATATATTTCCAAGTAAAAGCTTTCAAAATTAATGTTAAAATATCTATAAAAGTATGAAAAGTCATTTATCTCTCTCTCTCTCTCTATATATATATATATATATATATATATATATATATATATATATATATATATATATTATGTGTAAGGTATTCGACTACGTTATGAGCTGTACATGTTTTTGCTTGCGAAAATTTTTTGCTTTTCTTCTAGATAATATAGCTTGAAATTAGAAAAATGAGGAAAAAATGGCCTATAACTATGCAACCTTTTATAAAATTAAAGACTTTTGGCCGAAATTTAGCTAGTTTCTACATAAATGTATTTAGCTTTAAAAAAACTATGCATGAAATGTTAATTTATTTTTGTTACACGTACGGAAAGCCCTTGTGAGTGCAATATTTTAAAATCTAATCGATACCTTTTAATCTAAAGTGATGCATGACTTCATATGCAATTACATGTAAAATGGTATTTTTAATAAAAACAGCTATGCCTCAACAAATAATATACATAGAGCCAACTCTTTAATTCATTATATTCTTAGTATTTTGAAAAATATACCTAAAAAAAACCATTGACATGTCTTGATTATATTTTGAGTTATTACAATAATCGTTTATATTTTTCATGACAAATAAATACTCGAATCAGCACATAAAGTTTCCACTTGCACTGTAAGCTGATACTAATTTAAATGAGCAGCTACTACTCTTTTGTTATAAATACGTTTCTAATAATCGTAAAAAAAAAATAAAAGTAGATTTAGGAACAGAAACTTACATTCTATAATAAACAGGAATTTAAAAAATTCTGAATTTTCATCAAAATCGACGTTTTCAACATAGTCGGATACCTTAAATCATACGGAATGTATTTTTCTTACAAATTTCTATAGTTTAAATTTTTCAAGGGTAAAACTATTAGCAAAAAGAAATTTATTATATCGAGCATGTGAATGATTATTTACAGAGCCAGTTCTCGAAATTTTTTTTCAAATTGAATATAAAACAGTACACAGTACTTGAGGAGAATTCAAATGATTATTAACTGTATAAAGAATTTCAGAAATGTTTAATGCAAATAAAATGAATTACAGGTGTTTAAGAAATAATCTAAATTTATTATAATTTTATGATTTATATATCTTATAGAAGCAGTTGAGTTTATATTTTACTGTTTTAAAATGGTTACAGTGATTTCATTTAAGTATAGAACAGAAACTGTGTACTTTCTTTACATAGTATATGATGACATAATAATTCATTTCTACATCGAGAAAAACAAGAAATTGTTGTTATATTACAAAAAGAAATCATGTTACTTAAATATACAATTCAAGGACTGAGTAAATCTAGTCGTAGCGTTTTGGACTAAGAAAGGAAGGTGCTCAGTGCGAATTCCGATGAGCGTTATTGAATGCATTTGTGTCTACGCCGGATATGTTCACGTTAAATACGTAGAACCGAGAGTCCTTTTATGTGGTCAGATGGAGGAGAAAGATTCAATCCCTCCATACATCTCTCCTGGGGTGATTGGTTGAGAACGGTACCGCCATATTTTTTCTTTACATGTGCTAATTAGACCGATATCTACTGCTTGAAGTCGATTCGTAACGGCTACAAACATTGAAGTCAACAGTGAAATTTGAAACGGAAGACATTGGTATCAAAAGCCAGAGCCCTAGTCATTTGACTATCGTCTGGCATATCACTCCTGAGGGGTGTTTGAATTTGACATGAGGGGGTAGTGTTTGTTCACGTACACGGTGATCCCGTTTAACGAAACCAACAAAATTCAAGAATAATGTCGGCGAATAACCAAAGGCAATATGAACACCGAGTTGGCAATAGCAATGGTTTCCCTTTAAACATTGGACAGAAACTGTGTAATGTCGTTTTATAGTTTGATAGCATAATAATTCATTTCTACGTAGACCATAAGAAGAAATAGCTGCTGCATTACTAAAAGAAATGTAACTACTTATATAAATACATTTTTTTTCAATGTATACAATTATGAGATTTCGATGAATGATTTGTAGCTATAGACTCAAAATAACTTTTCCTAGACTATTCTACTCAAATAGCATTTTTTCCTGAGATAACGGATATAAAATTGCTGTGTAAAAAGCTCAAAGCATCCTTTTGTGATCAAAATACTACAAAGATTTAGCTGAAGGATTATTCAGAGAATTTCATAATGCTATATTTCCTAATTCTTCTTTATGAAATACGCCATTATAAAAGTTTAATCAATATTGAACAGAATACGTTTCCTCGAATTCTTGCATTCCCTTTCATAATATTGTATTTCAAAATCCATCGTTATGAAATGAAGCATTACAAAAGCTTAATCAATACTGAGCATAATACGTTTTCTCGACATCTTAAATTCCCTTAAATTATTAAAAATAGTCACTAAATTTATAAGCATTTATAAAGAATTACGCATTTCTAAATCTAAGAAAGATAACTATTGGTTGTGAAGTGAAAGACTTGATGCAGATTTAACGATTTCTGCAGTAAAGTTAACAAAACTGTTTGCCTATATTTTTGATGAACTAATGATATTTAATTATGAATTTTAGATCTTCAATAGCCAAATAAAGAACAAAAGTTCTGTAAAATTAGAGAACATACAACACTAGGAGCTTTACAGTTCAATATTACATGATATGTAGTTTTAGACCCTTGTAATTTACTTTCAGTATCCCCTTCATAAAACTATTTATAAATATATTATAAGGAAATGGTTTTAGTACCATTTCTTTGGATATTCTCAAATATCTAAGACAAATATGAGAGTCTGATATTTCTACTTGCAACCTCTTACTATACGTGAACGTATATCACCATTTAAAATGCTTTAAGTCACACATATTTATTTATTATTGCCGGATATTGTTTAGCATTAATAGAATACCCAAATCGAATCACAGTTCACTTGAATTTAATATTATTTCACTTTTAACTTCCAAAAAGTCCCCAAAATATGAGTACATCTTCATATGATCTATTTATGATTAAAAAGTTTGAATTAAAAGTATGAAAAATAGAAAAATAATTAATAATTAGACACACGATGAAACATTTCTTTTCAATGATTCATTTTTTAGTGAGAATCACGCTGTGAATGAATCACGATTTATTCACATCGTCAAAGATGGATGATCTCATAGGAGACGCCTCATTATAATCCAAATAATTTTAAACTATTGAGGTAATAGATTAAATGCATGCAGAAAAAATATCAGTTTTAAAAGCTCTTTCCAAATATGTAACATTTATGTACTTTCATTAAAAAAATACAACGATTTCGACATTTTCAAACATGGCCGAATTTCATAACGGAATCCATCCCGGAAATGGTCTTACTGGAATTGTTCCACCGATCTACAAAGTTTTCCTTTTATTTATATAGATTAAAATAAGGCATACCTCTTTTCAAAATCTAAATATAATATCAATTTACTTTCTATTCTTTCAAAGCAAAGATAAATAGCAATGGATTCAATTTTCTGTCGTATTAAACCTTTCATTTTATCTCTGTGGATTCATTTTTTTATACATATTTATGTACTCCGGAAGATTAAATTTCTTGCCAAAATGTCTTATAAATGATAAAACTTTTAAATGATGGCTGTTGAAATATGTGTACTTTCATCCTTAAAAAGAGGCTTCAATAAATCTGTTGCTGTGTTGTATAGTGCCTTATTCCATCCACCCCTGGCCTAAGCATGCCAGACGAGGTCTCCACATCGTGCAGAAGCATGCAGCTCTGGTTTGAAATTTCACCACAAGGGTTGGAGTCCGACTTTAGCCTCATGTCTTCTCAATATTGAAACAGCAACCACCAGAGGCGACATTTGTAGGGATCGTACCTTCTCTCACCCTCTTACATCATAGACAGACTTTCCAGTCTACAGATTTAACATGTCCATATCCGGTCTAGAAATGAAGCTTCCGAGAAGCTTCTCTATGGCTGCCAGCAATGGTTCCAATAAAATAGTAGATATTTTAATTGGAGTCCGCGGAACTGAGGTTTCCTCTATAACATTGGCTCTAGGGAGTCTTTTATCGGTTCTGAAGAACATATGGTCGACTAGAGAAGTTTCACGGTAATTAAAAATTGTAGTTTAAATAGCAGGTTTACATATTTTGAAAAAGTGATTTTTTTTTTCCTTCTTGAGTTACAGTGGAGCTATTTGTATAAAAAATCACATTTTATACATTTCTTTGGACAATTTTTTGAAGTATTTTTTTTATGAGAAAGCCCATGGTGAAGATTTTGCCGAAAGTATTTAAAAAATTTCCATTAGCATTTCAAAATAAATCTTTTTTTAATTAGTTCAGACATTCTGGCCGCAGGGAATATTAAGCAAATATTTTAGCAACTTTTTTTAAATCGAAATTTAGATTTGTTTTCCCGTTTCAGAAATTATTTATTTTCGATAGGGGACGCGAATCATTTCGGTCCATTAACTCAATCGACTTGTACATATGGTTACATAAAAAAGGAAAATGACATATGTACAGATTTCATCTCCTTTTTTAATAAAAGAAAACATCATACTTCTTACTCTTCTGACTTACAAATAGAACTCATGATATTTTGAGACGGGTTATCTTTGCAGTAATAGGCTTTACCACCATTAATTATAATGGACCCATTAAAGTTGGACCCAATTACGCTTAATCGATCTAGTGTTTATGTTGAATTTGGGTTTAATGGGTAATGTGCTATCTGTAATATAGCTCAATGAATAAAATGTCATTAATGAAAAAAATGTCATTGAATAAAATGTCATTGCTCAATGAATAAAATGTCATTGAAGAAAATGACATATGTACAGATTTCATCTCTTTTTTTAATAAAAGAAAACATCATACTTCTTACTCTTCTGACTTACAAATAGAACTCATGAGTACTCATGAACTCATGAGAACTCATGAATAGACTTACATAAAATGTCATTAATGAAAAAAATGTCATTGAATAAAATGTCAAAGCTCAATGAATAAAATGTCATTGAAGAAAATGACATATGTACAGATGTGACCAATGATATGACCAATAATGACATATGTGACCAATTACGCTTAATCGATCTAGTGTTTATATTGAATTTGGGTTTAATGGGTAATGTGCTATCTGTAATATAGCTCAATGAATAAAATGTCATTAATGAAAAAAAATGTCATTGAATAAAATGTCATTGCTCAATGAATAAAATGTCATTGAAGAAAATGACATATGTACAGATTTCATCTCCTTTTTTAATAAAAGAAAACATCATACTTCTTACTCTTCTGACTTACAAATAGAACTCATGAGTACTCATGAACTCATGAGAACTCATGAATAGACTTACATAAAATGTCATTAATGAAAAAAATGTCATTGAATAAAATGTCAAAGCTCAATGAATAAAATGTCATTGAAGAAAATGACATATGTACAGATTTCATCTCCTTTTTTAATAAAAGAAAACATCATACTTCTTACTCTTCTGACTTACAAATAGAACTCATGATATTTTGAGACGGGTTATCTTTGCAGTAATAGGCTTTACCACCATTAATTATAATGGACCCATTAAAGTTGGACCCAATTACGCTTAATCGATCTAGTGTTTATATTGAATTTGGGTTTAATGGGTAATGTGCTATCTGTAATATAGCTCAATGAATAAAATGTCATTTCAACTGATGGACATGAAATCCAGTAACCTGATGTAGGTAGGTAATTTGATTATATATGTATGTATGTATGTATGTATGTATGTTTGTATGTAGGTATGCATGTAAGTATGTATGTATGTAGGTATGTATGTAGGTATGTAGGTAGGTAGGCATGTTTGTAGGTATGGATGTATGTAGGTATGCATGTATGTATGTATGTGTGTATGTACGTATGTTTGTAGGTATGTATGTATGTAGGTATGCATGTAGGTATGTATGTAGGTATGAATGTAGATATGTAGGTATGTAGGTATGTATGTATGTAGGCATGTATGTAAGTATGTATGTATGTATGTTTGTAGGTATGTTTGTATGTTGGTATGCATTTAAGCATATATGTATGTAGATATGTATGTATGCATGTATGTATGTTTGTAGTATGTATGTATGTAGGTATGCATGTAGGTATGTAAGTAGGTAGGTATATTTCTAGGTATGTATGTAGGTATGTATCTATGTAGGTATGTATGTAGGTATGTATGTTGGTGGTATATTTGTAGGTATGTAGGTAGGTATGTATGTATGTAGGTATGTATGTATGTAGGTATGTATGTATGTAGGTATGCATGTAGGTATGTATGTATGTATGTATACATGTAGGTATGTAGGTATATACATGTATGTAGGGATGCATGTAGATATGTATGTAGGTATGTAGGTATATACATGTATGTAGGGATGTATGTAGATATGTATGTAGGTATGTTTGTATGTAGGTATGTTTGTATGTAGGTATGTTTGTATGTAGGTATGTAGGTATGTTTGTATGTATGTATCTATGTTTGTAGGTATGTTTGTTTGTAGGTATGTATGTAGACATGTATTTAGGTATGACTGTATGTATGTATGTAGGTATTTATGTAGGTATGTAGCTAAGTATTTTTATAGGTTTGTAGGTAGGTTTTTATGCAGGTATTATGTATGTAAGTATGTATGTATGTAGGTATGCATGTAGGTATATAAGTATGTAGGTATGTATGTAGGTATTCATGTAGGTATATATGTATGTAGGTATGTATGTAGGTATGTATGTAGGTATCTGTATAGATATGTATGTAAGTATGTATGTAGGTATGTATGTAGGTATATATGTAGATATGTATATAGGGATATATGTAGGTATGTATGTATGTATGTTTGTAGGAATTTTTGCATGTAGGCATGTATGCATGTAGGTAGGTATTTATGTAGGTATGTAGGTACGTAGGTAAAAATGTATGTAGGTAAGTATTTTTATAGGTATGTATGTAGGTATGAATGTATGTTTGTATGTATGTATGTAGGTTTGTATGTAGGTATGTATGTATGTAGGTATGTATGTACGTAGGTATGTATGTATGTAGGTATGTATGTATGTAGGTATGTATGTACGTAGGTATGCAGGTATGTATGTATGTAGGTATGCATGTAGGTATGTAGGTATGTATGTATGTAGGTATGTATGTATGTAAGTATGCATGTAGGTATGTAGATATGTATGTAGGTATGTATGTATGTAAGTATGCATGTAGGTATGTAGGTATGTATGTAGGTATGTAGGTATGTAGGTATGCATTTAGGTATGTAGGTATGTATGTAGGTATGCATGTAGGTATGTATGTAGGTATGTATGTAGGTATGTATGTAGGTATATATGTTGCTATGTGTGTAGGTATGTAGGTATGTTTGTATGTATGTAGGTAAATAATCCAACATATATAGATAAAAATTATACTAAAATAGACAAAAAGATAGGTTAGATTTTAACTTCGGGTTACAAAAGGTTAGATTTTAACTTCGAGGTTATTACTTTTACCAATTTCCATAGCAATTTAAACTATAAAATTTATTATAATATTTTTTACTCACAACTTTACAGAATAAAAAACATATGTAACAATGCTGGGGATTTTTTGGAGGCATGTAGTATTTTCGAGGAAAACTTAAGAAAAAACGATTTCTCTAAAAACTTCGGTAATTTAAAAGTTTTAAAAAAATGGCATTTAGACTCAGGAATTTTTAAAGTTGTTTAGAATAGTATTTGTGTTTTTGGTTAAGTTGTAATGGGGGGTGGCGTTATAGTAATGTTACAATGCCGTAACTATTAGGATAGTACTGGCTGCTGTTTCTCTATAACCGTCACTTACGGAATTAGGGTATGTAGGCACCGTTTATATTGCATTAGGATTTTTGTGTGCTTGCTTGTAAGGTGCGTTGAGCCCATACAGTAAGTTGTGTTTGTCTTTTCATTTTCTTCTTGACTAATTGCTTTATTGGGGAACACGGAGCCTTGGGATGTCTTTTGGGTTTACCTGCATCCTATTCAGAAAGTTCCCCTTGAGGTAAATGACATGGTTAGGCCCCCTGATGACGTGACCTGTCGATTACCTCTGTCGTTTTATGGTTCAGTTCCGGCTCTTATGCAGAATCTTGCCGTTGGTGCGTGGATGCCCAGAGTGCTTGATTTCTGTTTGTTTTTGTCTATTTTAGTATAATTTTTATCTATATATATTGGATTATTTATTTGTTTTTTCATTATGGGGATATGAAGCTTCTGCGCTATCCTCTATTGAAAATGTTTTCTTTGCAGGATATGTTTTATGTTATAGTGATTTAGCAGTCTATGCTTGAATTTTAATTTTTTTTATTTCTATGGTTTACTTTTTAAAAAAATATGTATGTAGGTATGTATATATGTAAGTAGGTATGTTTGTACGTATGTAGGTATGTATGTAGGTATGGTTATATGTATATATGTATGTTATTATGTATGTAGGTATGTATATATGTATGTAGTTATGTATGCATACACTGATGTTCAATAAGAGAATTTGAACATTTTGTCAATTTTTATAAAAAGTACAAATTAGGCCACTGAAGAAGAACGCACGTTTTAAGTGTCAAATACGTAAGAATACACTTGCGTTTGGGCCGAGATTTGATAACAGAAGTCTTGAAAAGCACAAGTGGCTTTTTTGCTCGTACTCCTGTGCGGCATTCCTTGTGTTCCTGGCAAGAGTTTGTTCAATTTCATAAGCAATCATGCGAAATGAGTAGCCACGAAAGTAATGATGATGGAATGAAGTGAAGAATCGTCGGTAGGTTGGAGGCACGGTAATCGCACATGCAGGTAGGTACAGAGCAAAATGTAACGTCCAGTGTCTTCTGCATTTTGTGGAAACAGTTTATAAGGATACCGGATCCATATTGATAATGACTGCTCATAGTCGTTCATTAGTCCCGACAGCCAATGAAGATCATTATTTGCCACTTGTAGAGTTTCGCCCCAGGATTACTACATCTTCATAGCTCTCTAGTAAGCTGCATGCGGCCACTGGAAAATGAGTTTCAAAGGTTACTGTTTCCCAAAGGCTTCATGAGAGATTTTTGTCAGAAGACCCGGTGTTAGATTTCTGCTCACTTGGCACACAAAAGAACGCGTTTACCCTGGAGCAGACAACAGCAGCCTTGGAGCAAACTTTAGAGGGGTAATTTATTTTTCACAGTCAAGTCGCTATTAAACCCGGACACTGGTTCTGGACGTACCTTCACCTGGAGAGAACCTGGGATCCGATACTTTTGCACCAACATCCGAGTTAGAGTACTCTGGGGAAGCGTAGGTGTGATGGTTTGGGTTGGCATCGTGCTTGACGGCCTCATACCTCTACATGCGTTCGAGAGGCTACTTGATTGGTGAGAGATATAGGGATGAAATCTTACAGACTTATGTTCTAATTTTCAGGGGCGCAGTTGGCTCTCGGTTAATTTTAAGGTGAATGCCGACGTTGAAAATATCATTTTTTGACTAATGCGGTTATTTTTTTGTAAGAATCGTGTAATTCAATCTTTTCACTTTTCAAAACTGTTTTGATTTTCATTCTACTACATCAGTTAGAAGCAGAGTTATAGCTATTTAAAAAAAAACATCGTCTGCTAAAAATTGAAGTGACAAACAACTTTAAATACGATTTTCTCAGAATTATGTTTTTTAGCAGAAACCTCTACCGTTATCATGATTTCTCACATAATAATGAATATAATTTGATAAAATTTTCAGGATATGTTTAAGATGCTATTGTTAATGAAATGATGAACAATAATTGATGTATATTAAATAGTTTTTATTTGGGGCTGTTTTTATAAGGAAAGGAATGATATATCAGGGAAAATTTTCATATTGGATCATAAAATATATATATATATATATATATATATATATATATATATATATATATATATATATATATATATATATATATATATATATATATATATATATATATATATACACATATATATATAATATATATATGTAATATATATATATATAGTATATATATATATATAATAAATATATATATATAATATATATATATTTATATATTTGCGAATATACCTAGGCTGTTACCGAATTGGCCGGAAATACATGACCCTGATGTTTAAGGAAGATTTGTCGCAATAGACTGTCAAAGAATAAAGAAAGCAGTTAGTAAAATTGAAACGTGATGTGATTAGTTCAAAAATTCACTAAATTAATTTCCGCTGCAGGGAATTCAAATAAACTTCAATTTACGAGTAATGGAACTGAGATTAACATTTTGGCTTATTCAGTAGTTTGAAATATTTATTTTCGTTCATATTTAATTATACTTTGCATAAGAGACTAAAATTCAAGTTTATATATCTTATGCTAATATCTTTCTGAACATTAAAATATGTCGTTTCATATGTCTAGCAAATATACGTTGTTCGATAAATGTCTTTATTTGTTACCTCTTAATTGAAGAAGGAATGAAATGTCACCATAATACAAAAAAAAAAAAATCTGATTAAGTAAAATCGAAATGAGCTGATTACGTAATTTAATTACTAAAATTTACTTACGTTTAGAGTGTTTTTGTTTTATGGTACAGCTATTTTTCAATCATGACTGTGAATTAAGGATCAAAAGAAAAAGAGAACATGCGGAAATTCGGATATAAGAAGTAAAGAAATTTTTTAAGCCTTCGAATTAAATATTCGTATAATATTTTCAAATTAAAATTCGGATCTAATTTTAATTTAGTTTTTATTAACTCTTGACATTTCCCAAAGGCATTTGTTTCAATGAAATTCTCAGTATATTTTCTTTTTAAATTTAGGATTATTAGATCGCCCCCAGTTATAAAATTGTATACATATAATTCTTAGAAATTGATATGTGTTCGTTATATAATGACAGTAAAGGTTAAATACACTTGTAGTCCCAAGTAACTATAAAATTTTTAATGTAGAAATATATATATATATATATATATATATATATATATATATATATATATATATATACTATAATTCTAAGAAATTTATATGTGTTCATTATATTATGACAGTAAATATTAAAAAAGATTGTTGTCACAAGAAAGTATATTATACGAAATAATAAGATTCTGTAGATTAAAACAAAGCCTATAAGTAAACCATGTTTCTAAGTTTTATTTACGGTATTGCCTTCATTAAAAGAGTTTTCGTTAATAAGAAGAAATTTCGTGTCCTTGTTACTGCTGGAAGAGACATCCTTTAATTATTCTTCTGCTGAAGAAAATGTCTTTTCTAAGCACAGGATATAGTTTGAACAATATCCTATCATCCACAAAATTTAAGGAAATCTCTAATCAAATTTGTATAAGCTTTAAATTGAGTTTTATTGGAAAAAAGTAAATTAAATTCTTGCAATTACACAGGCCCCCGATGAAAAATCTTTTTTAATAAATTTGCCTTATTTTTGTGGTTTTCAGTGTGCTGAAACATGATATGACAGTAAAAAAGCCGTATCACCCACCATTTTTTCGCACTTCAACACTCCCTATTTAAAGAAATGACACTTTTCGCGAATTCAAAGCCATAAGCTAACCGCAACTTAACGAAGCTATTTCGTCACGGACATGCGTATGACTCTTCGTGACGCTTTTCGTTCGAACCTGCTCTAGCTCATGTGATCTGATTTCGGCAGCAGATACCGATTCGTCACGTGCTTTCTAGATTGCTAAACGGTCGTTAAACAATGGCTAGTCGTGGTTGTGAATTTTTGACATTTTTTGTCATATTTGTGGTGAGTTTGTGATTAAAAAACGTCAAAGGATTATTATTCAATTCGTTAAAAAAGCGTACTTCTACTATTTTGGAACTCACCTTGGTGATCTGGATAAGTCTTGGATGCCGCATAATGTATGCTATGTGTGTGTGGAAGATCTTAGAAAATGGTCAATATATCAGAAACAAGCCTTTAGATTCTCTGTTCCAATGATATGGAGGGAGCCAAGAAACATCTGTAATAATTGTTACTTTTGTAGCGTTGATGTTACTGGTTACAACTCAAAAAATATGAAAGTATTAAGGTACCCTAACCTTCCGTCTGCCATCCAGACAGTACGCCATGGTCTAGATCTCCCTGTCCCTAAACCACCAGAGGTTATTGATTATATGATCCTGGATATCTGTAGTTATGCCCAGTCTGATGAAGATGAAGAAGCTGATAATGAGATTCAATGTATAGAAACTTTAGAATCTGAGTTGTTTTTTCAAGCCACGCTAAACGATATGGTTAGGGATTTAGGATATATATATATATATATATATATATATATATATATATATATATATATATATATATATATATATATATATATATATATATATATATATATATATATATATATATATATATATATATATATATATATATATGTATGTATGTATGTATATGTATATATATATATATATATATATATATATATATATATATATATATATATATATATATATATATATATACACACTCATGGACAAAAAAATTAGCGCACCAAGAAGTAATCGTCAAAATGAAACGAAATTTTACATACGTAATGACTACTTTGATATCAGTAAATGATAAGAAAATCAAAGAAAAAGGATAATTTATTTCAGAGAAAAAGGCAAAAGAACGGAGGAGTTAATACTCCGTTGGACCCCCTCTAGCGCGAATACACGATGCGATACGATCGGGCATTGAGTCATACAAGTTCTGTATGATGTCTTGAGACATTTCGTACCATATTTGCTGTAACCTAGTCTCTAGTTCGTTCAAACTCGTGGGATGCCCAACTTGTCGTCCCAAATGATCCCAGATATGCTCGATTAGAGACAAATCTGGGGATCGGGCAGGCCAAGGAAGGGTAGTAACAGTGCAGAGACAGTCTTGTGACACAATAGCCGTATGAGGCCGAGCATTGTCTTGTAGAAAAATGGCTCCTGGGAGCCGTTGCATGAGCGGCAACACATGTGGTTGCAGGATTTCATGAACATTCCGCTGGGCTATCATGGTGCCACGGAACAATACTAGGGGTGACCGTGTATTGTAGGCAATGGTACCCCATACCATCACACCAGCTGTGGGAGCGATTTGTCGCTGTACAGCAAAGGCAGGATTGAAGCGTTCACCACGGGCTCTCCACACACGAATACGATTGTCATCACTGCCGAGATTGTATCTGGATTCGTCGCTAAAGATGACCTGGTTCCATTCCGCTGCAGTCTAGTTTCCTCGTGCGCGGCAAAACTCCAAACGGAGGCGTCGATGGGTGGGCGTCAAACGCAGCACACGTAATGGGCACCGCGATACCAACTATCCTTCAGCCAGGCGCCTTAGTATGGTTCGAGAAGACACATATGCCCCTAGTGAAGGTGCTACCTGTGCCTGGATGGCGGCCGATGAAGCAGTTGGCTGTACGCGTGCATTTCTTACGATGTGGTGGTCTTCTCGACGACTGGTCTCTCGAGGGCGTCCTGAGCCTGGTCTTCGTGTTCATGACATCTCTCGGGTCCACTGGTCCCAACACCTCCTCACAACACAATCAGAGCGGCCTAATTGACGAGCTACTCGCCTAGCAGACCACCCAGCTTCCATCATCCCGACGATTCTCCCCCTCTCAAACTGCGACAACTGCTTATATTGTCTTCGAACAGGGCGTAATGGCATGTCTATCTCAGCTCTTCCTTTGTAAATGATTCAGCACACTCGAACAAGCTTTGGTTACCTGTTTTATACTCCACAGAGTACGATGTTCAACGCCCTCTACCGGCTATACGTAATGCGCAATCACGCTGCATTTCTAATCATTTACATATCTCCCCGACATGTACCTTCATTGCAAGTTTCGTTACGATCCCGCAGTTATTTCTTGGTGCGCTAATTTTTTTGTCCATGAGTGTATATATATATATATATATATATATATATATAGAGAGAGAGAGAGAGAGAGAGAGATAGGAGAGCGGCTACAAAGAGTCAAGAAATGTCATTCTGTGCAATTGTGGTGACAATTTAAATGAAATATATTATCTAGGGAGCAGTTGGCGAAACTAGTATCCGCAACTCTGCATATCCACCGTTTGTTGGTGTCATCTGGACCCTTCGGAGTTCGTTTTATAAAATGGGAGTGGCGTTTTTCCCCCACACAACATATGGAATGTTTTTTAGCTTTGTCTTTGTAATCCGATTTACAATTTGCTTTTTATGCGGTTTTTGGCCTGTCGACAATAAAAAACCGAATCACCAACTAAAGAAAATGAGCTTCATGTGGAATCCCGCCTTACTTTGATTAAATAAAGGGTATAATGCATCTTGCACGTTATCTCTTGTGTGATATGGAAGTGCGTCTGTTGGGGGATGTGAACAAAAAAATTGCGTTTTTAAGGGAAAAATAAATAATAAATGCAAATGTAAATTATAAAAATTATTTCTTATTAAACATTAGATCAAAAAATCTAATTAAATCTAATTCAACAGTATCTAACAAATATAATTAAACAGTAAAATTATTCAATCGAAACGTGCGAATCACTCAACACTGTGTTATTAATTATCAATAAAATCAGACTTATTATCAAACGAAGGTCATCAGGCTCAAAGTTTCTTTCTTTCTTATTGTTTGTATATCATTTCAGTAGAAACGCGCTAAGCGCATTCTGTCTAGCCAGATGAACATGATGAGCGGGGGGTGCTGCCCAGTATTGTTTTGATGGAATGCATGAAAAATTTTATATCTTTATATCTACCCGTGCAATAAAGCTGGTGTATATATATATATATATATATATTATATATATATACACTATCTGGCCAAAGTATCCGGACGCCCAGTGGTACGGACTCAGAGAGTCCTGAGGCATATAATAATATGATGCTGGTCGTCCTTTTGCATCGATGACAGTCTACATACGTCTGGGGAGACTTTCCACCAGTTTTTGATAGGTGACCATAGGAATTGACTTCCAGACGTTCCTCACAGCTGAAGTGAGTGCGAGCAGTAAGGATGGTCGATTTGACTGGCAACGTAATCTGAATTCTAATTCGCCCCAAAGGTGTTTAAAGGGATTTAGATATGTGTTCTGAGAAGTCCAGTCAGTTTTTCAACACCCATTTCGTGAAACCATTTCCGCGCAAAACTCGATGTTTGAATGGAGAGTTATCCTGCTGGAAGAGAAATGGGCCTTTCCCAAAATATTGCCATACAGTTGGGAGAGCAGCATTGTCCAGAATGTCCACATACATCTTAGAGTTCATGTTTCCAACCTCAGGAACTCAGGAATCCAGACCAAACCATGAAAAACACCCACACACCATGATGCTGCCACCACCAAACTTAACGGTCGGCACAATGCAGTCACGTAAGAAGCGCTCGCCGGGCATCCGCCAAACCCAGACGCGTCCATCAGACTGCCAGATTGTAAAGCGAGATTCATCACTCCAAAGAACATTTTTCCACAGTCCAATGTCCACAGTCCAATGACGGTCAGCTTTGCACTATATCAATCGACGCTTCGCATTCTGGGGAGTGATATTCGGCTTATGAGAGGCTGAAAGATGCTGAAATCCAAGGTTTTTTAACCCTCGAGGAACGGTCCTGCTGCTAGCACTAACGCCTGATGAACTTTGGAACTCCTGAGTAATTTCCATCAACGAGGACTTGCGATTTTGTTTCACTAACTTTTCCAGAGTTCTGTCACTAACTTCGTCACTAATTTTTTTCGGCCTGACACTTCGTTTTTCTACAGTTTTCCTGCCTCAACGTTTCCACTTCACAATTACATCATACACAGGGGATTTTCGCTTCTGTAGAATGTCAGAAATTTCACGAACAGATTTCCCACAAAGGTGGCATCCCACTATATTGCCACGATAAAAATCCATAAGCTCCTTTTACTTACTCATTGTCTCACAAACGAATAAATATGATCTGGCAAACCACTACCAACACTTACTTATAGCTTTACTTATAATTTATAGCTTTCGGTCATTAATCAAATTGAGTCACCTTCCAGATCCACTTCTTTAGAGAGGTGTCCGGTTAATTGTGGCCAAATAATGTATATACAGTGGACGCTCGTTAATTAGAACTCAAAGGTTCTCAGAAAAAAGTTCGAATTATCCGAAGTTCGAATTATCCGATGTTAAGAGAAAATATATAACTTTAAATGTGTATCACTGAAGAAGAAAAATCTCCTAGTATGTATAACCCCAGAAAATATATTATACTACGTTATCTAAAATTGAACATATTAAAAAGCAATACAGATTTACCTTAATCATAAAGTGAAGCTGAAGATATGCAGTAGAAAGTAAACTTTAATTAAAAATATGAATTACACTTTGGAGAAAAACTGTAAAATGGATAATTGGTTCTGTTTATGATGCCTACATTGTTCAGCCAGCTTCTCGATTGGAAGTAAACATTTCAATTCATTTTCAGAGGAAGGTTCCATCTGAATAAATGCTTTCAGAGTTTTAATAGAGTCTATTATAGCTTTGTCCATTATGGCCGCATTAAAAATATGTTTCGGCAGGTAAGTAGAGAAAAGCCCTGGCAGTTTCCTACCGAAATTAGTGTATACGTCTTCGTTTACATCATAGCTTTGGCCACATACAGTTTGATAAGAAATATTGTGCCTTGACTTAAATCGAGAAAGCCATCCATCACTGCATTTAAAATCTTCAATACCCATTCGACTTGCCAATTCATCAGCCTTCGTCAGCACTAGGGACCCTTTTATCGGAAAATTTCGAGATCTAACATCCTGGAACCATAGCAGTAGAACTTTTTCTAGATCTTCTTGGGTCGCATTTCTCATGCGTTTCCTTCGTCTAGCAAATTTTGATTTTTCCCATGAATCTAAAATTGACTCCTTGTTTTTCAAATTTGTTGACAAGGCATTTTTTTAAAATTCCTTAGTCAGCTGCTAACTTTGTTTTACATTCGCCATTCTCTACTTTCTTTAAAATTTCTACCTTTGTCTCCAAAGTTAGGGTTTTGTACTTTCCACGTGTAGACATACTGAATTTTTACACGTTCACACCACACAATGAGAAAGAAAAACTAGACCACATTAACTTCTCTGCACTGCTGGTATAACTGACGCAGCTCCCTAGAATGTGTAGTAAAGACTGGTTTTTCTGAAATTCTAAGAAAATCGTTACAAATAAAGGAAAATTGCTTTTTCCGTTTAGCACTAATAAGAAGGACAATAGCCACTAACGTTCAGAGGACATGCAATAATCTAGGAATCCGGCATGTGCCTCTTTACACAGAAAAGAAATACAGATGATTTTGACACACAAATTAATAAATACAGTGTGTATTTTCTCCATTAAACGAGGTAAAAGAATTTTTTTGTCAAATTTTTAGTTCGAATTAAACGAAGTGATAAAAATTTAGTTCGAATTAATGAGATATTTTTAACATTAATTCCAATACAAGTTTTTTGGGGCCTTTGGATTAGTTCGAAATAACCGAAAGTTCGAATTAACCGAGTTCGACTTAACGAGCGTCCACTGTGTATATATATATATATATATATATATATATATATATATATACTGGCTGAAAACCCGCGCTTCGCTACGGAGTACATTCAAATTAAATACAACGGTTAATTTATGCAATTAATGGCAAAAAAAAATAAATATATATATTTATAATAAATGCGACGATCAATGTATACAATTGATGTAATATATATATATATATATATATATATATATATATTTATAAAAAAATCGTTATTGAATTTATTTATTATGGATAATATCGAATCGTCTGCTGCATTAGAAAGAAAAAAATTATTTTTTTGTCTATTTAGTTGTTATGCACGTGACGATAAATTTATTATAAAATACCAGAAAAAGAAATCTCGTGATCAGCATTAAATAAATTAAATTATAAAAATAAATCTTAAAAATTCACCAAAAATAAGAAAATAGAGATAAAGATTCTAAAAATATTTCATTTGAAAGGAATTTTTATGATTTTTCTCGTGATATAAATTTTATAATCCTCAAATTATTATTTTAAATGCAAACTTAAAAAAAGTTTTAAAAAAAGCTTAAAAATTTAATTTTAAAAAATCTAAGAAGAAATTTTGAAAAACCTTTCTTATTGCACCCCTACACCATAAGAAGAATCGCCATGCAAAATGTCAGCCCTTTAGGTCCAGCGGTTTGGTCTGTGCGTTGTATGTCACTGAGTCAGTCAGTTACGGAACTGTTATATATATATATATATATATATATATATATATATATATATATATATATATATATATATATAACAGTTATATGTGTGTGCGTGTTTGCGTTTGAGTGTGTGTGTATTATATTGACATTCCTGAGAAATTTATTATTCTTTTTAATAGGCTGCCCTTGAGTGATTTTTAGAAACGCAATATTAAAAAAAATATTTATAACAATGTCATCCCGATTTCAAATAAATCAATTTTAAAACCACTTAATGGTCTTTTTGCGGGGAGTTATATGGTAATATATCCTAAAATTAATAAAAAAAATATTGACTTGTAAGTAAGTTAAGTGTTAAAAAATAATTTCCTCGGGACTCTTTTTGGATGTAATTTTATCAGAGTGCATATTTTGCTAAGCTAATATTAAAAAATAAATAAAAAGCCATTTTTCAATTTTAAAAGCTGGGGACATTGACCTTGTGCTGTTATGGTCTGACTTATTGGATAAATGCCAGCGTCGCATTTATATAAAGTTCTAGTTTGCTGAGAAATATTCTGACGCAACAAAACCGTTTTTCTTTATCTTTAATGTGCATAATCTAACAGATTATTGCTGTTCGATATATGTTTTTCATTTATTCATTTAATTAATCTTACCTTTCTGATCCTACTAGAACATTAAGTGAGTTTCCGAAAAAGATTGTTTAGGCAACGAGTATATATATATATATATATATATATATACCGGGTCGATATAATTAAACTTCCCTTATAAACGGCATCCGACAGCGCAAAGGGGTGAACGCAATGCAACGAAATTTTGTATATGGGCTATACACGAGATGCGATCACGGAATTTCGAAAAAAAAAATTAGTTCCAAAATGTCCAACAGAGGGCGCCTTTTCAGGAAAAACATGAAATTTAGCACAATAAATGACCAAAGCGAACTACAGAAGCAATATTAACATTTATTGACTAGTTTCTGATCACCTTGTCATCGAACCACATTAAGTAAAGGTAAGGGAGAAACAAAAACAGCTCAGTTTGCAGAAGTAAGAACAGATTTGGACGAAATTACACAAGAGGAGCAGCTGTTAATCGTGTTCAGGACCATGTAGGGAAAGCGAATGATCGTAGTGAGCGAGCTGGTGTATCGTGGAGGTGTTGCGACATTGGATGATTTGAAGAACTCCTTTACGCTTCAAGTGCGAAGCATCACAACTGATCAGTTACGATCTGCTGTTGAACACACAGTGCATCGACTTGAAATTTTGCAGTTTAATGAAGGTGCTCACGTGGAGCATATATATATATATATATATATATGGCCTGGTTGGCAAAGGCAGACAGCCTGAAATTTGAACGTCCCTGGTTCGATGCCCGCACTGGCAAATCAGCTGCCCTCTACACTAACGACGGCTGGTAGACGAAAAAGTTTTCGGGGCTCCAATGTCCCCCAAGTTCTGAAATTAACCTCTGGAGGTGCGGGGTCAAGTGTTGCCGGTCTCGTCACTTGACTCGGATCAAAATTACGTGACTGGTTCATAGGGGGTCCAGTATTTCCGTGATGAAAACAGACTAATGTCTTACAAGGCATTCGCATTGGAAATATATATTATATTATATATATATATATATATATATGTATATATTATTTTTATTAATGAAAGAAACTTATTATTTTAGGTATTACATAAAATAAGTCACATAATCATGCAGACATTTACACACATTTTTGTTTCCAGATATAGTTCTAAGAACAAAATCTAGGGCTTATCCAGTTACTCTAGGATTTATTAAAATTATATTTTATTTGACGTTTAAAAGATCACTATTTAACAATTCAAATTTTATTACGCAAGTTGCAAGTCACCTAAACCTCAATAGAGCACCGTTGACAGGTTCGGGTAAAATAAGTATTGATAGTATAAACTACTTAAGAATAAAAACTGTGTTATGTACGTTTTTCGTGCACATTAAGAAAACAGGTTTTCTTTTTTTTCCTGGAATATTTAATGTTTGGGAATACTGACAAGGGGACTATAAGAATAAAAGTACTTTGGTTACTACTAGTTTTACCCTCGAACACTCTCAGAACTTTTAGCCTTAGAATCAGGCTCAATTTATTCTGCTGACACAATTTATATCCATTAAAGATTCGAAAGGCATTATTTGACTATTTTTTTTATCTCATTTCTAAGAGTTTTCTAACTTTTCATGGTTTTGAAGCTGTTTAGTTTATTTTTGATACTTTATGTAATATTTTTCTCTAAAATACTTAGCTATAAATTCATTTGTCATGCATTATTAATATTTGTTACGGTAAACTTTAATGTGTAATTACAAAATGTGTTGTTATACTATCAGTGACGTTCATTGAATTTGTGATTTACTTGATTTAACGTCAAATTATATGAATGAAATCTTTCTAAAATTTTTTTAACGAATATATTTTAACAGATTTCAAGACTGAAAGCGTTGGACCCTCCGATGCAGTCTGATTTCAGCCCTGGAGCAACCACAAGCGTTACCAAGGTGCATCACAAAGAGGTTGATCTACATTGTACAGCAAACATGTTAAAATGTCCAAATGTGTTAAATATTTTATTTTAATAATGTTTTTATACTTCAATGATGTATTATTTACAGAATGACTCTGATTAAATTCAAAGGCTTCTTTAGGGTATTTTTAATTTTCAAATTTACGCATATCTAAATTTGAGTTTCAAATTAAAGTCTTGCACTTTTTGTTTTGCCGCATGAGTTAGTACCGTACTAGAATTCTCCTACGAATCGGTGGATCCCCAAGGAAGAGTCACGAACCCCTCTGGTTCATGGACCACAGATTAAGAAACCCTACTCTACACTAGTGGTTCGTAAGACTAGGGTTTTTTCGATAATCTGAGAGAACCCAAGAAGTGCTCCGCGTGGTCAGGATTGATAAAAAATTTTTGTTTCATATTTTCTAGACGATTTTCCATAGACGATTTTTTAAAACTGGGAGCAAAAAAATTTTACTTCCCAATTTTTGTTGAAATTAAAAAAAACATACTGTATTTCTTCTGCTTTCTGTCGTTTTGAGATCGTAAAAATACTTGATCGGTTTAAAATGTTATAGTATATTTTCTGTGACGCAATTTCTCAGACATTTCACAGCATCACATTAATTTTAAAGTAAATGCCAGCTGAAAAATCTTATTTATTTTAAATTTTTGTAGGCTTTTATGATTGCTACTAAGTTATCGTTTACGTAAAAGTTGTTATTGTTAATTAGTTTATTTGTAAAAATAAATCAAGTTGTTTATCACAAATAGTTTGCTTATTCAGAAAATAAAACCAATATATTCTACTAAGTTTTATTTTACGTTAAATTTGTCATTGTTATTAAGTTTATTTGTAACTTTTTATTCAACCTGTTTATCACAAATAGTTTGTTTATTCAGAAAATAAAACAAATTTATTGTTCTAAGTTTTCTTTTACATTAAATTTGTTATTGCTATTAAGTTTATTTGTAACTTTTTATTCAAGCTGTTTATCACAAATAGTTTGTTTATTCAGAAAATAAAACCAAATTTTGTCTCTACAGGGATTGGTAGGGAGAGGGTATCAGAAGATTTTTTTTTCTTTTTTGACAAGTGATCCCTGATAATCAAAAGGTTAGGAACCGCGACGCTATATTTTTTCTTTTGCCTTGCTCATAGAAAAGAGATGAGAAACAGCTCAGATGAGAAACATGTAAGACAGACACCAATATAATTGCATTCCTTTTCTATTCAATAAATTACCCTATTAAAAATATTTCACTTAACTCTTCCTCGTATTTAAGAAACTCTTTGTGACTTGTTTACGTCTCAGATGAGAAACGTGTAAGCAGAAACTAATGTAACTGCATTCCTTTTCAATTCAATAAATTATCCTATTAAAAATATTTCATTTGACTCTCCCTCGTATTTAAGAAACTTTTTGTGTCTTATTTACTTCTGATATGAGAAACATGTAAGACAGAAACCCATATAATTGCATTCTCTTTCTATTCAATGAATTACCCTATTAAAATTATTTCATTTGAATCTCCCTCGCATTAACAAAATTTTGTGGCTTATTTACGTCTCAGATGAGAAACGTGTAAGACAGAAACCAATATGCAATTACATTCCTTTTCTATTAAAAAAATTACCCTATTAAAAATATTTCATTTGACTCTCCCTTGTATTTAAGAAACTTTTTGTGTCTTATTTACGTCTGAGATGAGAAACATGTAAGAAAAAAACCAATATAATTGCATTCCTTTTCTATTCAATAAATTATTCTATCATAAATATTTCATTTGACTCTCCCTCGTATTTAAGAAACTTTTTAAACAGGATTTGCATATGACATTTTCAAATTCAAAAATGTTACTTACAGTTTTCTCTGATTATTGGTACTATTTTTTCTATTAAGTAAATTTTGATCTCGAAGAACAAATTTACATCATTTGAGACATTTCTTTGATTTCAATTTTTTTATATATCTGATAAATATAAGTCATCTTATATAAAAATTGCAATGATGCATCAGTCTACATTATTGTTAGCTTATTTTTTATTTGCAAATAGTTTAACATACGAAAAAAATACTGTATTATTCTTTGTTGAAAATCCTTGTGTTGCATGAAAGTTATTTGTAAAATATGCTCACATATTTGAGTACATTTTTGAGATTAGTTTTGAATATTAAATTCTGCAGGGCCCGTAAGTCCTAAAAATTATATTTACTGCTATATAATCTTTCCACAAACACCAACTAGAAATGCCTCCATGACAAAATATTCTGAAATGTGTATTTTTGTCTTCAATAGAAATGGAAATTGTAGTTTAATTTGAAACAGAATTCATTTTCTAATTTTTCACATAAATTTCAATATCAGACATTTCATGATATTCTCTTGGGAATTGTGGTAATCAGTTCAAACTAAAAGAAAGGATACCATGGTAAATTAATATAAGGCGTCCTACCTAAAGTTGAGATTTCATGTTTTGAGAGCTGAAGCAATTACCATGAAAACTTTCAAATATTTATGTCATGTCAACGTGTATGATTATTGGTGTTAAATAATTAATGTGGAATAAATTAGACTATGATATTAATGTAAAGGCGCACAATATAAAGTGTAGATTTTATGTTTCGAAAGTGGAGGCTCCTAGCCATGAAAACATTTAATATATATATGTCATGACAACGTGTATGATTATTGGTCTTTACTTTTTAAATAAGAAAAATCGAAACTATGGATACATATTAACATAAAGACGTCCTGCCTAGAGTGTATATTTTAAGTTTCGAAAGGTGAGGCTCTTAACCATGAACACTTTTAATATATTTCTGTCAAGATAATGCGTGTAATTATTGGTGTTCACTTTTTTAATGAGAAGAAATGACATTATGTATATGTATTAATATAAAGGAGTGCGATATCAAGAGTAGGAATCTCTTAACTAGAAAAATATATTTATGTCATGACAATGTGTATCATTATCGGTATAAACTTCTTTGAGAAGAAATGACACTTCTACAATCATTAACATAAAAACGACCTGCACAGAAATGACATTCTGTATATACAATATAAAGGAGTTCTATATAAAGTGTAGATTTTATATTTCAACAATTGATGTTCTTCACCATCAAAATATATTTATGTCATTAGAATGTGTATCATTATTGATGTTCATTTCTTAATTGAGAAGAAGTCACAGTTAAAATAAAGGTGTCATAAATACAATTTAGATTTTATATTTCAAAAGCTGGAGGTATAGACATAAACACTATTAATATATTTATGTCATGACAAAGTGTGTTATTTTTGGTGTTCAATTTCAATTGATAAGATAGAATGCTATGTATGCAAATTAATTAAAAAATGCAGGGAATTTATTTATTAATATAAAATTATTTACTTTTCGAGAGTTGAAGCTATCATCTCTAAACACTTTACCAAAAATGTTATCAATTATTACTATTAATCTTAATTCATTAATCACAATTGTTATAGTTGTAAAATAAAAACATGTCAATGCCTTAAAAGTTTTTATTTCTCAATTCAAGGAGATTCTTAAAAACGTTCCAAATTTAGCATTAGCATTTTTGATGAGGAACGGAGAAAAAAAAAGAATTTTTTGTGAGCTATTAAAAAAGTTTCAATGGTTTTCAATTTGATATATACTTTTTTTCCTCTTTAAACGAATGATGTTTTAGTCATGTAAGTAAGACTAATGAGGTTTCAGTCCCCAAAAAATATTTTATTTAAAAAGGAAAATGCATGGAAATGACATGGCAAGATAAATATTATTATTATTTTTTAAATATGAGAAAGTATATAATTAAATACCACTTTCTGAAAAGGAAATAAAAAACTCGCTATGAATTACGTGTATTTGGGCAAATGTTTACTCTCTGAAATATTTATATACATCAGAGAGTTAAAATATAAATGAAGAGCAAAAATTTCATATAAAATAATATTATATATATATATATATATATATATATATATATATATATATATATATATAAATTAATTAATAAAAGTTATATAAGGGTGCGGGTGAATGGACCTCATGAATACCTAACTCAAGGTGTCGGTTGAATATTTTCAGGTGATGTATGTAAGGGCGTCCACTAAGTTTTCCTTGCTAATGCAGACACACTGCTTCACGTTTCATACCCATGTGCAGGATTGTTCTTCCTCAGGAACGGCATCGTTGTATCAAGTCCGAAGCCCGTCCTAAATGTCCTCTGTGTCACAATTATAGAACTGTCGTTTGTAAAGAGCGCTTCAAAGAGGAAATATCGATGTTCACGGGACCAACTCATGGTGTCTACTGACAACTAGAATATTCACCCGAACTGTTGACACCTCTCCCGTCTCCCTATCCCCAACACTCCTTAATCAGTGATATTCAGCCGTGTGCATTCAGCCACACACTGAATGTTTTATTTTATTTAAAAGAAAAATTACATTTAAATAAGAGTTTTTTTCCACAAATTGTAATTTTATTTATGTAATAAATATAAATTCTTGTTCATGGGTGTGAATAAAAACTAGATTCGCATATTTCCATACCCCTGTCTGTTTTTGCTCTTAAAAAATAAATAAAATAAAGAGTTCAGATTTATTATTCCAACTTATTATTTATATTATTTCAGCTATAAACCCTACTTGTAGTGGATTAGGACATTTTTGAAGCTCATCACATCATTTTTGTTACTTTTGATTCATAAAAGGAGTTAATCTGAAATATAATACACACATATACAGAGGAATTTCTCTATGGCGAGAAGTAATGGTCCCGAAAGAAATTGGTCGTTTTGAGGGGTGGCCGTGGTAAAAGAAATTAAAATATACAATTTATTTTGGCTGTATATAGTAACTGTAAGTCTTTAATCGGTTCTGAATAAAACATGACCCTTTAGACGGGTGATGAGGTAGAGAATTTCACTGTATATATATATATATATATATATATATATATATATATATATATATATATATATATATATATACAAGCCACTGCATGACCAGAGTGGTCACTTTTAGTTTTATATTTTCTTTCGTAGAACAACTCAACTGAAAGTAACATATGTAAGGAATGTTACCATTACCTGTCATCATAAATATTCGTTGTTAAGGGGAGCTCAGTCAAAAAATTATAATCATTGCTAAATTCTCTATAAGGCTGATTATAAAATATCGTGATTAAAAACCGTGAATTTCCGTTACTTCAGAACAGAGTTAAAGATAAGACTGAGAAACCCAACACTAATGATTTTAAAAATTACATGCCTCTCTGTATGTACTATTTTTCAAAATTAAGATATCTACACTTTATCATTATATCAAATAATAAATCGTTAGGGAAAAAAAATTCGCTTAAAATATGGAGTAAAAATTCAGAAAGTGCTAAAATATAAAGTGGATTACATCACTCTGTATGTACTATTGTTCCTAATTCAGATATCTACACTTAATAATATCAAATAATAAATTGTTGGAAAAATTTCTTCACTTAAAAATGGAGTAAAAATTGAGCAAGTACTAAAAAAAGTGTAGAAAATTAACTATTAATGGCTATCGGTTGCTATAAGGTCAATGGTTAAGCCTAACCTCGTGATCATTTATGCACTCTCTTAATGAACTATTTCTTCTTTGCTTTCTTTCTTGAGACTGTTCCCAATTTTCACTTGATCGTGCAGCTCAATTTCAAGCATTCCTGATTTCAGTGCGTAATCTATGTTGAAACGTGGTTGAATATTACAGATGGCTGCTAATGTTTACATCTAGTAGCTGCAGCAGTTGCCATTCGGAGTGTAGAAATAGCGTTGATTTTTGTGCCGCATACCTACGTGTTTTATATATATATATATATATATATATATATATATATATATATATATATATATATATATATATATGTGTGTGTGTGTGTGTGTGTGAGATATTGGAAGAAAGCTGTGGCAACGGCGAGTGACGAATCAGAAGCTATCTCGCCTCACGGAGATCTTCGGCGATCTACGAGAAGACATGACGATAGAGAGTAAAAGACGCCGTGAAAGAAAGAGGTTATCAATAATAACGTGGTGGCAGACGGCTACCGTAAAGACGTAAAATTGTGTATAGTTTTTGTTAATTGTAACTGTTTTTGTCCTGTGACTGTCAAGAAATAAATTGGTGTTAGTGTCAACAGGTGTGTTCAATTTTGAACGACGGACACCAATTTACATGTGGACTCGGCCGCTGTATTTTTCTCAAAGTGCGTTCTGGGCCTCCATTCCCTATCCCCTACCACGCCATCCTACGACGTTATTACGGACTAGATTACTTCTGGATTACTCCGGATTACTCTAATTTATTCTTATTCATCTACGACGAATCGGTGAGTTAAATTTAATTTGTCAAATGAAGATATTTTTATGATCGCCTATTTGTTGTTACTGAGGATGAACAATTGAAATTAAATCTCCCAGAAGTATTTTGATTTTGTGTTTGAAGATAAATGAACATATTTAAGAAATATTTAAGAAAAGAAATTATATTTTTCTAACAAATGTGTGCATTTTTAATTCCAATACAAGAAGTGTTTTGATTTTGTTTTTGAAGATATATGAACATATTTAAAAAGTATTTAAGAAAAGAAACTATATTTTTCTAATACATGTGATCATTTTTAATTCCAATACAAGAAGTTTTTTGATTTTGTTTTTAAAGATATATGAGCATATTTAAGAAAATAAAGTATCTTTTTCTGATGAATGTGTGCATTTTCAATTCCGATACAAGAAGTGTTTTGTTTTTGTTTTTGAAGATATATTAGCATATTTATATTTTGTTCTGTTTACTTTCAATATGAGAACTCTTTATGATATTCCGCATATTTCAAAAACCCTTAAATCAGGGTCAACAAAGGCAATCAGATTATTGCATCAGTTTATATTTGAAAATGATGCTCGGAGGGTCAACCGTAAAGAACTCTGCATTTTTTCTGGTTTCCTTAAACCTTTTCATGTCAATGACAAACGGGATAAAAGACTTAAAACATTTTCCAGAACCGATTAATTTGTATTGTGAATTTGCTACATCTTGATTGTTCTACAGACCCAGCTCAGAGCGGTGAAACTATATTCAATGCTCTAAATAACTTTGCATTATTACCCCCCTCTGTGTTCTCGGATACGAGTGAAACCGAAAATGATTCACACGACTCCAACAGAAGCTCTACGGTTTTGGTGACTAGCCAGGTGCCAGTTCAAAGTTCATTTCTAACCTCAGCTTCACATTCTAACATAAACAACTCTTTCGGCCAGAGACAGATAAATCCTTTTTTGTGTGATGTTGATTCGCAGTGTTTTCCAGCTTCTAAGAGTGGAATACATTTATCGTTACGTGACCTTGCAGAGTGCATTAAGAATTCTAACGGTTCGTCCGATTCTTACAGCGTTAAAATTTTCATACAGGATTTAGAAAAACATTTTTATCTTAATGGCACCACAAATGATGTCCACAAAATTGTCTTTACGAAAAAATGTTTAGTTGGTTCCGCAAAAACATTTATTAATTCTCTTCATGGCCTAACCACTTGGAATTCGTTAAAAGAAAACCTTCTAGAAGATTTTTCCTCCAAATTAAATAGCGCCGATCTTCATACGATGTTGCTGCAAAGACGGTTAAAACCTAATGAATTCTTACACGACTACTTCATAGCTATGCGAGAAATCGGTTCATGAGGTCAAATTGACATTTCTTCAATTTTTGATTATGTTATCAACGGTATTTCCGATTCTACATCTAATAAAATTTTGTTATATGGTGCTAAATCTAGTCCAGAATTCAAAGAAAAATTAACAGTTTATCAGAAATTTCTTTCAACGCCCAAATTAAGTAAACCTCCTAATGATATTTAATTCACATATGATAATCGTCAACGAAATTATACCTACGATAGAAAACTTCCTAATAATTCTCCACCCCCCCCCCCATTTGCTATAATTGCGGTTCCAAGGGCCCAGTTCCCAGCATACGACTCCAAAATGTTTTACGTGCAATTCTTTTGGACATTTATCCTCAACTTTCTCGCAGCGCGTTGGACAGACAATTCCAGAAAATTCTTCCGAAACTACTCCACCTAATGACGCCTTACATGTTCCTACACCATCCAACTATATTTGTTATGCAATAAAGATAAACAATGTTGATCTTCATGGCCTTCACGATTCAGGTAGCGAAACTACAATGTTTTCTGACCAAACCAACCACTCAAAAATTTGCAGAGTCAGTTGAAAGATTTTCAGAGAGAAGTGGAAGAATCTCGGTTAGTTAAGGATGAACTGAATGCTCAAGCCAAAGAAGCTAAAAAGAAACAAAGAGCTTTGGAATCTGAATTGATTCAGTTACAAGAAGATTTAGCAATGTCTAAAAAGCAGAAAAGAAACTTAAATGAGGAGTTAGAAGATTTGAGGAATAACTTATTGATTATATGGATTCAACAGCTACAAAACAAGCTTTGCGAACTAAATGGAGGAAGAACTCAATATTTTAAAGAGAAACTTGTAAGACGAAACTGCTGCACACCAAATCCAGATTCGTAATTTGAGGCAGAAACATACAATTGCCACTGAAAAATTAAACGAGCAGTTAGATTCAGTGCAAAAAGCTAAAATTGATTTAGAGAAGACTAAGAGCAATCTTGAACGTGAAAGTGAACGTTTACAAGAGCAAGTATTTGAAGAAGGTGAAGCAAGGAAGATCATTGAGAAAAAGTTAGCTATTGCTAAAATCCAGATTGCAGAATATAAAAAGAAAGCTGAAGAGGAAGCAGATGCTTCTGCTTTGTTAAAAGAACAAAAGAAGACGATTTCGAAAGATATTGGTATACTGTGCCACAAAATAGATCATATGCAAATGATTCATGAAAAACTGGATAAATCAAAGAAAAAATTACAATCAGAGGTTGAAGATCTTAACATCGAATTAGACAACCAAATTGAAGAGCTTGAAGACGAATTACAGTTAATTGACGATACCAAATTACTTTTAGAAGTGAATATGCAAGAACTAAAGACTCAATTAGAAAATGACATGCCAGCTCGAGATGAACAATATGAAGAAAAACGAGTAGCTTTGATAAACCAGGTTTCTGACTTTGAAGACGAGTTTATCAACATGATATTTCAAGCCACAAATCACCTTCGCAACGATGCCAAGAACATATTGAAATTACAAGCGTTAAACAAGACACAGTATAACAAACGTCGGAAACAAGCAACTACCTATCACGTAGCAATTCAATGTATCCAATTTGGGTCTGGGCTCAAATTGCTCCCCAAATTTTTTGGTCCTTACGAAATCATAAAGATTCGACCACATAAAAGATATGGCGTCCGAAAAGTTGGTCTGCACGATGGTCCCAACTTGACATCTACAGCCGCTGATCAACCCAAAAGTTGGCCAAACACCAAGTGACTATACCTCCAGCTGCTTTACGATGACGACTTGGACTTGAACAATCGACATTCTATCATGATCCTCAACTATTGTTAATGACTTTCTTTTTTTTTCTTTTCTTTTTCCTTTGTTTTTGTATAATGTTTCAGTGACGGCAAAGACTATGGCACATATGACGAACAATTGCTATACAACGACGATGATGTAGCTTTAAGACGACCATGCCATGTTTTTGTTTTGTTTGTTTTCTCCCCTTTCTTGATTTTTTATTAGGTTTGGTTCCTTTTGTTTTCTTGGGCGACAGGAGGACCTGTCGAGCCAGGATGCCCGAGTGTGATATTGGAAGAAAGCTGTGGCAACGGCGAGTGACGAATCAGAAGCGTTCCCGCCTGACGGAGATCTTCGGCGATCTACGAGAAGACATGACGAAAGAGAGTAAAAGACACCGCGAAAGAAAGAGGTTATCAATAATAACGTGGTGGCAGTCGGCTACCATAAAGACGTAAAATTGTGTATAGTTTTTGTCCTGTGACTGTCAAGAAATAAATTGGTGTTAGTGTGAACCGGTATGTTCAAGTTAGAACTACGGGCACCAATTTACATATATATATATATATATATATATATATATATATATATATATACACACACATATATATATATATATATATATATATGTGTGTGTGTGTGTGTGTGTTAGTTACCGTGAAAAACCGAAATCTCAAGAATGGCGATATTTTCCAGTGGATGGCAACGTTCGCCAGGCAAAGATGACGGTGCTATGCCTCTTTTTGGTTTAACCCCAAAGAGGGCTGCCTAAGGACTTTGTCGTATTCCTTCGTGGTATGTAGTGCTCTTGGTGAATTGAAGGAAGGACAAACCATCTGACCATTTATTTGTATCTTTATCGTCATTCCATGCATTTAACATATCCTGTATATCTTTATTGGCCCTGTATATCTTTATTCACGAAACTTTCCATGAACTATCTTAACATATTTACAAATAGCGCATAGTTCTGATATAACATAATGACTGAATTCCCTACCAGTATCAGAAGGAAATATAGCTGGGGCACCAAATATTAAGAATATTTGAAGAAGTTGATACGCTACTTTTTCAGCTGTCTTAGTTTTCAAGGGTCGTAGTTCGACAAACTTCGTTAAAGGATCTTGATACACCATTATGAACTTATATTCCCCATCTCTGTGTGCCTGCAGGCCTATCAGATCGACTTGACATCTTGAGTTTAACTCTGAACTGACCATTTGTTTCCCTACAATACCTTTTTTATATGCATATTTTTTATGTGCATATTGTGCAAATATATTATTTTATATTCATTTGACATTGTTTACGTGAACTTAAATACACTGCCTGTGTTCTCGGCCTCTGGTTTCGTC
>OU015490.1:213093343-213353343 GCA_907164885.2 Dolomedes plantarius
TAAATTTTTGTAATAAAAACTTCATCTTCCATCTCAAGTGGATTATCCGTATCTTGTAATATCCATTCCCTGCTTAAAGAAAGGGATAACATCCTTCTCCTTCGCAAAGCGAATGACTATTCCGGCTTTGCGAGAGAAAAGACGAGTCTTACGAGAGCTCCCTACTAGCCGCAAGTTTTGATCACGTGACGTTCGTATTTACGAGAGAAAAAGGTCTCGCTGTTTGATCTGCATCGCTATTGCGACCCCTCTGCGGAAGGCAGGGGCTTTGCGAGAGCTTTGCTCTCGTAAGTGTTTGATCGGCATACGGGCCTAAATTTAATTACTAACATTGAAATTTCGAAAAAAGTTGTTTATTTTTGTCTATTCCATATTTTCTGTATCCTTAAACACTTATTTAAAAGAAGTACTGTGAATTATGGGGGGAAAAGTTTTAATTAGAAAAACATATTATTTATTTATTGATTTTAGTATAGAATTTACTTAAATTTAATTAAAAGTTTCTTGGTGATTTCCGTATTGATTCTGTAATCAACACCGTAGCAGTATATATCGATGTGATATTAATACTGAAGAATGTTCATTTGAAATTCTGAATATTAAATAACATGGAGTGGATAATGTAGTCGTGACTATCATCGATGTAATTCCCGACATTAAAACTAGAATATGGTGGGACGGAAATCATATCAGATTTCATTCTACAGCTTACCCTTACGGACTTAACACTAATGTATACGACAAAAATTACAATTAAAACATATCTTTAAATCCTATACACAAAGAGTATTCGATCAGTATTCTAACAGTTGCAGTAGTAATATCAATCTAAAACGTAAACAAAGGGGTGGTCGTAGAAATAAATATTGCTATAAAAATTATATAGACGCTTTCAACAAGCTATGTACATATATCAATTAAAAACCGGATTATCCAATAAATTGGATTAAAATTATCATTTTTGGTTGTAAAATAGTTTGTTTCAATAAACTATGGAAATTGGTTATTGGCAAGACTTTGAAACATCTTATTCCTAATAATACACATTTCATACCTATTATTATAGACCTTGTCAAGAAAAAGAGCTCAAATTGTGGAATAATATTACAAGACAACGAGACAAAAAGCTGAAGCAAAATTTATTGTATAACTGAATATGCCAATAAAGGATTCGATAAAATACTCTTTAATAAAATTTTAAATCAAAATATGTTATACTTTCCAATCAACAATATAAAAATATATAACAGCTTCAGATATAGTAGACCGAGTGGTCGCTATATTTTCAACTATAATAATATTTCAAAAAATGTAGTTTATGCTTCTCCTGGTCATTGTGATTATAATAATAATATGACAGGTTACAATGAACACTACAGCCACATTATCACAGGTAACGGTCAAATAACAGAAAATACGGCTATGACTAATTAAATGAATTATGGAACTGGCTATCGTATAGGTTATAAAATTCACGTCTTCCAAATTTTCAAATATAATCTAGGAGATTTTATATATAAAACAGCAATAACGCATAGTATACTTGTAAGCACATTTGAACAATGGAAATTTCATTATTTAAGAGATTTTAAAAATGCTGATCTAAGAACAATGCCAAATGATAATAATGTAAACTTAAAAATGTTAATGTAGTAATAATCTATCACAGCAATACAAGATCAATTTGCTATAACTTATGTTGATAAAGTATCAGCTAATTATGCATTTATATTCAAAACATTTTATTGTCAGAAATTAATCCACTGCTATAAGGATATTACTGTTTATAAAAAGGTTGATTCTATGAAGTGTACTATACAAAATCGTATTAAAGCATTACATCGCCGTGCAGGCTATGAAATTAAAAATCTAAAGTTTTCCTATTTAGTCTTAATCCCAAAATTTCATAAGTCACCGGTTAAGTTTAGAACTGTAACAGTGGGCTGTAATACATACCTAACTCTTGCTAATAATAAACTTTTGAGTATACTTAAAATCGTTTACCAAAAAATAAGTAAAGAAGGAAGCTATTTCATAAATAATAGCTTAGAAATACTAAAACAGATAAAAGGTAAAGGTGATATAACTAAATTTAATAGTTAAGATTTTACGGATCTATTTAACTCCATCAACCTAAAAGCTCTCTATTGTATTATACTTGGGTTATATGAACAATGTGATTTAAAGTTTTATATAACTGAAAATAAAGATCGAGCACTACTAGACCTAGTCGTAAATGAAACAATACTATATAATGGTAGTAGCAATAAACAAATACATGGCATACCGATGGGTGGAGGATGTTCGTCTGCATTGGCAATTTACCTTCACTTTTACGAAAGAGGAGTTATGATTCTAAATGAACTAATGTTTTTCAGATATGTTGACGATATACTTATATGTTTTAATGCAAACGTAACTTCAATAGAAATTAATTTTTACCCTGAAAATCTTAAATTGGTGGAGACTGATAAAGAATGCTAAGGCAATTTGGTATTTTTGGACTTGTGTTTAAATGTTAATAATCTAAATCTAGTATCGTACTGTCTTTATGATAAACGTGAATATTACAACTTTAAAACTGTCAGGATTGTGTATTGGAATAACGATATGCACTTAAATATTAAACGTAATGTATAGATATTTAACACTTCTACCCTACCTTGGGTGTATATAATTTGAAGTGGCACTCTAATAAATTAGATTCAAACACAATTCTGATTTAATTAAAATATTAATTTCACAGTGACACATATTACTTTGCTTTTCAACATAAGCATGCGTACTACTATTACGAGCTATATAAACATTCATGTACGGCAATACAATTCAATATATATATTCTGGTATAACTACTACACATGGGGTGAAAAATACAATTTGAGATACTCACAGACTCTACAGAAAGTCGACCAGCAATGCTGCTTCGTAAACTTTGGGCCTAGCAAGCTCTCGCGTAGGTTAGCATCAACCTATCTGCTCCCTCTACACTTCCTTTCATCTCCTCTCACTTCGTTTCTTTAATCTTGATGCTTGGTATTTATACCAATCGCGTATACCTTGAAATTGGCATATCTCAAGCGGCTTCTTTAATTTATTCTCTTAGGGGACAAGGGACCTTCAAATTCGAATATTTTAAATTTTCAATTTTTAACTCGACATACAAAATGAGAATAATTAATTTTCTATTTTACTACACTGAAAACATTTAGAATTCAAAATAACGAATTTTTGGCAGAATAATGTCTGTTTTTGAAAAAAAATTCAAAAATTTTAAAATTCTTAAATTTTGTTTTATAAGTTTAACATATGTATATAAATATAAATGTGCATTTAATACTTTTTTTGTATGAATCTAAAGTCTTAAATAATTTTTTTTATTCTGCGTGTTATTTTTTTAATATTTTTTCTTTATTTTATGGTCTATAAATTTGAAACATATTTGTGATTTCAAAGAATTATGCACAGTTTTGTGACAAACACTTCCATTAACAATTCTGAGAAATTTGGAAGATATCAGAAGAAAATGTATACGCATGGAGCCTTTTTGAAAATTCTAGCATTTTTGAAGGATTTTTTGATAAACAGGTCTTATTCCTACACAAAATACTTCTTTGTGAATTCTAAGAATCCTCAATATAGTACAGAAGTATATTAATTATACTCATGGGGTATATAGAGTAAAATATTGAAAATTAAAGAAGAACGTGATTGAAGGTCCCTTGTTCCCTTAAAAGTTCGATTCTTGTGAAAAGAATCTAATGCAAACCTTACAAATGTAATTATAAACCAATTAATACGTTGCCAACGTTATGGACTTCAGAATATATAATTTCATAAAACTAGCCATTGATCAGGGTTTTACTGTTAATTTTCTCAAGTCAATTCTCACCCAGTTTTTTAATTTAAGTAATACCGATTGCGAGAAGCGTTTTAACTTATAGTTGGCAACATTAAAGTTTCCCTAATACGACTTTAAAAATCCCTACTATAACTAAAAATGTGTGTGTGCTAAGCGATTCGTGACACTAGCTTGGTGTGGAGTTAAGTATTTTAGTATATTAATATTTTAGTAGACTATTAGTTAACGTGTAATTATTTTTGTATTTTAGTATTATTGTATTTTTGTATCTCTGTATTTTGTTTTTCTGTATTAATATTATAATATTTTAAGTTATTTATTGTTTATCCTAATGATTATAAGGTATAAACACTATTCATCATGTAATTAAGTTTTATCTTTACTCTATATTAAAATTCTATGATTTAACAAGTCTGTTTCATTTTAAAAGTTTCTTCAGTAATAGTTTTTAACTGGCTTGGTGTTATAGCCAACCTCCGGGAGTGTTGTCTAGACGCAAACATGTTTAGCCAGGGTTGGGGTGTCTCCCCCCCCCCCAGTCATCAACTATATCACCTCCATTTTCTTTCTGCTTAAGTACTTAAATGTATACCTTGATATATGTTATTAGAGAATTAAATGGTCGCATCTGTCCCTTTGGTTATTTTTATTTTAAATATCTATTATATATATATATATATATATATATATATATATATATATATATATATATATATATATATATATATATATATATATATATACTTTTCTCTAAGCTATCAGTAATACATTTTATTCAATATCGCTACTGAAGTTGTCGCTTATGCAACCATCCAATTTCCTCTAATCGAGCGAAATATTTCAGCTTTCTCTTTGAAATAAATAAGAACTGATACATCTATTTATCTTTCGCAATTTCGTCCAAATATTCCTTGGATCTTTTATCCATCGATACGAACAACGAAACGATACTGTACCGGAACACTGAGATGTAAAATAAATGACGGACATTCACGCCATATTAAATAAATGGGAATGTGTCTCTTCTTATAGATCTGTTATAAAAGACAAGAAAGAGTCTAACAAAGTTAAGCGACTTGTCGATACTGGAGACATCGTTGCCCACAGGTAACGTTGAGACAGTTGGAATAATTTACCTTGATTTATCTTTTCGTATAGTCTGGGAGAGCAGTATTGGATTCCCTGTCTCCTGTACAGCTGCCAATAATCAGAGGGTAATAAATATCAGAACTTACGGGAAACGTCATACTGTCCGTGTATAATTGTATAATAGGAAGTTTTGCGAAATATAAAAAAATATATTTGGCTCATAAAATATATGAATATTCAGGTATATTCTTGTTTATTATAAGTAGTTAATCGATAGTCGTATAAAACATTCTTAATAGTATAGAAATTTTTCTTGCACAAGAAAACTGCATCAGTTGTTAAAATATGATCATACAAATTTATGAAATATATATATATATATATATATATATATATATATATATATATATATATATATATATAAAAATCTATTTATTGTTACCACACTTTACCATGTCTGAAATATTTATGCACTGCTCAAAAAAATTTAGTGAGCAAGCAAAGAAGTTAAGAAAAGCGTGCGAGATAGCCACGTATTGGCATAAAATGGATAGTACACGCGTATCAATGCGCAATACAGAAAAAAGACGTAAAAAATTTTGTAATTAATCTTTACTTCTTTGAAAATATGGAAAAAACATGAAAAGATGAATTAGGGCAGCAATTTGGTTACATGTAAACGATAAAAAGAAGTATTGTTTAGAAATGATGCAAGATTTTTAATATGGCGTGTGGTCTCCTCGAACAATCGAACAGCTAAAACTGCTGCACACCTGTTTTCCATGGATGCGATGATGTTATCTATAAGACTTTGGGGAATACTGTTCCACTCCCCAAGCAGTGCAATCTCCAAGTCTCGGAGAATAAAAGGAGGCCTTGGTCTCTCAGCAATCCGTCGTCCGAGCATGTCCCAAACATTCTCTATTGGATCCAGGTCAGGAGAGCACGCTGGCCATTCCATACGCTGTATTCTTTCAGTTGCAAGCATGTTCTGCACAAGACGAGCTGTATGCGGTCTGGCATTATCATACTGGAAAACAAAGGAATCTCGAATGTCTGCAGCGTAAGGTATGAAATGAGGTCTCAGTATCTCGTCTGAAAACCTTCGGGCCGTCAAAGTACCATTCCGAATGATATGCAGGTGCGTACGTCCACCTATGCTGATTCCACCCCATACCATAAAACCAGCTCGTCTGTATTTTTACCTTTCAGGAACGAATGTGGGGTTATTTCGAGTGCCCCTTTCCCTCCTTACCAAAACCCGTCGGGTGTCACACTCCAGACTGAATCGGTTTCGTCTGTAAACAGCACTTGGCTCCAATCATGTTGCTCCCAATCTCGATGTTCAGCATCCCATCTTCTTCGGGCCACAGGGTGGCATGAGGTCAACGGAATGCAGACCATTGGCCTTCGTGCATAGAGACCTCCCTGAGGAAGCCTATTACGTACTGTTTGGCTGGACACCCTTTGTCCTGTTGCCAAGAGAAACTGTCTTTGCAGCTGAGTAGCATTGTCTGTTCTATTTCGATGAGCTGTTGACAGTATATACCGGTCATCAGTTGCTGTAGTGGCACGTGGCCGACTTTACCGTGGTCGACTTCTAACAAACCCTGTTTCTTGGAATCGATTCCACAGCCTTGCACCAACACTTCTGGCGACTCCAACAGCGTCCGCGACACTACGCTGTGTTTGCCCGGATTCAAGTCTGCCTATAATACGTCATGCCATGGATTCCGGTAAATCACGTTGTTGAGACATGAAAATGTCTCAACAACGTGATTCGTGAAACGGTGACAAAGTCACCGTTTCTCAACAAGAATAACTGAGCTATCGAATTTTACAATTAAGGCAGTGAAATTGACGTGTCTGCAACATCCCGATTTCCTCTCTTACGTTCTTTTTCTGGTTTTTGACGTCATGAACTTTGATTTGCATATGGAGTTTTTTCTTCTGTTTTCTGCTAGGCTTTAAATTATGGAGGATTTATTTTATGCTACTTATCGGTGTAAGTATTTGCGTAATTTCGTTAAAGCCATGTGCTCCCCTAATTGTTTTGAGCTGTGTATTATATTCATTAGTACGAACAACTAAACTATAATGCAAGGGAACACTGGCATATACAACAAATGACAGACAGTCACGAATATTAGATAACTGGAAATATGTCTCCCCTTATAGATCTCTTATAAAAGACACGGAAGCATAAAACAAAATTAAGCGACATGTCGATATTGGAGACACGATTGCCCGCAGGTAACGTAGGGACAGCTCGAATAATTTGACTTGATTTATATTTCCTATAGCCAGGGAAAGCAGTATGGAATTTGCTGTGTTTTGTACACCTGTCAATAATCAAATGGCAATAAATATCACAACTTTCGGGAAAATAAATTCTGCCCATGTATAAATGTATAAACAAAGTATTTACCAAGTATGAAAATAAGTTATTTGGGTGAAAAAAGAAAAGAATATATATTTATTAGTAACAGTAAATATTAAGTCGTAAAAATAATCTTTAATAGAGAATAATTATATATATATATATATATATATATATATATATATATATATATATATATATATATATATATATATATATATATATATATATATATATATATATATATACAGTATGCCCACTAATGTCCCTTCCCACACTCTTAACTTCTGAACGGCTGCTGCTATATTCATAAAAGTGGTGTCTAGGTATAGTAAATCAGCCATGCGCTACTGAATGAAACCATCTACCAAGCCACCTGGTGGAAAACTGCCGAATTAGTATTCCTATCTCAAAAACGGAACGAGATAGGGAAAAAAGTTATTTTCAAAGTTGTCGAAAATCATCGATTTAGTACGAAAAGATACCTTGTGGACATTAATGAGAAGAATACAACGGTTAAAACGCGCATTTGTATTTTCGTGATTTCTGACACTGTGACGTGACAAAAGGATCTGAGAAAGAAAAAAACAACTAATTTTAACAATATACCTTTATTTGAGACTGTCAAAATTCTCACCGTCAGCTGTAATACACATTTGGATCCTCGTTTGAATCTCACGTTGCACACGTTGGAGCATAGAGCGTGACACGTTGACACAAGCGTCCGTAATGCGTCGTTAAATGACCAGCAATGTTTGTGGAGGGGTCGCATACACCTGCTGTTTCAGGTATCCTCACAGGAAAAAGTCCAGTGGAGTCAGATCAGGTGAACGTGGAGGCCACTCTCCGAAACCGCCATTCCCAATTATTTGGTCTAAGAATTCCTTGACGAGGTACTGCTTCACTGGAGATCTCATATTTGGAATACTCAGCACGAGCATGACCACGAGCATCAACATACTACAACCCCAAGAAGATGTCTCTTTTATAGCTGTCTCAGGTGAACAGGCGTGACGTTTCTTACGTATTTGCATACTGCTAAAATTTGGAAAACTAAGCGCAAGTTGCGTTGAGTTGATGCGACACTATTTTACACGATCTACGTATTGTCTACTCTGTTTATAAAGACAATCAGTACAAGGATGAAACCCTCGAGGTTTGAACCGCGGTCCTTTTGATTGGGGATCAAAAGCGATATACCACTATGCACATTGCGGTGTCGTGTTTTGCCCGAAACATGATCATTTCTCCTTTCGTTCAAGTTTCGTGACGTCACAGTGTAGGAAATCACGAAAAATCAAATGCGCGTTTAAACCGTATTATTCTTTGCATTAATGTCCACAAGGCATCTTTTTGTACTAAATCGATAATTTTCTACAACTTTCTAAATCACTTTCTTCCCTATCTCGTTCCATTTTCGAGATAGGACTGTTAATCCGCAGTTTTCCACCAGGTGGCGCGGTAGGTGGTTTCATTCAGAAGCGCATGGCTATTTTACTATACCTAGACACCACTTTTATGAATATAGCAGCAGCCGTTCAGAAGTTAAGAGGTCTGGGAAGGGACTTTAGTGGGCATACTGTATATATATATATATATATATATATATATATATATATATATATATATTTAACCTGCTTACCCTGTTGAAAAAAAGTTACGTTTTGCCTGTATGGGTCAATTCGACCCAGTTTGGTTTATATTTATTCTAGGTCATAACAAATATTTTTATATATCTTTATTTTATATATTTTGTGCTTATTAATAGAAACAACACATTTTATATCTTTTATAATCCCCCCTTCATTTTTGCCGCCCCCCCCATCCGTTTCAACGTCTTGTTTGTATGACCGTTGTTAAGGGTTTAAAAACTTGGGAAATAATAGAAATTTTACAAATATATTATGTTTCACTTACATTTTTCTTGATACATTTTTTAAGACAAACAAGATTTACAGTACATATTTACATGCTCTTGGCAAAGAAAACTTAATTATGAAGCACGCCTCGTTTGCGTTTTTCGATCTCTCTTTGGACCGCATTCTTTGCATCTTCCTCGTTTCAGTATACTGCTATTTTCTGCTTTTTCACCTGCTGCAATTGCCAATTTCTGCTTTATTATAACTGGAATTTTTTTTTTCATCCTAACATTTCTGTAAGGTTCGGTCAGCTGATTATCAAGTTCCTTAAGAAAAAGGCGCCTTTTGTATAACTTGTTTTGATTTTAAGAAGGATTTACATGCATAAAAACAACAAATGCATTTATTACAGTAAGGTCAATTATATTGTAGAATAAACACACAGGCCATCTCCTAGTTCCCCTTTTGCATGTATACGTGGCAGCTAGTTTATCAGTAGTATCTACTCCACCTTTAGTTTCATTATAACATAAAATTATTTCTAGCTTCTTTTCTTTCTCCTGTGAAACTTTGTCCCCATGGTGCATAGTTGAAAGGAGGATTACCGATTTATTTCTTTTCGGCACATATGAAACAAAAGTCATATCCGGTTGATAACCAAATAATGAGGAAAATGTTTCTCTATCACGTGATGATTGAAATTCAGACGGAATAAATGGCTTGTTTTTACTGAGGGTTCCAACGATAGTTAATTTTTTCTTCAATAATTCTTTAGCAAGGATATATTCTGTGAATAAATTACCAACTGTAATATTTCGAACGGTACCCTCAATCGAATTTTCTAGGCGCAATACAATATTTCTTCCTTGATTTTTGTCTCTCTCACCATCAGAAGGCTTTCCAGTATAGGTTTCAGCAGTGCAAACATACGCTGTTTTAACATCAGACAACAACCACAATTTAATTCCGTATTTCCCTCTTGGCTTTGATGGTAAATATTGTCGAAAAGGACATTTACCACGTAAAGGCACAAGCTGTTCGTCAATTGTTACATTTTCGTAAGGAAGGAACATCTTTGGCAATTGTACAATAAACATGTCAAATATTGATCATATTGCAGCTAGCTTATCTACACGACGTCGATTTGCTCTACTTTCTTTGTCATCAAATCTAAGAAACTGTCTAATAATTTCAAAACGTTGCAGAGACATAGTTGCACGAAAAATGTCCCGACCATCTTGTTCGCTCCGTAACTCTGTCAGAGATTCTCCTGCTGACTTATGGACTCCAGCTAAAATTAGCAAACATTTCAAAAAATGAATGAAAATAACTCAAAAATGAAAAAAAATATTAAATGAATTTCAACTTATGCAATTATTTACATTTTATTTCAATTTATAAATAAATTTTTGAGAAAAAAGTTTCAGGTTTTTTTACCTATATCAGATATTTTTACCTATTATACCTATTATATCAGATATTTTTACCTATTTCATATATTTTTACCTATATATATATATATATATATATATATATATTTACCTATTATGATAAGCTTCAAGTTCCTCAGCAGAAATCAATGTGTAGGTTTTATTCTGTTTTGAACACACTCTCTTCATTTCTCGGTTAGTTTCTTGTAGAATTAATTTCATCATGTCATTTGTCAAGAAAAGCTTCATTGCTGACACGGGGTGTTCAGTTATCCGCTGAATTGCAAAATGTGTAGGACCAGGGGTTAATTTCATAATGTTAAGTTGTCTGTAAAGTCAGAACAGAAGTCAGAAATTTTCAAATATAGTAAAATAAATAAGAATAATTAAAATAAAATAAATATCAAATAATAATAAATTGGAATTATGTGCTAGTACATACCGTTTTTATTATGTTGATGGAGGGAATTTACATCATTCGGTTTTGTTACTACTAACGAAGGAAGACGGTCACCGTACAGGTTCTTCTTCTGTATCGGAAATATCCGTTTTCTCATTATCCTCTTCGATGGATAAGTGATCAGATTCATCAGTTTCATTCAAATAATTATCACATCCTTCACCAGACTGATCACTGAGTTATTGAAAAAGCTTTCTGATCTCTACTTTAGCAAGAACACGCTTACTAGGCGCCATATTGTAAAATAAAATGGTAAAACACGTCAAACAAGTAGAACGTTACTTGTGTATATCAGTATCGTACCGCCATCTATTAATGATTATTCGAAATACAGACCATCCAAAAATAATAAATTTCTTTTTATGCATTTCTGCGAATATTACTGAAATGGGTCGATTAGACCCATTCAGGTAAAATGTCACTTTTACCTGATTTATTTTGTTGACCAGACTTTATTTTGTTGTTAAAAGAACAATTCTCCAAGTCTGGAAAAGTTATAAACTAAATAAATTTATCTATTTGAGGAATACTAAAAAAATAAGCTGTCAAAATTAAAATCCATGGGAGCTGTCGTGCTAGTACACCTTCCTACCCATTCAGGGTAGGAAGGGTATATATGAATATATATAGAGAGATAGATAGATAGATAGATAGATCATTGTGTACGGATGAATGTCCAGAACTGATTGCATGAAGCTTAGTGTAAAATAACATATGATATTGCACGGAAATTCCCCAAAAAAAATATTCATCGAGATGGAAATGCCTCTTTGAAATGGACCAGAGTGGTATGGGTTAAATGATATGCCACGACTAGTCCTATCTATTACTTCAACGCCATGCTCCTTCCTGTCATCCAACATCCCGTGTATGAAATTGTTACATATCTATACTTATATATAAAGAGAGAGCGATTTTGTACGTGGAGGGTAATCTTCAGAACCACTGTACCTATTTGAAAAATTCTTTCACTGTTTGAAAGGTACATTATTCCAGATGGACATAGGCTATATATTATGTATATCTGATCAGTAGAAATAAAGTTAGTGGCTTAATCCTAACAATCTCCATTGTTACCGCTACTGTCCTCTACCGCTTTTTGTGCCAATGTCTTCAACAATCCTTAGCGTGGTGCTATCTATTACTTACATATAAAGAGAGAGCGATTTTGTACGTGGAGGGTAAAATTCAGAACCACTGTACCTATTTGAAAAATTCTTTCACTGTTTGAAAGGTACATTATTCCAGATGGACATAGGCTATATATTATGTATATCTGATCAGTAGAAATAAAGTTAGTGGCTTAATCCTAAAAATCTCCATTGTTACCGCTACTGTCCTCTACCGCTTTTTGTGCCAATGTCTTCAACAATCCTTAGCGTGGTGCTATCTATTACTTATATATAAAGAGAGAGAGCGATTTTGTACGTGGAGGGTAAAATTCAGAACCACTGTACCTATTTGAAAAATTCTTTCACTGTTTGAAAGGTACATTATTCCAGATGGACATAGGCTATATATTATGTATATCTGATCAGTAGAAATAAAGTTAGGGGCTTAATCCTAACAACTCCATTGTTTCCGCTACTGTCTTTTACCGCTTTTTGTTCCGAAGATTTCAACGATCCTTATCGTGGTGCTATCGCGGTGGGCTTCTGTTCTGACGCTAGCGGTTCGAACCTAGCCGTTCTCCGGCACGCCTTTTTCTTTTAAAAAATTTATTTTAATTATTAACTAACATAAAATTAATTTAAGGTATTATTTAGGTTATTATTAAGCTAAAAGAAGATTTACAATTTATTGGCTATCAACTGGAAATTTATTGGTATAATGTTTTGTTCAACCCGGACAAAGTCGGGACAGGCCGCTAGTATATATATATATATATATATATATATATATATATATATATATATATATATATATATATATATATATCGAAAATTTATTTCGTAATATGTTTAACAAAAGCCTACAAAATGTTAAAATCTCCATTAAAATATATTGCAGGTGATTAAGCTGGAAATGTAGACAAAGGGTATATTTTCCTTAAATGAAATCTTGGATATCTTAAATATATATTTTTCCTCTCATCGTTTAAAAAAAAAATATGTGTTATACTACTTTACAAATCTTATTTAGTCATTTGTTTTCTACTTCCATTCATATTTTATTTAAATCGAATTTAAAGGATCGAGGCACGCAGAAATTTATTATAATGATCGTAATAGAACATATAAATAAATAGGAAATAATTGACTTCCATTATAAGAATATGAATAAAGTTTTCAAATGAAGAAAAATATTAAATGAAAAGGAATAAAAATAATTTAAATGAATCTTACAATACTACATGAATATTTGAGAAATTTTAAAATGAAAAGAGTATAACACTTGCTCAAGTACTCTATGTTTGTATAACTTAATTTAAAGACTTGAGAAGAGGGGACGGTAGTAAAATAAAAGTCTTATATATATATATATATATATATATGGGTTCTCGATCTATCGTTTCTCAAAGTTTGAATTTTAAACGTTACTTGAAGGATGTCCTATGGTAGTAGCGAACATACTTATTTTCCTGTGTATTGTATTTCTGGAATACCTGTCTGACTAAGCAGATGGAAAGTGCTCATTGGAAATATAAGAAATGTTTGTTTAAAAATAGAAGAAAAAGTGTATTAAAATGTCTAATTAACTAAATAATAACAATTCGTGTGAAAATTTAACTGAGGGACTTACATCCAAAGAAGGAACGAGCCTCATCAAACGTACTACTTAATAAAACTAAACAACTTGACAAATCTACTTTTAGTGACGAGCAGTAATTTTCTTATTATCGGCAGTTCTGCCAAAATTTGTCAATAGCATAATTGAAAAAGGAAGATCACCATTTTAATGAGGGTTTTATTGAACATCTTTCACAGCTGAATAAATTTATGACGTTAATTCTAGCTAAAACCTTATTCCGAAGAAATGCTCGCTCCTTTTATATTAGCATTATTGATCATGAACTAATCTTTCCATTCTTGGGAGTTAGTTACCAGAAAATATGCAATGGACCCCTTTTTCAGTAATAAATATGATTTTAATTAGAAATATAATAACAGATGATGAAACAATTATAAAATCAAAATTGGGAGAAAAAAAGTTTAATTCAAATGGCCTTTTACCGCTAAATGGAACTCCCATATTTTTTGAATCCTTGCACTTTGGTCAATTTTTTTCACGTACGTTGAGCTGAATTGTTTCAAAGCATCATTTTATTGAAAGATTTTTTAATTTTATTGAAAGTGTGACAGTGCTGATGTATTCCAAACACAAATTTGATATGTTATGATAGCCTTCATCTTTTACGGTAAAGTATGCGGCATAATGGACTTTGTTGAAGTAGTAGTAGGGTTAGGAATAAGCGGTAGGTGGCAATAATTCAAGCGGATATTCCAGTTTTCAGTAGACACCATGAGTTGGTCTGGTGAACATCGCAGTTTCGTTATCGAGACATTGTTTGAAACCGACAATTCTGTAACCGCGACACAGAGGGTGTTCAGGGCGCGCTTTGGGCATTATGGAAAGAATGCCGTTCGTGATCAAAAGGCAATCATGTCATAGGTTCAAAACTAAAGAAGAAATTGAGCAATTATTGTTTGCTGTGAAGTCCGAAGAAGATGTTGTTTCCGAAATCAATGATCACGTTCTCAAAGCAAACAATCACCCGATGACGACGCAGATTACGAATCGGAGCAGTCGACGAGTCAGACGGCGACTCTACTTAGCAAAGATTGCAAAATCGAATGGAAATCTGAACCGCAAGCTTCATCTGGTAGACGCGAGGTAGAAAATTGTGTGAATATGACCCCAGGGTCTACGAGATACGCCACGTCTAGAATTGAAAATGAATAATCTGCATTTATGTTGTTTTTTCCTCCATCAGCTGTGAATATCATACTAATAAATAGATACGTCAAAGGAAAAAAAAGTGTTCTGAGACAGTTGGGAGAATATGAATAACGTTGACTTGGATGCATTTATTGTCTTCATGTTGTTGTCTGTAATATATAAATCTCGCAATCAGTCCACAGAGTGTCTGTGGCATTCCATAATGGGTCGAATATCTTCAGGACAACTATTCTCTTAGAGAAATTGAAAATGATATTAAAAAAATTCTTCGATTTCATGACAGGCAGACTCGACCAAGAAGACGGGTAACTGGCAAATTTGCAGTCGTAAGAGATTTTATGGGACAAGTGGGTGGAAATTTTTTCCTATGCTGTATAACCCTGAAATGTACGTTACTTTGGATGAACAACTGTGCGATGAAGTGCCACTTCCGTCAGTACATGCGCAGCACACCAGTCAAGTACGGCATAAAATTCTGGGTATTTTGTGACAACGCTACCAATTATGTCTGGAAAATACCGCCTTACCTTGGAAAGCAGCCTGGTTCTGCACCTGAACGAAAGCAAGGTCTCCGGGTTGTAAACGATCTCGTTCAAGGCTTTAAAGGACATAATGTAACGTGATAATTTTTTCATGCGTATGATCTTGGTAAGCTCCTTTTCTAAAAAAAAACTGACAATGATTGAAAAAATCAGAAAGAAAAAAATTCAACAGTACCCCCACAGTTGCTTTCAAAAAGGCCCCAAAGTATACATCGACATTTTCATTCACGTAAGATACAACTCTTATATCGTACATACCTAAAAGATGCAAGGGCATAGTACTCCAGAGTTCACTTCACCATGACAGAAATATAGCAGATACAGACACAAAGAAACCCCAAATTATTCTAGATTATATCTGCAACAAAGGAGGAGTAGACACCTTAGATAAACTAGCCTCCCGCTATTCCTGTCAGAGAAAGACCAACAGATGGCCCATCGTATTTTTCTCCAAAATCCTAGACATTTCCGTGTATAATGCATTCGCATTATTCATCAAGATCAACCCTTAAAGGAAGATGAACTCATTTCACAAAAGGACAATCTTCACTGAGAAGCTTGGCATGACTGGTTACCCACCACATTGAAGGAATAAAACAACTGCTAAGAGCAAGGCCGAGAATTGGCGATGAGTATTCAAAACGCATTATAACCTGAACCCCAAATTAAAGATGCTGGAAATGTAGCAACTACATGCAAAATGGAAAGATTCCGCTTATACACACAGACTGACAACAAAAGTTTTGCGAGGTGTTTAAATTGTAGACAGTTCACTTGTAAGAAACATTTCATTCAAGTGTGTAAAAATTGTATATAAACGGAACAACTTACAGGCTAACAAATTTACAAATTTTCTATGACTTTCCTTTATTGATTGTTGAAACGTCCGAAATTGTATTGTTGTAAATAAGCTTAGTATTTCATAAATATTTCGTTAATGTGTAATTTTACTTCCGAAAATAAACAAATAATATACACAAGTGCGATTTTTTTTACAATAAAACGAATGTAAAAAAAAAACTATATATATACACTCATGGACAAAAAAATTAGCGCATCCATTGCGGTATCGTAACGAAACTTGCAATGAAGGTACATGTCGGGGAGATATGCAAATGATTAGAAATGCAGCGTGATTGCGCATTACGTATAGTCGGTAGAGGGCGTTGAACATCGTACTCTGTGGAGTATAAATCAGGTAACCAAAGCTTGTTTGAGTGTGCAGAATCATTTACAAAGGAAGAGATGAGATAGACATGCCATTACGCCGTGTTCGAAGACAATATAAGCAGTTGTCGCAGTTTGAGAGGGGGAGAATCGTCGGGATGATGAAAGCTGGGTCGTCAGATAGGCGAGTAGCTCGTCAATTAGGCCGCTCTGATTGTGTTGTGAGGAGGTGTTGGGACCAGTGGACCCGTGAGATGTCATGTACACGAAGACCAGGCTCAGGACGCCCTCGACAGACCAATCGTCGAGAAGACCGCCACATCGTAAGAAATGCACACGTGCAGCCAACTGCTTCATCGGCCGCCATCCAGGCACAGGTAGCACCTTCACCAGGGGCCTCTGTGTCTTCTCGAACCATACGAAGGCGCCTGGCTGAAGGACAGTTGGTATCGCGGCGCCCATTACGTGTGCTGCCCTTGACGCCCACCCATCGACGCCTCCGTTTAGAGTTTTGCCGCGCACGGGGAAACTGGATTGCAGCGGAATGGAACCAGGTCGTCTTTAGCGACGAATCCAGATTCAATCTCGGCAATGATGACAATCGTGTTCGTGTGTGGAGAGCCCGTGGTGAACGCTTCAATCCTCCCTTTACTGTACAGTGACACATCGCTCCCACATTCTTCGATTTCATGACAGGCAGACTCGACCAAGAAGCCGGGTAACTGGCAAATTTGCAGTCGTAAGAGATTTTATGGGACAAGTGGGCGGAAATTCTTTCCTATGCTGTATGACCCTGAAATGTACGTTACTTTGGATGAACAACTGTGCGATGAAGTGCCCCTTCCGTCAGTACATGCCCAGCACACCAGTCAAGTACGGCATAAAATTCTGGTTATTTTGTGACAACGCTACCAATTATGTCTGGAAAATACCGCCTTACCTTGGAAAGCAGCCTGGTTCTCCACCTGAACGAAAGCAAGGTCTCCGGGTTGTCAACGATCTCGTTCAAGGCTTTAAAGGACATAATGTAACGTGATAATTTTTTCATGCGTATGATCTTGGACAGCTCCTTTTGTAAAAAAAAACTGACAATGATTGAAAAAATCTGAAAGAAAAAAATTCAACAGTACCCCCACAGTTGCTTTCAAAAAGGCCCCAAAGTATACATCGACATTTTCATTCACGTAAGATACAACTCTTATATCGTACATACCTAAAAGATGCAAGGGCATAGTACTCCAGAGTTCACTTCACCATGACAGAAATATAGCAGATACAGACACAAAGAAACCCCAAATTATTCTAGATTATATCTGCAACAAAGGAGGAGTAGACACCTTAGATAAACTAGCCTCCCGCTATTCCTGTCAGAGAAAGACCAACAGATGGCCCATCGTATTTTTCTCCAAAATCCTAGACATTTCCGTGTATAATGCATTCGCATTATTCATCAAGATCAACCCTTAAAGGAAGATGAACTCATTTCACAAAAGGACAATCTTCACTGAGAAGCTTGGCATGACTGGTTACCCACCACATTGAAGGAATAAAACAACTGCTAAGAGCAAGGCCGAGAATTGGCGATGAGTATTCAAAACGCATTATAACCTGAACCCCAAATTAAAGATGCTGGAAATGTAGCAACTACATGCAAAATGGAAAGATTCCGCTTATACACACAGACTGACAACAAAAGTTTTGCGAGGTGTTTAAAATGTAGACAGTTCACTTGTAAGAAACATTTCATTCAAGTGTGTAAAAATTGTATATAAACGGAACAACTTACAGGCTAACAAATTTACAAATTTTCTATGACTTTCCTTCATTGATTGTTGAAACGTCCGAAATTGTATTGTTGTAAATAAGCTTAGTATTTCATAAATATTTCGTTAATGTGTAATTTTACTTCCGAAAATAAACAAATAATATACACAAGTGCGATTTTTTTACAATAAAACGAATGTAAAAAAAAAACTATATATATACACTCATGGACAAAAAAATTAGCACATCCATTGCGGTATCGTAACGAAACTTGCAATGAAGGTACATGTCGGGGAGATATGCAAATGATTAGAAATGCAGCGTGATTGCGCATTACGTATAGTCGGTAGAGGGCGTTGAACATCGTACTCTGTGGAGTATAAATCAGGTAACCAAAGCTTGTTTGAGTGTGCAGAATCATTTACAAAGGAAGAGCTGAGATAGACATGCCATTACGCCGTGTTCGAAGACAATATAAGCAGTTGTCGCAGTTTGAGAGGGGGAGAATCGTCGGGATGATGAAAGCTGGGTCGTCAGATAGGCGAGTAGCTCGTCAATTAGGCCGCTCTGATTGTGTTGTGAGGAGGTGTTGGGACCAGTGGACCCGTGAGATGTCATGTACACGAAGACCAGGCTCAGGACGCCCTCGACAGACCAATCGTCGAGAAGACCGCCACATCGTAAGAAATGCACACGTGCAGCCAACTGCTTCATCGGCCGCCATCCAGGCACAGGTAGCACCTTCACCAGGGGCCTCTGTGTCTTCTCGAATCATACGAAGGCGCCTGGCTGAAGGACAGTTGGTATCGCGGCGCCCATTACGTGTGCTGCCCTTGACGCCCACCCATCGACGCCTCCGTTTAGAGTTTTGCCGCGCACGAGGAAACTGGATTGCAGCGGAATGGAACCAGGTCGTCTTTAGCGACGAATCCAGATTCAATCTCGGCAATGATGACAATCGTGTTTGTGTGTGGAGAGCCCGTGGTGAACGCTTCAATCCTCCCTTTGCTGTACAGCGACACATCGCTCCCACATTCTTCGATTTCATGACAGGCAGACTCGACCAAGAAGCCGGGTAACTGGCAAATTTGCAGTCGTAAGAGATTTTATGGGACAAGTGGGTGGAAATTCTTTCCTATGCTGTATAACCCTGAAATGTACGTTAATTTGGATGAACAACTGTGCGATGAAGTGCCCCTTCCGTCAGTACATGCCCAGCACACCAGTCAAGTACGGCATAAAATTCTGGGTATTTTGTGACTACGCTACCAATTATGTCTGGAAAATACCGCCTTACCTTGGAAAGCAGCCTGGTTCTGCACCTGAACGAAAGCAAGGTCTCCGGGTTGTCAACGATCTCGTTCAAGGCTTTAAAGGACATAATGTAACGTGATAATTTTTTCATGCGTATGATCTTGGACAGCTCCTTTTGTAAAAAAAAAACTGACAATGATTGAAAAAATCAGAAAGAAAAAAATTCAACAGTACCCCCACAGTTGCTTTCAAAAAGGCCCCAAAGTATACATCGACATTTTCATTCACGTAAGATACAACTCTTATATCGTACATACCTAAAAGATGCAAGGGCATAGTACTCCAGAGTTCACTTCACCATGACAGAAATATAGCAGATACAGACACAAAGAAACCCCAAACTATTCTAGATTATATCTGCAACAAAGGAGGAGTAGACACCTGAGATAAACTAGCCTCCCGCTATTCCTGTCAGAGAAAGACCAACAGATGGCCCATCGTATTTTTCTCCAAAATCCTAGACATTTCCGTGTATAATGCATTCGCATTATTCATCAAGATCAACCCTTAAAGGAAGATGAACTCATTTCACAAAAGGACAATCTTCACTGAGAAGCTTGGCATGACTGGTTACCCACCACATTGAAGGAATAAAACAACTGCTAAGAGCAAGGCCGAGAATTGGCGATGAGTATTCAAAACGCATTATAACCTGAACCCCAAATTAAAGATGCTGGAAATGTAGCAACTACATGCAAAATGGAAAGATTCCGCTTATACACACAGACTGGCAACAAAAGTTTTGCGAGGTGTTTAAATTGTAGACAGTTCACTTGTAAGAAACATTTCATTCAAGTGTGTAAAAATTGTATATAAACGGAACAACTTACAGGCTAACAAATTTACAAATTTTCTATGACTTTCCTTCATTGATTGTTGAAACGTCCGAAATTGTATTGTTGTAAATAAGCTTAGTATTTCATAAATATTTCGTTAATGTGTAATTTTACTTCCGAAAATAAACAAATAATATACACAAGTGCGATTTTTTTACAATAAAACGAATGTAAAAAAAAAACTATATATATACACTCATGGACAAAAAAATTAGCGCATCCATTGCGGTATCGTAACGAAACTTGCAATGAAGGTACATGTCGGGGAGATATGCAAATGATTAGAAATGCAGCGTGATTGCGCATTACGTATAGTCGGTAGAGGGCGTTGAACATCGTACTCTGTGGAGTATAAATCAGGTAACCAAAGCTTGTTTGAGTGTGCTGAATCATTTACAAAGGAAGAGCTAAGATAGACATGCCATTACGCCGTGTTCGAAGACAATATAAGCAGTTGTCGCAGTTTGAGAGGGGGAGAATCGTCGGGATGATGAAAGCTGGGTCGTCAGATAGGCGAGTAGCTCGTCAATTAGGCCGCTCTGATTGTGTTGTGAGGAGGTGTTGGGACCAGTGGACCCGTGAGATGTCATGTACACGAAGACCAGGCTCAGGACGCCCTCGACAGACCAATCGTCGAGAAGACCGCCACATCGTAAGAAATGCACACGTGCAGCCAACTGCTTCATCGGCCGCCATCCAGGCACAGGTAGCACCTTCACCAGGGGCCTCTGTGTCTTCTCGAACCATACGAAGGCGCCTGGCTGAAGGACAGTTGGTATCGCGGCGCCCATTACGTGTGCTGCCCTTGACGCCCACCCATCGACGCCTCCGTTTAGAGTTTTGCCGCGCACGAGGAAACTGGATTGCAGCGGAATGGAACCAGGTCGTCTTTAGCGACGAATCCAGATTCAATCTCGGCAATGATGACAATCGTGTTCGTGTGTGGAGAGCCCGTGGTGAACGCTTCAATCCTCCCTTTACTGTACAGCGACACATCGCTCCCACATTCTTCGATTTCATGACAGGCAGACTCGACCAAGAAGCCGGGTAACTGGCAAATTTGCAGTCGTAAGAGATTTTATGGGACAAGTGGGCGGAAATTCTTTCCTATGCTGTATGACCCTGAAATGTACGTTAATTTGGATGAACAACTGTGCGATGAAGTGCCCCTTCCGTCAGTACATGCCCAGCACACCAGTCAAGTACGGCATAAAATTCTGGGTATTTTGTGACTACGCTACCAATTATGTCTGGAAAATACCGCCTTACCTTGGAAAGCAGCCTGGTTCTGCACCTGAACGAAAGCAAGGTCTCCGGGTTGTCAACGATCTCGTTCAAGGCTTTAAAGGACATAATGTAACGTGATAATTTTTTCATGCGTATGATCTTGGACAGCTCCTTTTGTAAAAAAAAACTGACAATGATTGAAAAAATCAGAAAGAAAAAAATTCAACTGTACCCCCACAGTTGCTTTCAAAAAGGCCCCAAAGTATACATCGACATTTTCATTCACGTAAGATACAACTCTTATATCGTACATACCTAAAAGATGCAAGGGCATAGTACTCCAGAGTTCACTTCACCATGACAGAAATATAGCAGATACAGACACAAAGAAACCCCAAATTATTCTAGATTATATCTGCAACAAAGGAGGAGTAGACACCTTAGATAAACTAGCCTCCCGCTATTCCTGTCAGAGAAGGACCAACAGATGGCCCATCGTATTTTTCTTCAAAATCCTAGACATTTCCGTGTATAATGCATTCGCATTATTCATCAAGATCAACCCTTAAAGGAAGATGAACTCATTTCACAAAAGGACAATCTTCACTGAGAAGCTTGGCATGACTGGTTACCCACCACATTGAAGGAATAAAACAACTGCTAAGAGCAAGGCCGAGAATTGGCGATGAGTATTCAAAACGCATTATAACCTGAACCCCAAATTAAAGATGCTGGAAATGTAGCAACTACATGCAAAATGGAAAGATTCCGCTTATACACACAGACTGACAACAAAAGTTTTGCGAGGTGTTTAAAATGTAGACAGTTCACTTGTAAGAAACATTTCATTCAAGTGTGTAAAAATTGTATATAAACGGAACAACTTACAGGCTAACAAATTTACAAATTTTCTATGACTTTCCTTCATTGATTGTTGAAACGTCCGAAATTGTATTGTTGTAAATAAGCTTAGTATTTCATAAATATTTCGTTAATGTGTAATTTTACTTCCGAAAATAAACAAATAATATACACAAGTGCGATTTTTTTTACAATAAAACGAATGTAAAAAAAAAACTATATATATACACTCATGGACAAAAAAATTAGCGCATCCATTGCGGTATCGTAACGAAACTTGCAATGAAGGTACATGTCGGGGAGATATGCAAATGATTAGAAATGCAGCGTGATTGCGCATTACGTATAGTCGGTAGAGGGCGTTGAACATCGTACTCTGTGGAGTATAAATCAGGTAACCAAAGCTTGTTTGAGTGTGCAGAATCATTTACAAAGGAAGAGCTGAGATAGACATGCCATTACGCCGTGTTCGAAGACAATATAAGCAGTTGTCGCAGTTTGAGAGGGGGAGAATCGTCGGGATGATGAAAGCTGGGTCGTCAGATAGGCGAGTAGCTCGTCAATTAGGCCGCTCTGATTGTGTTGTGAGGAGGTGTTGGGACCAGTGGACCCGTGAGATGTCATGTACACGAAGACCAGGCTCAGGACGCCCTCGACAGACCAATCGTCGAGAAGACCGCCACATCGTAAGAAATGCACACGTGCAGCCAACTGCTTCATCGGCCGCCATCCAGGCACAGGTAGCACCTTCACCAGGGGCCTCTGTGTCTTCTCGAATCATACGAAGGCGCCTGGCTGAAGGACAGTTGGTATCGCGGCGCCCATTACGTGTGCTGCCCTTGACGCCCACCCATCGACGCCTCCGTTTAGAGTTTTGCCGCGCACGAGGAAACTGGATTGCAGCGGAATGGAACCAGGTCGTCTTTAGCGACGAATCCAGATTCAATCTCGGCAATGATGACAATCGTGTTTGTGTGTGGAGAGCCCGTGGTGAACGCTTCAATCCTCCCTTTGCTGTACAGCGACACATCGCTCCCACATTCTTCGATTTCATGACAGGCAGACTCGACCAAGAAGCCGGGTAACTGGCAAATTTGCAGTCGTAAGAGATTTTATGGGACAAGTGGGTGGAAATTCTTTCCTATGCTGTATAACCCTGAAATGTACGTTAATTTGGATGAACAACTGTGCGATGAAGTGCCCCTTCCGTCAGTACATGCCCAGCACACCAGTCAAGTACGGCATAAAATTCTGGGTATTTTGTGACTACGCTACCAATTATGTCTGGAAAATACCGCCTTACCTTGGAAAGCAGCCTGGTTCTGCACCTGAACGAAAGCAAGGTCTCCGGGTTGTCAACGATCTCGTTCAAGGCTTTAAAGGACATAATGTAACGTGATAATTTTTTCATGCGTATGATCTTGGACAGCTCCTTTTGTAAAAAAAAAACTGACAATGATTGAAAAAATCAGAAAGAAAAAAATTCAACAGTACCCCCACAGTTGCTTTCAAAAAGGCCCCAAAGTATACATCGACATTTTCATTCACGTAAGATACAACTCTTATATCGTACATACCTAAAAGATGCAAGGGCATAGTACTCCAGAGTTCACTTCACCATGACAGAAATATAGCAGATACAGACACAAAGAAACCCCAAACTATTCTAGATTATATCTGCAACAAAGGAGGAGTAGACACCTGAGATAAACTAGCCTCCCGCTATTCCTGTCAGAGAAAGACCAACAGATGGCCCATCGTATTTTTCTCCAAAATCCTAGACATTTCCGTGTATAATGCATTCGCATTATTCATCAAGATCAACCCTTAAAGGAAGATGAACTCATTTCACAAAAGGACAATCTTCACTGAGAAGCTTGGCATGACTGGTTACCCACCACATTGAAGGAATAAAACAACTGCTAAGAGCAAGGCCGAGAATTGGCGATGAGTATTCAAAACGCATTATAACCTGAACCCCAAATTAAAGATGCTGGAAATGTAGCAACTACATGCAAAATGGAAAGATTCCGCTTATACACACAGACTGGCAACAAAAGTTTTGCGAGGTGTTTAAATTGTAGACAGTTCACTTGTAAGAAACATTTCATTCAAGTGTGTAAAAATTGTATATAAACGGAACAACTTACAGGCTAACAAATTTACAAATTTTCTATGACTTTCCTTCATTGATTGTTGAAACGTCCGAAATTGTATTGTTGTAAATAAGCTTAGTATTTCATAAATATTTCGTTAATGTGTAATTTTACTTCCGAAAATAAACAAATAATATACACAAGTGCGATTTTTTTACAATAAAACGAATGTAAAAAAAAAACTATATATATACACTCATGGACAAAAAAATTAGCGCATCCATTGCGGTATCGTAACGAAACTTGCAATGAAGGTACATGTCGGGGAGATATGCAAATGATTAGAAATGCAGCGTGATTGCGCATTACGTATAGTCGGTAGAGGGCGTTGAACATCGTACTCTGTGGAGTATAAATCAGGTAACCAAAGCTTGTTTGAGTGTGCTGAATCATTTACAAAGGAAGAGCTGAGATAGACATGCCATTACGCCGTGTTCGAAGACAATATAAGCAGTTGTCGCAGTTTGAGAGGGGGAGAATCGTCGGGATGATGAAAGCTGGGTCGTCAGATAGGCGAGTAGCTCGTCAATTAGGCCGCTCTGATTGTGTTGTGAGGAGGTGTTGGGACCAGTGGACCCGTGAGATGTCATGTACACGAAGACCAGGCTCAGGACGCCCTCGACAGACCAATCGTCGAGAAGACCGCCACATCGTAAGAAATGCACACGTGCAGCCAACTGCTTCATCGGCCGCCATCCAGGCACAGGTAGCACCTTCACCAGGGGCCTCTGTGTCTTCTCGAACCATACGAAGGCGCCTGGCTGAAGGACAGTTGGTATCGCGGTGCCCATTACGTGTGCTGTCCTTGACGCCCACCCATCGACGCCTCCGTTTAGAGTTTTGCCGCGCACGAGGAAACTGGATTGCAGCGGAATGGAACCAGGTCGTCTTTAGCGACGAATCCAGATTCAATCTCGGCAATGATGACAATCGTGTTCGTGTGTGGAGAGCCCGTGGTGAACGCTTCAATCCTCCCTTTGCTGTACAGCGACACATCGCTCCCACATTCTTCGATTTCATGACAGGCAGACTCGACCAAGAAGCCGGGTAACTGGCAAATTTGCAGTCGTAAGAGATTTTATGGGACAAGTGGGCGGAAATTCTTTCCTATGCTGTATAACCCTGAAATGTACGTTAATTTGGATGAACAACTGTGCGATGAAGTGCCCCTTCCGTCAGTACATGCCCAGCACACCAGTCAAGTACGGCATAAAATTCTGGGTATTTTGTGACTACGCTACCAATTATGTCTGGAAAATACCGCCTTACCTTGGAAAGCAGCCTGGTTCTGCACCTGAACGAAAGCAAGGTCTCCGGGTTGTCAACGATCTCGTTCAAGGCTTTAAAGGACATAATGTAACGTGATAATTTTTTCATGCGTATGATCTTGGACAGCTCCTTTTGTAAAAAAAAACTGACAATGATTGAAAAAATCAGAAAGAAAAAAATTCAACTGTACCCCCACAGTTGCTTTCAAAAAGGCCCCAAAGTATACATCGACATTTTCATTCACGTAAGATACAACTCTTATATCGTACATACCTAAAAGATGCAAGGGCATAGTACTCCAGAGTTCACTTCACCATGACAGAAATATAGCAGATACAGACACAAAGAAACCCCAAATTATTCTAGATTATATCTGCAACAAAGGAGGAGTAGACACCTTAGATAAACTAGCCTCCCGCTATTCCTGTCAGAGAAGGACCAACAGATGGCCCATCGTATTTTTCTTCAAAATCCTAGACATTTCCGTGTATAATGCATTCGCATTATTCATCAAGATCAACCCTTAAAGGAAGATGAACTCATTTCACAAAAGGACAATCTTCACTGAGAAGCTTGGCATGACTGGTTACCCACCACATTGAAGGAATAAAACAACTGCTAAGAGCAAGGCCGAGAATTGGCGATGAGTATTCAAAACGCATTATAACCTGAACCCCAAATTAAAGATGCTGGAAATGTAGCAACTACATGCAAAATGGAAAGATTCCGCTTATACACACAGACTGACAACAAAAGTTTTGCGAGGTGTTTAAAATGTAGACAGTTCACTTGTAAGAAACATTTCATTCAAGTGTGTAAAAATTGTATATAAACGGAACAACTTACAGGCTAACAAATTTACAAATTTTCTATGACTTTCCTTCATTGATTGTTGAAACGTCCGAAATTGTATTGTTGTAAATAAGCTTAGTATTTCATAAATATTTCGTTAATGTGTAATTTTACTTCCGAAAATAAACAAATAATATACACAAGTGCGATTTTTTTTACAATAAAACGAATGTAAAAAAAAAACTATATATATACACTCATGGACAAAAAAATTAGCGCATCCATTGCGGTATCGTAACGAAACTTGCAATGAAGGTACATGTCGGGAAGATATGCAAATGATTAGAAATGCAGCGTGATTGCGCATTACGTATAGTCGGTAGAGGGCGTTGAACATCGTACTCTGTGGAGTATAAATCAGGTAACCAAAGCTTGTTTGAGTGTGCAGAATCATTTACAAAGGAAGAGCTGAGATAGACATGCCATTACGCCGTGTTCGAAGACAATATAAGCAGTTGTCGCAGTTTGAGAGGGGGAGAATCGTCGGGATGATGAAAGCTGGGTCGTCAGATAGGCGAGTAGCTCGTCAATTAGGCCGCTCTGATTGTGTTGTGAGGAGGTGTTGGGACCAGTGGACCCGTGAGATGTCATGTACACGAAGACCAGGCTCAGGACGCCCTCGACAGACCAATCGTCGAGAAGACCGCCACATCGTAAGAAATGCACACGTGCAGCCAACTGCTTCATCGGCCGCCATCCAGGCACAGGTAGCACCTTCACCAGGGGCCTCTGTGTCTTCTCGAATCATACGAAGGCGCCTGGCTGAAGGACAGTTGGTATCGCGGCGCCCATTACGTGTGCTGCCCTTGACGCCCACCCATCGACGCCTCCGTTTAGAGTTTTGCCGCGCACGAGGAAACTGGATTGCAGCGGAATGGAACCAGGTCGTCTTTAGCGACGAATCCAGATTCAATCTCGGCAATGATGACAATCGTGTTTGTGTGTGGAGAGCCCGTGGTGAACGCTTCAATCCTCCCTTTGCTGTACAGCGACACATCGCTCCCACATTCTTCGATTTCATGACAGGCAGACTCGACCAAGAAGCCGGGTAACTGGCAAATTTGCAGTCGTAAGAGATTTTATGGGACAAGTGGGTGGAAATTCTTTCCTATGCTGTATAACCCTGAAATGTACGTTAATTTGGATGAACAACTGTGCGATGAAGTGCCCCTTCCGTCAGTACATGCCCAGCACACCAGTCAAGTACGGCATAAAATTCTGGGTATTTTGTGACTACGCTACCAATTATGTCTGGAAAATACCGCCTTACCTTGGAAAGCAGCCTGGTTCTGCACCTGAACGAAAGCAAGGTCTCCGGGTTGTCAACGATCTCGTTCAAGGCTTTAAAGGACATAATGTAACGTGATAATTTTTTCATGCGTATGATCTTGGACAGCTCCTTTTGTAAAAAAAAACTGACAATGATTGAAAAAATCAGAAAGAAAAAAATTCAACAGTACCCCCACAGTTGCTTTCAAAAAGGCCCCAAAGTATACATCGACATTTTCATTCACGTAAGATACAACTCTTATATCGTACATACCTAAAAGATGCAAGGGCATAGTACTCCAGAGTTCACTTCACCATGACAGAAATATAGCAGATACAGACACAAAGAAACCCCAAATTATTCTAGATTATATCTGCAACAAAGGAGGAGTAGACACCTTAGATAAACTAGCCTCCCGCTATTCCTGTCAGAGAAGGACCAACAGATGGCCCATCGTATTTTTCTTCAAAATCCTAGACATTTCCGTGTATAATGCATTCGCATTATTCATCAAGATCAACCCTTAAAGGAAGATGAACTCATTTCACAAAAGGACAATCTTCACTGAGAAGCTTGGCATGACTGGTTACCCACCACATTGAAGGAATAAAACAACTGCTAAGAGCAAGGCCGAGAATTGGCGATGAGTATTCAAAACGCATTATAACCTGAACCCCAAATTAAAGATGCTGGAAATGTAGCAACTACATGCAAAATGGAAAGATTCCGCTTATACACACAGACTGACAACAAAAGTTTTGCGAGGTGTTTAAAATGTAGACAGTTCACTTGTAAGAAACATTTCATTCAAGTGTGTAAAAATTGTATATAAACGGAACAACTTACAGGCTAACAAATTTACAAATTTTCTATGACTTTCCTTCATTGATTGTTGAAACGTCCGAAATTGTATTGTTGTAAATAAGCTTAGTATTTCATAAATATTTCGTTAATGTGTAATTTTACTTCCGAAAATAAACAAATAATATACACAAGTGCGATTTTTTTACAATAAAACGAATGTAAAAAAAAACTATATATATACACTCATGGACAAAAAAATTAGCGCATCCATTGCGGTATCGTAACGAAACTTGCAATGAAGGTACATGTCGGGGAGATATGCAAATGATTAGAAATGCAGCGTGATTGCGCATTACGTATAGTCGGTAGAGGGCGTTGAACATCGTACTCTGTGGAGTATAAATCAGGTAACCAAAGCTTGTTTGAGTGTGCAGAATCATTTACAAAGGAAGAGCTGAGATAGACATGCCATTACGCCGTGTTCGAAGACAATATAAGCAGTTGTCGCAGTTTGAGAGGGGGAGAATCGTCGGGATGATGAAAGCTGGGTCGTCAGATAGGCGAATAGCTCGTCAATTAGGCCGCTCTGATTGTGTTGTGAGGAGGTGTTGGGACCAGTGGACCCGTGAGATGTCATGTACACGAAGACCAGGCTCAGGACGCCCTCGACAGACCAATCGTCGAGAAGACCGCCACATCGTAAGAAATGCACACGTGCAGCCAACTGCTTCATCGGCCGCCATCCAGGCACAGGTAGCACCTTCACCAGGGGCCTCTGTGTCTTCTCGAATCATACGAAGGCGCCTGGCTGAAGGACAGTTGGTATCGCGGCGCCCATTACGTGTGCTGCCCTTGACGCCCACCCATCGACGCCTCCGTTTAGAGTTTTGCCGCGCACGAGGAAACTGGATTGCAGCGGAATGGAAAAAGGTCGTCTTTAGCGACGAATCCAGATTCAATCTCGGCAATGATGACAATCGTGTTCGTGTGTGGAGAGCCCGTGGTGAACGCTTCAATCCTCCCTTTGCTGTACAGCGACACATCGCTCCCACATTCTTCGATTTCATGACAGGCAGACTCGACCAAGAAGCCGGGTAACTGGCAAATTTGCAGTCGTAAGAGATTTTATGGGACAAGTGGGTGGAAATTCTTTCCTATGCTGTATAACCCTGAAATGTACGTTAATTTGGATGAACAACTGTGCGATGAAGTGCCCCTTCCGTCAGTACATGCCCAGCACACCAGTCAAGTACGGCATAAAATTCTGGGTATTTTGTGACTACGCTACCAATTATGTCTGGAAAATACCGCCTTACCTTGGAAAGCAGCCTGGTTCTGCACCTGAACGAAAGCAAGGTCTCCGGGTTGTCAACGATCTCGTTCAAGGCTTTAAAGGACATAATGTAACGTGATAATTTTTTCATGCGTATGATCTTGGACAGCTCCTTTTGTAAAAAAAAAACTGACAATGATTGAAAAAATCAGAAAGAAAAAAATTCAACAGTACCCCCACAGTTGCTTTCAAAAAGGCCCCAAAGTATACATCGACATTTTCATTCACTTAAGATACAACTCTTATATCGTACATACCTAAAAGATGCAAGGGCATAGTACTCCAGAGTTCACTTCACCATGACAGAAATATAGCAGATACAGACACAAAGAAACCCCAAACTATTCTAGATTATATCTGCAACAAAGGAGGAGTAGACACCTTAGATAAACTAGCCTCCCGCTATTCCTGTCAGAGAAAGACCAACAGATGGCCCATCGTATTTTTCTCCAAAATCCTAGACATTTACGTGTATAATGCATTCGCATTATTCATCAAGATCAACCCTTAAAGGAAGATGAACTCATTTCACAAAAGGACAATCTTCACTGAGAAGCTTGGCATGACTGGTTACCCACCACATTGAAGGAATAAAACAACTGCTAAGAGCAAGGCCGAGAATTGGCGATGAGTATTCAAAACGCATTATAACCTGAACCCCAAATTAAAGATGCTGGAAATGTAGCAACTACATGCAAAATGGAAAGATTCCGCTTATACACACAGACTGACAACAAAAGTTTTGCGAGGTGTTTAAATTGTAGACAGTTCACTTGTAAGAAACATTTCATTCAAGTGTGTAAAAATTGTATATAAACGGAACAACTTACAGGCTAACAAATTTACAAATTTTCTATGACTTTCCTTCATTGATTGTTGAAACGTCCGAAATTGTATTGTTGTAAATAAGCTTAGTATTTCATAAATATTTCGTTAATGTGTAATTTTACTTCCGAAAATAAACAAATAATATACACAAGTGCGATTTTTTTACAATAAAACGAATGTAAAAAAAAACTATATATATACACTCATGGACAAAAAAATTAGCGCATCCATTGCGGTATCGTAACGAAACTTGCAATGAAGGTACATGTCGGGGAGATATGCAAATGATTAGAAATGCAGCGTGATTGCGCATTACGTATAGTCGGTAGAGGGCGTTGAACATCGTACTCTGTGGAGTATAAATCAGGTAACCAAAGCTTGTTTGAGTGTGCAGAATCATTTACAAAGGAAGAGCTGAGATAGACATGCCATTACGCCGTGTTCGAAGACAATATAAGCTGTTGTCGCAGTTTGAGAGGGGGAGAATCGTCGGGATGATGAAAGCTGGGTCGTCAGATAGGCGAATAGCTCGTCAATTAGGCCGCTCTGATTGTGTTGTGAGGAGGTGTTGGGACCAGTGGACCCGTGAGATGTCATGTACACGAAGACCAGGCTCAGGACGCCCTCGACAGACCAATCGTCGAGAAGACCGCCACATCGTAAGAAATGCACACGTGCAGCCAACTGCTTCATCGGCCGCCATCCAGGCACAGGTAGCACCTTCACCAGGGGACTCTGTGTCTTCTCGAATCATACGAAGGCGCCTGGCTGAAGGACAGTTGGTATCGCGGCGCCCATTACGTGTGCTGCCCTTGACGCCCACCCATCGACGCCTCCGTTTAGAGTTTTGCCGCGCACGAGGAAACTGGATTGCAGCGGAATGGAACCAGGTCGTCTTTAGCGACGAATCCAGATTCAATCTCGGCAATGATGACAATCGTGTTCGTGTGTGGAGAGCCCGTGGTGAACGCTTCAATCCTCCCTTTGCTGTACAGCGACACATCGCTCCCACATTCTTCGATTTCATGACAGGCAGACTCGACCAAGAAGCCGGGTAACTGGCAAATTTGCAGTCGTAAGAGATTTTATGGGACAAGTGGGTGGAAATTCTTTCCTATGCTGTATAACCCTGAAATGTACGTTAATTTGGATGAACAACTGTGCGATGAAGTGCCCCTTCCGTCAGTACATGCCCAGCACACCAGTCAAGTACGGCATAAAATTCTGGGTATTTTGTGACTACGCTACCAATTATGTCTGGAAAATACCGCCTTACCTTGGAAAGCAGCCTGGTTCTGCACCTGAACGAAAGCAAGGTCTCCGGGTTGTCAACGATCTCGTTCAAGGCTTTAAAGGACATAATGTAACGTGATAATTTTTTCATGCGTATGATCTTGGACAGCTCCTTTTGTAAAAAAAAAAAACTGACAATGATTGAAAAAATCAGAAAGAAAAAAATTCAACAGTACCCCCACAGTTGCTTTCAAAAAGGCCCCAAAGTATACATCGACATTTTCATTCACTTAAGATACAACTCTTATATCGTACATACCTAAAAGATGCAAGGGCATAGTACTCCAGAGTTCACTTCACCATGACAGAAATATAGCAGATACAGACACAAAGAAACCCCAAACTATTCTAGATTATATCTGCAACAAAGGAGGAGTAGACACCTTAGATAAACTAGCCTCCCGCTATTCCTGTCAGAGAAAGACCAACAGATGGCCCATCGTATTTTTCTCCAAAATCCTAGACATTTCCGTGTATAATGCATTCGCATTATTCATCAAGATCAACCCTTAAAGGAAGATGAACTCATTTCACAAAAGGACAATCTTCACTGAGAAGCTTGGCATGACTGGTTACCCACCACATTGAAGGAATAAAACAACTGCTAAGAGCAAGGCCGAGAATTGGCGATGAGTATTCAAAACGCATTATAACCTGAACCCCAAATTAAAGATGCTGGAAATGTAGCAACTACATGCAAAATGGAAAGATTCCGCTTATACACACAGACTGACAACAAAAGTTTTGCGAGGTGTTTAAATTGTAGACAGTTCACTTGTAAGAAACATTTCATTCAAGTGTGTAAAAATTGTATATAAACGGAACAACTTACAGGCTAACAAATTTACAAATTTTCTATGACTTTCCTTCATTGATTGTTGAAACGTCCGAAATTGTATTGTTGTAAATAAGCTTAGTATTTCATAAATATTTCGTTAATGTGTAATTTTACTTCCGAAAATAAACAAATAATATACACAAGTGCGATTTTTTTACAATAAAACGAATGTAAAAAAAAAACTATATATATACACTCATGGACAAAAAAATTAGCGCATCCATTGCGGTATCGTAACGAAACTTGCAATGAAGGTACATGTCGGGGAGATATGCAAATGATTAGAAATGCAGCGTGATTGCGCATTACGTATAGTCGGTAGAGGGCGTTGAACATCGTACTCTGTGGAGTATAAATCAGGTAACCAAAGCTTGTTTGAGTGTGCTGAATCATTTACAAAGGAAGAGCTGAGATAGACATGCCATTACGCCGTGTTCGAAGACAATATAAGCAGTTGTCGCAGTTTGAGAGGGGGAGAATCGTCGGGATGATGAAAGCTGGGTCGTCAGATAGGCGAGTAGCTCGTCAATTAGGCCGCTCTGATTGTGTTGTGAGGAGGTGTTGGGACCAGTGGACCCGTGAGATGTCATGTACACGAAGACCAGGCTCAGGACGCCCTCAACAGACCAATCGTCGAGAAGACCGCCACATCGTAAGAAATGCACACGTGCAGCCAACTGCTTCATCGGCCGCCATCCAGGCACAGGTAGCTCCTTCACCAGGGGCCTCTGTGTCTTCTCGAATCATACGAAGGCGCCTGGCTGAAGGACAGTTGGTATCGCGGCGCCCATTACGTGTGCTGCCCTTGACGCCCACCCATCGACGCCTCCGTTTGGAGTTTTGCAGCGCACGAGGAAACTTGATTGCAGCGGAATGGAACCAGGTCATCTTTAGCGACGAATCCAGATTCAATCTCGGCAGTGATGACAATCGTGTTCGTGTGTGGAGAGCCCGTGGTGAACGCTTCAATTCTCCCTTTGCTGTACAGCGACACATCGCTCCCACAGCTGGTGTGATGGTATGGGGTGCCATTGCCTACAATACACGGTCACCCCTAGTATTGTTCCGTGGCACCATGACAGCCCAGCGGTATGTTCATGAAATTCTGCAACCACATGTTTTGCCACTCATGCAACGGCTCCCAGGAGCCATTTTTCAACAAGACAATGCTCGGCCTCATACGGCAAGGGTGTCACAAGACTGTCTCCGCACTGTTACTACCCTTCCTTGGCCTGCCCGATCCCCAGATTTGTCTCCAATCGAGCATATCTGGGATCATTTGGGACGACGAGTTGGGCATCCCACGAGTTTGAACGAACTAGAGGCAAGGTTACAGCAAATATGGAACGAAATGTCTCAAGACATCATACAGAACTTGTAGGACTCAATGCCCGATCATATCGCATCGTGCATTCGCGCTAGATGGGGTCCAACGGACTATTAACTCCTCCGTTCTTTTGCTTTTTTCTCTGAAATAAATTATCCCTTTTCTGTGATTTTCTTATCAATTACTTATATCAAAGTAGTCATTACGTACGTAAAATTTCGTTTCATTTTGACGACTCCTTCTTGGTGCGCTAATTTTTTTGTCCATGAGTATATATATATATATATATATATATATATATATATATATATATATATATATATATATATATATATATATATATATGTAAGAAATACAGGAAAAATCCACCCTCAATTGTATTGTATTTGAAAGTTTACAGTGATTTTCAGGAGTGAATGATTGAATCACAGAATTTTTTAAATATTTTATTTCATAAATTCAGAGTGGTTCATTAAATTCAAGCTTCCTTGTGGTTATGAAGACTTACCTATAAAACAATGTTAAATAATATACAAATACATAAAAGTGTAGAAAATGATAACTAAATCAATAATTAAATTACTAATATAAATAAAATGTGACTATAATAACATAACAGTGAAAACTACGTCTTGGGACATTTTTTTTCCCAAACACTTTAGGTGTATGCTACATTGCAACAATGCAGGAAGGATATGTGTGTGTGCGAGTGAGATAATGGAATGAATTTAGAATGAATGAAGAAGTGTTCGTCACCTGGATAACGCATTCTCTCGTTGGAAGGAGACTGCGTACTCATTTAAAAAAACTTGTTGGTGAAGCTGTTGTTAAGCAGGGAAATAACACAGAGAGATGATGCGTCGTACATCCAAACCATTTTTTCGGTTTCAACATCCTGAAGACATACTTGTATATCAAGAAACATCCTACAATTACGTTAACAGATAGGCCACATTGTAGAAAGCATAATTTCGGTCTTAGACAGAGAGCGGTCAGAGAAGATACGCGATTACAAGATATTCTGGCAGCAGCTGCTTTTAAATCAGAGTTAGAAGGGACGAGAGGAAAAAGTTCCGTACACGCAACTATAAAATGAATATCTGCTGATCTTTCCAACAAGGCTGGAATTACTCAATTGGCCAGAATAAGTCATATGGCCTATACATGCGAATTTTTCATGTGATGTATGATAAAATAGACAAGTGGTTTTCACATGTCGTGATTTTCTTAAGGTCACCTGCTCTCTGAGTTCTGTTAGTAAATAGGAATTTAAAAATAAGCGTTATATATCATCAAGTACCTACGTATTTATCGGCACGTTTATAGGGTGTCATTATAAATAATCTATTTATTTTTAGGTCGCATTTTGGAAAAGGGGTTGTGTATTATTAAAAAAGAGAATTTGTAATACACATTAAATGTAATTTTGGAGGACTCATTTTTTCATTACTTACTTACACACACGCATATATATATATATATATATATATATATATATATATATATATATATATATATATATATATATATATATATATATATATATATATATTTTTTTTTTTTCCAATGGCACATTAAAAGACAATTGAACATCAAAATGACAACAATAAATCTATAAATGAAAGCGAGCAATCCAGTAGCGTTCCCAGATTGATGTCCGAGGAAGAGCAGGACATCTGTACAGGTGAGGAAAGTCCATTTCCTCTTGAAGATCACACAAGGTACAAAGAGGGTCAGGAACGACGTTGATACGACATAGATGTTTACGAAGGCAGTCATGGCCAGATATCAGACGAAACATGGCGACAGATTTCATCCTAGGCCACTGAGGGACATTAAGAATCTGATTTAGCCATGGTTTATTAAAGTTGCGATTTTTGAGTTCTTCGCGAAAAGAATCCCTGAAGATGTTCTTTATTAGACATTTGATACTATTAAAAGTAAGTCTGGGATTAGATCTCTGAAGGACAGAGGCCCCCTTCTTTGCCAAGAAGTCAGCCGCCTCATTTCCCTGGATTCCGCAGTGGGCCGGAATCCACTGGAGAACTACTGTCTTATTATTACTGGCAAGCCAGTTGAGGAGATTTAAGCAATTATCGATGGTTAAAGTTCGGGAGTGGCTGGGTGCGTCAATTGCTTGAAGTGCGGCCTTTGAATCCGATAGTAATACAACTTTCGAAAAGGAGTCCAGACGAGGCCGTAGTTGTGACAGGGCCTGGCAGATGACCGCGATCTCACCATCGAAAGCTGAGCTATGGATACCGACGGGAGTATAAAGGCAAAAAAGTTCATAGTAAACACCAGCACCGGCGTTAACACAACCGCTCACTCTGGAACCGTCAGTATATATTCTTAACTATATATATAAATATATATATATATATATATATATATATATATATATATATATATATATATATATATATATATATGTGTGTGTGTGTGTGTGTGTGTGCGTGTGTGTGTGTATATCTTTTCCCACCTTTACAAGTCTTTATATAGTTGTGTATTGCAGTTTATTGTGCTACAAATTTGATAGTTGTTTCTAAGTTAAAAAAATTATATCTGTTTCAAATGCGTTATACAACACGCAGATACCGGATTACTCTCTTGTAATATATTTTTATTTGTACTCTTTTGAAAATTCATATATAAATATATATATACACTCATGGACAAAAAAATTAGAGCACCAAGAAAGAGTCGTCAAAATGAAACGAAATTTTACATACGTAATGACTACTTTGATATAAGTAAATGATAAGAAAATCAAAGAAAAAGGATAATTTATTTCAGAGCAAAAGGCAAAAGAACGGAGGAGTTAATACTCCGTTGGCCCCCTCTAGCGCGAATGCACGATACGATACGATCGGGCATTGAGTCATACAAGTTCTGTATGATGTCTTGAGACATTTCGTTCCATATTTGCTGTAACCTTGCCTCTAGTTCGTTCAAACTCGAGGGATGCCCAACTCGTCGTCCCAAATGATCCCAGATATGCTCTATTGGAGACAAATCTGGGGATCGGGCAGGCCAAGGAAGGGTAGTAACAGTGCGGAGACAGTCTTGTGACACCCTTGCCGTATGAGGTCGAGCATTGTCTTGTTGAAAAATGGCTCCTGGGAGCTGTTGCATGAGTGGCAACACATGTGGTTGCAGGATTTCATGAACATACCGCTGGGCTGTCATGGTGCCACGGAACAATACTAGGGGTGACCGTGTATTGTAGGCAATGGCACCCCATACCATCACACCAGCTGTGGGAGCGATGTGTCCCTGTACAGGAAAGGCAGGATTGAAGAGTTCACCACGGGCTCTCCACACACGAACACGATTGTCATCACTGCCGAGATTGAATCTGGATTCGTCGCTAAAGACGACCTGGCTCCATTCCGCTGCAGTCCAGTTTCCTCGTGCGCGGCAAAACTCCAAACGGAGGCGTCGATGGGTGGGCGTCAAGGGCAGCACACGTAATGGGCGCCGCGATACCAACTGTCCTTCAGCCAGGTGCCTTCGTATGGTTCGAGAAGACACAGAGGCCCCTAGTGAAGGTGCTACCTGTACCTGGATGGCGGCCGATGAAGCAGTTGGCTGTACGCGTGCATTTCTTACGATGTGGCGGTCTTCTCGACGACTGGTCTGTCGAGGGCGTCCTGAGCCTAGTCTTCGTGTACATGACATATCTCGGGTCCACTGGTCCCAACACCTCCTCACAACACAATCAGAGCGGCCTAATTGACGAGCTACTCGCCTAGCTGACCACCCAGCTTCCATCATCCAGACGATTATACCCCTCTCAATCGGCGACAACTGCTTATATTGTCTTCGAACACAGCGTAATGGCATGTCTATCTCAGCTCTTCCTTTGTAAATGATTCAGCACACTCAAACAACCTTTGGTTACCTGTTTTATACTCCACAGAGTACGATGTTCAACGCCCTCTACAGGCTATACGTAATGCGCAATCACGCTGCATTTCTAATCATATGCATATCTCCCGACATGTACCTTCATTACAAGTTTCGTTACGATCCCGCAATTATTTCTTGGTGCGCTAATTTTTTTGTCCTTGAGTGTATATATATATATATATATATATATATATATATATATATATATATATATATATATATATATATATATATATATATATATATATATATATATATATATATATATGTATGTATATATATATGTATATATATATACATGTATATATATATATATGTATATATATATATATATATATATATATATATATACATATATATATATATATATATATATATATATATATATATATATATATATATATATATATATATTGTTGTGAAGGATCCACAATTTGGACATTTTGAACTCCTTCCAACGTTATAGCCATTTTGTTCTTCCAACACGATTACGGGGCATAAATCGGCCATATTGGAACTGCACCAATTTTCCAAGAAACATTGCACCCCCTGAATTCCTTAAGACGGGGGAAAGAAATTGCAGGAAATTCAACGGACTTCCAATTTTCTTGGAAATAAGCGTACCACGTGGGTCAACCATGGTGTAATGACTTCAATAGTGGCCTGCATGAAGTAGAAGATAGTGACGTAACAGCTGCAACACTTATTAGTGTTGTTTTCCCCACGCGCTGATTCAACTCAACTCCAAAAATAATATAAGAGGATTTTTAATAGATTTTATAATTTTTTTTTTGAACTCGTTGTGTATCAACAAGATTTCTGGTGAATGGATGTTAAATATAATTTATTTTCATAAGAAGAGAATTATTCCTTTCGCCACAAAACACAAACACGCTACAGACTTGTATTGTATATTATTGGTGGCAAGCGTCGGGATGGAATTATCAAGTGCCGATTGCAAGCTAAGTAGAATTTGATTTGAATTCTAATAAATAGTTTGGCGATTAAAGAAGAATATCGAATTTGAGAAACTTTGATTTCGTTTATGATTTATATAAACTATCTGTCTTGAAATTATTGACTCTACATTTGTATTAGTGTTAGGGTAATAATTCTTTAATGGAATTTGATAGTTTGGCGTTTGAAAAGTCTCATGAAAAAAGTTTCCGAGAAGAATTCTAGATAAAGTTGATGTATGACGTTTTGAATGTATTTTCACTAACGTAAAGTCTGAATTTGAAATTATTTATTTCAGCAATTGTATTTTTGTTTTGGAATAGTAGTTCAGTGAAGACTTTATATCAACTGTTTGGCCAGCGATTTGGCGATATTTTTTCAAGAACGACTGAAAGTTCATTATTAGGAACTGTATATATGTTCTTGTTTAAATAAATATGAAATAGAATTTGACATAAATTTAGAAGAAGTTTGGGAAAGAAAATACCCGTAATATTATTGAAAATAAACTTAGAATTTGTTTTTTGAAAGAAGTGCACGTGATTATAAAAGAAATATTAAAGTCATATTTTGTTTTGAACGTGCGTTTCAGTGATATAAAAAGCCGAATTGAAACAAGAAAATTTGAGATTTATTTCAGCAAACGATTTTTATTAAAAATAATTTAAATTGTGCAGTATTTGCAAAACATTATTGTGTATTTTTAGATTGTGAAAAGTTTGTGGAGTTAGAACAGACTTCATTTTGAAAGGTAGATTTTTGGTTGAAAACTTTACCTATTATAATTGTGGTAATTTGGTGCAAGTTCAAGTTAAAAGAATTTATTTTGAAATTTTTAAGAAGGTTGTGATTTGCGTGTGGTTGCTAACATGTCTTTCTTAGCCAAAGGTAGGAAAGCGGACTTATTACTTGTTTGCGAAGAATTGGGAGAAGAGATATCATCTTCGAATAAGATTCCCGAAATAAAAGCAAAAATTTTAAACAGTAGCAATTATGTTGAAGCTGATGTTAAGATTATTCTAGAAAGAGTAATTGAAGACAGGAAAACCGAAGAAGTTCGCCAAGATCAAGCTCGCCAAGATGAGTTAGCTCGCCAAGATCAAGCTCGCCAAGATGAGTTAGCTCGCCTAGAACAAGCTCGCCAAGATCAAGCTCGCCAAGATGAGTTAGCTCGCCAAGAACAAGCTCGCCAAGATCAGTTAGCTCGGGAGAAAATGCAGTATGATCTAGAAATGAAACGTTTGGAACTTCAGACTCAAAGTGTTTCAAATCCTCCAACCCGTCAAACAACCGGTATGGAAGAGCATAAAATACAATTAATGAATATAACTCCAAAATTTGATGAAGAACGTGATGAAATGACTCTCTATTTAATAAACTTTGAACGAAAAGCAGAAATGGCTAAGGTTCCAAGAAGAGATTGGGCCGCCTATTTATTGGGAGTGCTGCCAGTGGAGGTTTCCAATATGTTGGCGAGAGAACCACCGGAAACCGCCAACAATTACGATTCTGTAAAAAGTCTTATCTTGAAGAGATACAAATTAAATCCTGAAAAATTAAAGCAGTTGTTTTACAGACATCAGAAGAACGCAGAAAAATCTTGGAGAAATTATGCTTATGAATTGAACAGCTATTTTACAGAATGGGTCAATGATTTAGAAGTATCTACGTTTGAAGAGTTGAAAGATTTAATCGTAACCGAACAACTCAAATTTAGAGTTCCTGCTGATATAAAAGATCACTTTCTCGATGATTGGATAAATTGGAAAAAACCTTACGAATTGGCGGAAAAATTAGACGAATATGATGATATTAGACAAAGTTTCCGGAAAAAGGAATTCCCTCGGAAGAACACAAGTAAAGTACCAGGAGGTAACAACAGTGGATATAAACCTAAAAACCAGACAAACAATTATAATGATAAGCCTTTTCCACGGCGAGAATTTCCCAAGGAGAGAAATGAGGAATCTGAATTCGAAAGAAGGAAACAGCCTCGTTGCTATGAGTGCGGATCTCTTTCGCATTTAAGACCACAATGCGATAAGCTTAAAAAGAAAGTTGAAACTGTTGCTTCCAACATGACTGCAAGGTATGGATACCATGATGCACTTGCCCCCTACATAAGTATGGGAAAAGTAAATGGGATCGAGATGCCGATACTACGAGACACGGGTGCGAGTTTAGACTTGATTTGTAAGAAGTATGTCAGTCCGTCGATGTATACAAGTGAAACAGTGTGGATTAAATCTCCGCTGGAAGAAAACCCCACTTGTTACCCTTTAGCTAAAGTAGAACTTGAATGTGAATTTGGGCACATAGTGACCAAAGCTGCTGTTTTAAGAGACTCTTTGGATCAAGGGAGGTATCTTTTGGGGAACAAGACCGCTGCATTGTTTGAAGAAGCAAAGCAAGTCGAAGATGTCAAGATTCATATGGTGAATGCTGTTCAGACCCGCGCTCAAAAGAAAATATCTGAAGATGTCCAGAGTCTAGGAGTGGATGAAAATATTTCGGAATGTAGCCCAGATAATGAAGTCCCTGTGGAAGAAAATGTCTTACCTATAGCAGATTTTAAGATTCCGGAATTAGACCTTATAAAACTATCCCCAGAAGATTTTTTAGAAGAACAACGAAAAAGCGCTCAATTGAAACCTCTGTTTCAGGAGGCTGAAAGCAACTTAAGTTCTGGGAACTCCAGGTATGTGGTGCGAGGTCAAGAACTATTCTTCCGTAAAGAAGACAAAGATGGGACAGAACGATTATTGCTTGTAGTTCCAGAGAGATATCGAACACAAATGATGAAAATTTGCCATGAAGAAACTGCGGCTCATTTGGGTGCAACCAAGACTAAAGATGTTTTGTTCAAAACATTCTATTGGCCGAACTGTTATAAAGAGGTGGAAAATTTTGTGAAGACCTGTGACGTATGTCAGAGAGCAGGAAAGCCACAGGATAAAAAGAAAGCCCCTCTAAAGATAGTTCCGGTTATTTCAGAAGTATTTTCTAAGCTAAACATTGATGCTTGTGGTCCTTTACCGATGACGCCTTCTGGAAACAAATACCTCATCACTGTGATCTGCATGTCTTCCAAGTATCCAGATGCCATTCCTGTTGAAAATCTGCGATCAACTACTGTAGTGGACGCCCTGCTTCAAGTTTTTAGCCGCATGGGGTTTCCAAAAGAACTGCAAACCGACCAGGGCACGTCATTCATGAGTGCTTTAACAACAGAATTTCTGGAAAGGTTTGGAATCAAAGTCGTGCGAAGCTCCGTACATCACCCACAAAGTAATCCAGTTGAGAGAATGCACAGAACGCTAAAGAGGATTCTTCGTGTCCTATGTCTTGAATCTGGTCCGGACTGGGAGAAAATTTTACCTCAAGCCCTTTTTGCATTAAGAACTGTGACTCACGACAGTACAGGTTATTCCCCAGCAGAACTTGTCCATGGAAAAAATTTAAAGACTCCTGTTATGTTACTGTATGACAAATTAACAAAACAAGATCGTGAAGAAGATAGTGTTGTAGACTATGTTTTCGAACTGATGAATCGCATGAAGAGATGTCAAGAAATAGCAGTGCAAAACATGGAAGTTGCCAAAGAAAAACAGAAACTATGGTACGATAAGAAGACCGTTAAAAGACAGTTTGCTATAGGAGATTTAGTGTTGGTTGTGGCACCATCAAGACCTAATAAGTTATCAGTACAGTGGGTAGGACCTGGTGCAGTAGTACAGCAACTGTCAGAAACCAACTATGTGATCAAGTTTCCTGAAAAAGAAAAAACTCATGTGTACCACATCAATATGCTTAAACCATACTTCCAAAGGGCAGAAAATGTAAATCTGTTGTGCTTGGAAGAAACTGAAGAAGATGAAGATATTCCTATTCCTTGCCATGAAGAAAATCCAAACATTTCTGAACTGCCTGAAATTTTTAGAGAACTCAGATTGAATGCGCGATTATCTGAAACTCAACGAACTCAAATGGAAAATTTGTTGACTGCCTACTCCAATATCCTTTCGAATCAGCCGGGATGTACTGACTTGGTTGAACACGATATTGAATTAGAGACAGAAAAACCAATATTTGCAAAACCTTATAGGATGTCCCCACGACAAACAGAAATTCTAAAGAGGGAGGTGAAAAAAATGTTGGATCTAAAGATAATTGAATCAGGAGACTCTGACTTTACCTCTCCACTAATACTGGTGGAAGTACCAGGAAAAGAAGGAAGACCATGCATAGACTATCGTCGCTTAAACAAAGTAACGAGAACACAGTATTTTCCTATGCCAAATATAGAGGAACTTATAGAGAAAGTGTCATCAGCGAAATATATTACTGTTCTAGATTTAACCCGAGGTTACTGGCAAATACCTTTGAGTGAACGGGCCCAGCGTTATGCTGCCTTTGTGACAAGCTTCGGCACCTATAGGCCATTAAGGTTGCCGTTTGGACTCAAGAATGCTCCATATTATTTTAGTAGAATGATGGCTGGGTTGTTGCAAGACTGTGAAGAATTTGCTGTACCCTACTTGGACGATGTTGCAATTTTTTCTAATACCTGGGAAGAGCATGTGAAACACGTAGAACAAATCTTCATGAAGATGAAAACAGCTCATCTCCACATAAAGCCTTCCAAATGTCAGTTCGCTCAGGAACATGTCAAGTACTTAGGCCACATAGTTGGACAAGGGGAACGGAAACCTGGAGAACTTAAAATACAAGCCATCAAAGATTTTCCCAGACCACTGAACAAGACCCAAATTAGATCATTTTTAGGTCTTGCTGGTTATTATCGCAGATATATTCCTGATTTTTCTGTAGTAGCAGCTCCATTAACAGATCTACTAAAAGGGAAGAAAGTCAAAACGTCAGTGGATTGGAACAGTTCTTGTGAAGATGCTTTCAAAGAATTAAAGAAAAGACTTTCAGAAAAACCAGTATTATTTAGCCCCGATTTCACCATTCCATTTGTCATTCAATGTGATGCTTCAAACCTTGGACTTGGTGCGGTGTTGTCTCAAATAAACCAAAGAGGTGAAGAACACCCTATCATGTACTTGAGTAAAAAGTTTTCCCCTGCAGAACAGAAATATAGTACTACAGAAAAAGAATGCGCAGCTATCGTTTATGCAATACAAAAGTTGAGATGTTACTTAGATGGACAACAGAGCTTCATTATACAAACTGATCATAATCCACTGGTCTGGCTAGAAAAGAACACCGGCACAAATCCAAGACTTTTAAGATGGGCCCTTATTTTGCAACCTTTCAACTATAAGGTGGTGCACCGGAAAGGAAAATTTCACCAAAACGCCGATAGTTTAAGCCGCACTGCTTAGCCTTACACCAAAACTTTTCACTGGTGACGTAGTGAAAAGTTTTTCCGAAAGGGGAGGAATTTAAGACTGTAATGACTTCAATAGTGGCCTGCATGAAGTAGAAGATAGTGACGTAACAGCTGCAACACTTATTAGTGTTGTTTTCCCCACGCGCTGATTCAACTCAACTCCAAAAATAATATAAGAGGATTTTTAATAGATTGTATAATTTTTTTCTTGAACTCGTTGTGTATCAACAAGATTTCTGGTGAATGGATGTTAAATATAATTTATTTTCATAAGAAGAGAATTATTCCTTTCGCCACAAAACACAAACACGCTACAATGGGAATGTCAGAGCATCCTGCCCTCGAATAAAAAACTCGAAGAGGCAATAAATTTACGTGAATAACTAACCTGGGGAGGGGTTATAATGAAGAATGTAGGAGCCCCGAGTGTGGGAGAAAACGACGTTCGGAGGGAGAGCGAGAGAGCGTTTTGAGGTAGCGAGCTGCGAAGTGAGCCTGGGAAGAAAAGACGCCCCCGTAAAATGGCGAGATACCCGTCTTCAACCGCCAGCGCCGAATCCTGTTGCCTCCGCCAGTGAAGAGCCACATGAATTTCTGCCCGATGCCTAAAGCCTCCTCCTGTAGAAGTGCCTCAACGATGCCATGCTCTGCTGTTTCATCAAAACTCCCCAGGTTGGTCATAAATTCCCTCTCTAAATAGTGCTCATGCCTTCTGAGAGATTACGAGACTTTTATTTCACTCGACCCGTAATGGTTATGCCGCAGAAAGCGGATGAAGTATGCCCTAATTCGGTTAAAAATATGTATAGCCAAGATCTTAAATATAATATGTAAACCCGACCTTTTCTTGTAAAATATTGTATAATAAATGTTGTTATTTTTATTTATAAACGCATAGTTCCCTTTGGAGTTCACCTCCCTAAATTTACACAACGCAAAGGGGTATCTCTGGTACCCCTCATAACATATATTGGTGCCTCGTGACGAGGATTTCCCTGGGTATGTTATAATATTTTTAGTCCAAAACCTGGGCATACTAAAAAAAAATTTTTTTTGTGTATCTTGGCAAAAGCTTTTAATGTCGTGCAAGGTTTTTATGGTTCATATATATATCGGTAAAGTGTTATGCATACATTTTTTTTTAAATTTCTCTCTTTTCTTTCCCTTTTACCTGCCATGCCTACATGTTGTGTGAACAAATTGTATTGAAATGTTATAGTTTATGTGTTCGCGGCTAGTATATATATATAATTCTAGGATAATGATTTTTACTTTATTTTGATTATTATATGTTTCGCATGTATATGTTAAAACAAAAATTGTTTAAAAGGGTTTGTCTTGAAGCACAATAGCAGTATTTCGGATTACCTTTCCTTACTTTTATAGTATTATGGCGACCGATTCAGTCGTTAGCGGGAAAACTCCCGGCTTTACGCATTTAGTGTCCACGTTCGATGGCGCCGCAGATTCAGACTGCAATGCGTTTTTTTTATGCAATTCAAGGCCTTAGTAACTTTTGTTCAGTGGTCGCCCGTAGGAAAAATTGCTATGTTTAAATCCCGGTTGAGGGGCAAGATAATAATAATGTATAATGGTAACGAATAATGAGTGAATAAGAGAAAATAATGAATAACAAAATAAAGATAGTAATAAATTTGGGGGGCAGTACGGTGAATAATGCTCGAATTTTACTGTTCAGTAGGCAAAATAGCCACTTTTTTTTAAAATGGTGTTCTAGTAAGAGGGAGCAAGACGAAATCCACACTTTCCCCACTCGGAATTCAACTTTACCCTTAAAACGGGAACAAGTCTTTGATCGCGGGGAATAGGAAGAATGACCCAAAATAAGGGGGGAGTGAAAAAAGTCAATGTCGTTGGATCCTGAGAACACACTAAATATTCGAGGTTCCCTCGCCCCGTTCTCGACAGAAGAGAATGGAAGGGGGAGTTCACAGCAACTTGGTGGACCCCCGGCTAAACAATTGCCCCACAGAGAGAGTGAAAAATTTAGTCTCGCTAATTCCCCCAACGCTAGGTTCAAGGCGAAAATGTAACGTGAGGTCGCGAATAGTTGTATTATGCTCTACAACGGGGTGTCAAACAAAGCGAAATTCGAAAGCCGTTTTGCGAACGGAGATGCAGAGTACATTTATCAAAACCGCAAGCGAACCGCTGCCGGAAGAAAATTACAAAAATCAGTCGAATGGGAAATAGACGCTCAATACTTCTGCTAAGCTATTAAACTTTCTTTACTCGCGCAGAATTTAAAACTTTTTACTTAAAATGTTTTTGGTTCAGTTAGATCAGTAAGTCATGGACAGAACTCTTTGGGAATGGCCGCCTAAGGTTTTCTGCCCATTTGCCAATTTACAAGGGAAAACTCGGTTTAAGGGGTTTTATTGTTTTCTCCAGAGGGTCTGATCAACTATCTTGTGTCAACGATAGGCTTTTGAAAACTAAGGTGTACCGAGTAAATAAATTTTTTTCATTTGATTAAGTTTTTTCTTGACAAAAATAAATTTTTTCTCTCTCTCTTAACTCTTCGTCTTCTGTTATATTGCTATGTGATATCTATATAATTTTTTTTTAGGAAACTTAGCAGACTTTAGAATTTTCGTCGTGGGTTCATTTGTGCGCATAGTTTAAATTCAATTTGACGATGTTTCAGTGTACAAATCTGATGATAGAGCAAAATTTGGTCAATTTCGTTGGGGAATGAATAAATAAACAAAAAAAAAAAGGAAAATTTTAAATTAAAAAAAATATATATATATATATATTATTAAAAGATTAGCGTGTATTATGTTTTATTATTGTGTTTTATTATTATTATTATTATCATTATTAATACTATTATTATCGAATGCATGGATAGCACATTATATGTTTCACACAAATGGCAGCGCAAGGAAAAGAGAACATTTTTACTCTTTCCACGAGTTAAACACATAATGGCGATTATGCACATTTGCCAACGTTTTTGAAAATTTCATCTTCACTGTACGATTTTAGCGTAGAGATTTCTATTTCTCTAAGATAACCTTTTCTTTACATTTTAATCTCTGATCACATGTGTTGATCGAGCTACTATTTTGTTATTATTTGTTTTACAGGGTATGCATACCATTTTCTATGATGTTAGTTAATGTTGGTCAGAGTTAATGTAAGCTTAAAGAAAACTTTATAAATTTTGAATTTTTTTTTTAAATCAGTAAAACTTGCAGCACTATAAGGGGAGATTTTGACCTCCTGAACTTTTACAACTGATGTCATTCATGATTTTTTTTTTACTGCCATTGTGACTTTTGTGCTGTTGGAGTCTATTTTGCTGAAGCGAATGGAGCCAATCCGTTCTTCAACCCCTACAGACTGTGGCGTGCCAGCACGCCTAGAAAAGGGGGGGAGTGATTGTTGTGAAGGATCCACAATTTGGACATTTTGAACTCCTTCCAACGTTATAGCCATTTTGTTCTTCCAACACGATTACGGGGCATAAATCGGCCATATTGGAACTGCACCAATTTTCCAAGAAACATCGCACCCCCTGAATTCCTCAAGACGGGGGAAAGAAATTCCAGGAAATTCAACGGACTTCCAATTTTCTTGGAAATAAGCGTACCACGTGGGTCAACCATGGGAATGTCAGAGCATCCTGCCCTCGAATAAAAAACTCGAAGAGGCAATAAATTTACGTGAATAACTAACCTGGGGAGGGGTTATAATGAAGAATGTAGGAGCCCCGAGTGTGGGAGAAAACGACGTTCGGAGGGAGAGCGAGAGAGCGTTTTGAGGTAGCGAGCTGCGAAGTGAGCCTGGGAAGAAAAGACGCCCCCGTAAAATGGCGAGATACCCGTCTTCAACCGCCAGCGCCGAATCCTGTTGCCTCCGCCAGTGAAGAGCCACATGAATTTCTGCCCGATGCCTAAAGCCTCCTCCTGTAGAAGTGCCTCAACGATGCCATGCTCTGCTGTTTCATCAAAACTCCCCAGGTTGGTCATAAATTCCCCCTCTAAATAGTGCTCATGCCTTCTGAGAGATTACGAGACTTTTATTTCACTCGACCCGTAATGGTTATGCCGCAGGAAGCGGATGAAGTATGCCCTAATTCGGTTAAAAATATGTATAGACAAGATCTTAAATATAATATGTAAACCTGACCTTTTCTTCTAAAATATTGTATAATAAATGTTGTTATTTTTATTTATAAACGCATAGTTCCCTTTGGAGTTCACCTCCCTAAATTTACACAACGCAAAGGGGTATCTCTGGTACCCCTCATAACATATATATATATATATATATATATATATATATATATATATTAATGATAAAAAATATATACAATAGTTCTGAATTTCCAAAAGGACTGGGCTTGTGACATCTACGGATGTAATAAATTTTGCAATCTTTCAATTCGCAGGCAGGAACTGTTGTTCAGATTTGAAGCTTATATACGAGATATATTTCTTCCTATAATCCGTGAATAAGAGATAGCAAATATATTCCACGGAAAAACTTGAAAAAAAAAGTTTTCGATCCTTCTCTACAAAAAGAATGTCATCCATTATTCATAAGAAGAACTCCAAAAATTCTAAGCCCTATTTGAACGATATTTACCCGAAAGTTCTGGCTGATTCTGGAAATCTGGTGTTCCATTTAGTTGGTGGTGTTAATGCCAATCACTGAGCCAAAATTTTAAACCGCATCTGGATAGTCAAGTATTGATATTTAGATTCGTTTCGCCTTTTGAATATGAAATGAAATATTTGCATGTATTTTTTAAAATCCATCCAAGTGAAATATCACGTCATTTAAATTACCGAATATCCTTTTCAACACCCCTCATATATTTCCAACAATTGTATAAATTACGTAAATTGTAGTCAAGGTAGACATGCTTATCATGGGTTCCTGTATAGTTGTTTACCTGTATTCAAGGACGGAGAAATCCGTTCTTCCTTAAAATATCTTATTCAAACTTTTTACTGTTATTCTCATTGATTTAATTCAGTTTTATTCAGTGTTTTAATTTCGTGTTCTCACAGTGATTTAATTAATTTATTTTTTTTATCTGATTTGCATCGATTGCTTTAGTGTGCAGAATTTCATAAATCTATTATATAGGGTGTTTCAGAAAATCTTTCATAATTGCATGATTTAATAACTTTATCGAAGCTCCTTCAGTTGATCTAGTATTTTAATATCATGAATGGGAACATATCAAAGTTTTATTTTTATATTTTACATAACATTATTTTTAATTTTTGTTTTTAAATTGCTGCCACTTTTACCAGGTATAGCCTTGTGATTTTTCCTCGGGGGGGGGGGGGTATTTTAAAGACCTGATTTATGTTCCTCCGCTTTCTTCAAACGTAGACTATGTCAATCAGAGAATCATTACCGCTTTAGTTAGTGTTACCGATGACATTTTACAGCGCGTTTGACAGGAAATGAACAGGAAATGGAGCGTTTGGCAGGAATACTTCCTTCACGTGTCACAGACAGCATGGCACGCAAATTAAACATTTGTAGAATTGTTCATGGAATCCGCATGAATTTTTATTTCTCATTTTTATTTGGGTAGTAAATATTTGATTACTCAACAATAAGTCTCTTCAGTTTTAACAAATTATCTAATGTAGTTGTTGAGATTTTTATATGTCAAATGATGTCAAATTTTCTGAAACAGCCTGTATTTTAATGGTAGATTTCGGAGTCAGATAGAGGATCTACATCACAAACAGAATATCCTTACAATAAATATCCTGGTTAATTGGTGTTAACTTTTGATATTTTGTAACAAAAATTATTGATAAAAGGGGACCTTTCTCAAAAGTTTTTATTTTAATGTAATACTGACATATTTATGATTTGTAATTAGCCTCATATCGTCCACATATTTTGTAATATGGTCCATATTTAACCCTTCAGCGGCCGCGCCTGTGTATAAAGTGCAACATTTTCTTAATTTTCAATGGTTTGTTTTTACATGCAAGGTTTGAATGTTCTAGGCAGTTTCTATCTATAGCTTCACCTTTTCTAATGCAGGTCTGATTTTCTGACGATTCTATTCCTTTCCATTCATTATTAGTCATGCTTTAACCGTGGTAAACCAACGATTATACTGGATTGCAATACAACAAAAGCAGGAGTCAATGTAGCCGATCAAATGTGCAGCTATTACACAATATCCCGCATATCACGAAGATGGGCAATCTTGTTGTTTTTTTAGGTTTTTGGACATAATAGGAATGAATTCTCAAGTTGTCCTTAGATCCAATAAACCGGACAGTTTTGAAATAAGGCGATTGTATCTGCATTCTTTGGCCTTTAATTATAAATATATATCAATATTATCAACATTTTATATATTTTCATAAAACGCAGAATTATTATTTTCAATTTGAAAAATAATCATTACAAAAGGAATAATCAAGGTTGAAAAAGACGTTGCACTTTGTGTCACGCACGCCTGCTGGTGTTCCAAAAATTGGCGCGCCCACTGAAGGGTTAATCCGATATTTTGATAGAAATCGAATTTTGATTAAATGTATGACAATATATTAATATACATTGGCCAAGATATTTTAAATATTTTCTCTTTGAATATGACTATGCTAAATAACGATGTTGAGTGGTTCATTGATATAAGTTGAAACTGAAATATTTCTAAAATTACTGGCAAGTTGTTACTGAATATCCGTTTTATTTAATTAGGCGGTTCAATTTATATTTTTGTGCTACTTGGAGTTTCCTCAATTTGTGCTTAAATAACGTTTTTTTAAGACTTTTTTCACTCGCAGAAGCTGATTAAGAACTCTCACACTAATTACCGTACTGAAAAGGCTATGATTTTTATATAAGGATGTTTCAAAATATGAGTTTCATGCATTTATTTTTTTCACTTTAAATATCAACTAATTTTATAAAGAATTTTTTTAGCTTTAAATTCAAAATGTAATAATAATTTATGAAGCAAAGTAAAAATAATAATTATATGCGTAGTCTCATTTTAAGTTTGAATTACTGGACAAAGAAATATTTAATATTAATAGTTAATAGCTTGATTTATTATTCAAATAGATTATTAGATGGCACCGGAATGGAATGAAAGCGGTTTTTGAAGTGTTCTATTGTAACATAGTTCTATTTTTTTCATTAAAATACTATTACGGAAGTATTGGGATCTGAAGCACTGTATTTTTTTTTAAACCGAAGGCACATGTCGTCAAACATTAACCTGTACTTCACCGCAGTTTGCTGTTCATTTGTTTATGGGGGCACCATATAGGCGGACAGCATTATCCCGTATGAAGGGACAACACAAACAGAGGCATTTTTTCGTGGCGCGACGCCGGTATTCGATCCGAGCACCCCCAACACTGAAATCCACCGCGCTACAGGTCCGCACTAATGTAAATTCCGTATGCTTCCGCAAACGTCAACATTTAATATTTTATATACTATTATAATTATACGTATATAAATATTACGTATATAAAATATTATTACATTTAATATTTTATATACGTTCACACAATTCTGCTTTATTGAGTAGCCTGTGGAAGATTATAAACAGCTACTAAGCGACATTCATAATGTGTGGTGTGTATGTACGAATATTTTACAAAATAAATCCATGTCTAAGCCGGATATGGACCGTAGTCCGGAAAGTCCGTATATGAAGGTCAGTGAGGGTGGGAGAGTGTATGATCCCCCCATATGTCGTCACTAGGGTTGATTGGTCAAAATTGAAGTGGCAACTACCTAATACGGACTCCGACCCTTGTGGTGTTAATTAAATCGGATCCGCACACTTCAGACCGAAGCTTATATGTGCCTGGTCTGGAATTTCCAAAGAGGAGGCATAAGAATTATCATCATCATCATCATCAACAAAAACAACAAAAACAAAAGAATATTCTACCGCTACGAATACCTCAGCATTTGTTCACAGTAACTCCAAAAATACAATGTCCCGTCTATGTATTTGACCATTATTTCGAATATATGTATTACATTTGCGAAGTTTATATGCCATTCATAAATTTGCTCCGCCAATATGAAATAGGATTTATTCCCTAGCTGTCGAATTATACATTATCATATATCGGTTAACTTGAGTTTAATATTCGAATTTACTCATGTCAAATAGTATTTTGTAGTTGAACGGATATTTGAGCTCCTTTTATATAGCTTTAAATACTTTACAGATACATTATAAAAGTTTCACGGATATTAAAGCTTTTGAGTAGTGCATCATTTATTTTTATCGATGAATTAATGCATTGACCATATTACTTAGTTATGCTGATAAGTTAAATAGACCATCGATTGCACAGGGTGCAGCAGAATGGACTTCGACATCCCAATGGACAATAAATAACTACAAGATAAAAAGAACTTTTTATATACCACGTTTTTACATTTTCTGTTGAATCATAGAAACTAATTGCAGAAACATTCACTTAATTATTCTTTTTCACTTCCTTATATTTAATTTTGATCACTTTTTAGTCTTTTCCACTATCCACAGACTTTATAAACTGCTAACTTTTATAATTTATTTTAAAATTTTTCGCACAATATTTTTGTAAACAAGCTAATTTCACATGTATTCTGTTTTCAAAATCGTCAAACGCCGTTAGGCAAAAAGTGCAAGCATTGAATTCGATCGAAGCGCAACCTTGCGTTTTTTTTCCGAACTAACTTTCCAACAAAATTAACTGAAAATGCATTCAAATCTGCTTAAATATGGCTAAGATTATTAAAAGAAGGCATTATCACCGTGTTCTGAGCTGTTCTAAAAGTTTCAAATGTCTAGCTAGTCGGGAAGTTAGTTAAAAATCGATTGCAAGATTTGTACTGGACAAACACAAAAACAAGAAAGCGAGTTAATAAAAACCTGGTAAAAAAGAACGAAAGTACTTATTATCAACTTTTTAACACAGGATTACTTTCCACAATAACGGTCCTTAATAATGGTAATAAAATCAGAGTCCATCTTGCCTCACGAGTAATAATTTTGGTAGCGCGCCAAAGGAAAGTACCAAAATGCGTCCAAAAAAAAAAAAGGGTAAGCAAGGATAAGTAATCCTAAGTTAATATCAGGCGGTAGTTTCGTTAGAAGAGAATATCTCAAATATATTGTTTTCCACTGGTACTAAATATAAGGTCACTCAGGTGGTGCTAGTCAGTTGTGGTGCACTACTGAAGCCGTTCTCTAAAGTTTTCATTCACTCTGTTCGTCAACTCTTGTGCAATAGTAGCAATAACTTAACGAATAGAGAACTCACAGACATGTTGCCGATTTTCAGGTATTCTAATGTTTCGATGATGACCACTTTATTTCTTCCGAAATGCACACCCACTTGCTATCACGATCGAAACCCATACCAGGATTGATTTTCTACCAGGAAGGGCATTAGTTGCATAGAGCCCAAAGCCTTTTCTAAATACCCTCTGTGTCGAGTTTACAGAAGGTTCGTTTAAAAAAAAACACTATAACAAAACCTCGATTATCACCTGGCCAATTCATATTTTCCACTGACAACTAGGAAATATACTGCTGCCACCTCACACGCTGCCCTACCCTCACCCCAATATAACCAATGACCTTCAGAAAGGAGGAAGTCAAATCTGGTACAACCTGTGCATAAGTGCATAGCACGGCAAAAAAGGTTTTTCTTCCATTGCGGTATAATTTAACTGCATGTTTGTATAATTAATCAGGTTATTGACTAGTTATATTAAATATACCTTAGTTTAGTATATCAAAACTATTGTTGATGTTATTACATATGTCCTACTGTAATTCAATCCATACAAGTCAGTCCACTCACCCATCATATAAAAATTATAAAACAGAGGACAATAAAAAAGAAACCACACGATACGATAACAAGATGGACCAAAACGCCTTAAAACAAGTTAAAAAAATTAACGTTAACATTTTTTATATCTTAGTTCAGTATATCAAAACTGCTGTTAAAGTTGTTGTTGTTACATATGTCCTACTGGAATTCAATCCATACAAGTCTGGCCACTCACCCATCATGCAAAAATTATAAAAACAGGACAACAATAATAACCACAAGATACGATAAAAAGAACGACCAAAACGCCTTAAAACCAGTTTAAAACATTAAAGTTCTAGGATAAAAAGTTAAAAAGCCACAAGCACAATAATTTAAGACCGTTGGATCAGGACATAAGTATTCTAGCCCTCCAATAGATAGCACACAAATCACCATTCTACCGTAAATTAAAGTCTGGTTTTGAGCAAATAAATAGGTGAGCTTTATTCATATTTTCATTCTCAAATAAGGTGCATACGCTGGAACTCACAATCCATATTTTGTCCTGATGTTCAGGCAGACAGTCTTGCCTTGTTCCTATTCTAAAATTGACCAATGCCTCTTTACGTGTTTTATGACTAAACTTTATCCAGTCGTCCCCAATAGACTCCCAGACTTTTCCCTTGGAAATGGATGATAATTCTTTAAAATATGATGACATAATCTTGTCTCGAATAATTCCCCTGAAGGAGTTTAGGGTAATAGAACACTGTCCAGGATATCAAAACTACTGCTCAAAAACACGTAATAATTAATTAAAAATTTTTAACTATTACAGTTTCCTTTAATGGTTTTATGGGTTTTTTATAAACCATAATAAAACTATATCTTTATAAAAAGATTTTTTTAGAATATTGGTTAAAAACCCATTTTCAAAATAATTCAATAATTCTACGTAGACAACAGAAAAGTTTTACGCCGTTGCAATTTCCAGTGAAAATTTATTTTAACGTTTTCCATAAAATATATAGTAAAAACCATTTAGCGATAAATTTATTGCATTCGATAAAAACTAAAACATTATTGGGCAAATTAAGTTTATTTTCTATTGTATAAGAAGACAATATGTAACCTAAATTAGAACAATTATCTTCATTAAAAATACAACTGCTAAAAAAGACCCATTGTATTGTGCTTGCCTCTAATTTAGATAAATTATTCTACTTGCGCTAAACATAAATTTAATTAGCAAAGATTTCATGGAAAAATATATTGAAAAGTTTTTTTGGTGAAAACATTTTTTCATAACTAAGTACGTATTAACTATATAATACAAAAGAAACACACACACACACACACGTGTGTGTGTGTGTGTAAGTAAATAAGTAAGTGTAAGTATAAGTGTAAGTAAGTAAAAGAGCCATATCATTATTTCAGTAAAGCATTCTACGTAATGATGTTTACTGCAATTTATTAACTTATTTTCATATTTTTGTGCTAAGTTTTACTTTTCCACGTAAATAGAGTGCATTATATTTGTTAATTTTTATATTTCATGGAAAGGTAAACGTATAGTTAAAACAGAATTTCCAATTCACTGCACTTAATATGGTATACCCTTAATTAATTTTTCGAATAATTCATTGTTGCAAATCTAGATGTAAAACACCAGCTCATGTCATTTAATTTTATGACATAAAATACTACAATATTTTATTTATTTCCAATGGTTCAGATTAATAGACAACTATAGACAGAAAAAAAAGCACAACACAAGAAACAAACAAACAAACACACTCACACACACACACACACACACATACCAATTAAAAAGAAGGTGCAGAAAATAGTCTATGAATCCAGAAGTCCTCTGACCTCCCAGTAACGGTTCACAAGAAAACATTTAGTACATGCAAGGCAATAAAACAAATATTCACAGTTCATGACCCGTCACGAGTCACAGGGTCTACACAAAGGACTAGAAGCAATTTTGAAGCAGTGTAAATGTGCCAGGAGACGGTGATGGCCATTGGCTAGTCTAAACCCGGCAAACATTTTATGTCTGGGCAATTTAGGGACACCAAATAATTCTTCTCTCCAAGGCTATTGAGAAGTTCTAATGGCGACACTCTTTTTGAACTCCTCTCTCACCGTATTTTTGATTATACGGTTTACAGTACAGAAAGGAACACTGGAAGGGGATGTCTGCAACATCAAAGAACCTTTTTCTGGCCAGAGAGACAGAGATTTAATTGCCATGAACACCACAGTAACCCGGGATACACTGTAAAACAATTACCCTACTACTGACAGAGAAGCTTTGTAACAGCGTCCGACTATCAAACACAACAGAGGACAGAGAATTCGAAGTTGATCCCACAGATTGTAAAGCAGCCTTAAAGTCACTGATATGTATATGACCTCTAGAGAACTCATTCAAGTGGCAGGTCAGCTGGGTTAGGGCAATTCTGAATGCAAGCAGTTCCCCATCAAATGCGGTTGCCAGCTGAGCTTGCGAATGAAAAAAGAGAACCCAACGCTGAAACGGGGATTCAGCGTTGGGTCCTTTCAACAATCTGGAACCATCAGTAAAAACTTTTAGCCAGTCTGGTTCCGGATAGTACGCATTTAGGCCCTCACAAGCGAGTGTACTCAGAATCTCCAAATCAGTGCAAAATGCTGCAGTATTGTATTGAAGAAAATATATATTTATATTTATATTGATAATATTTTTAATTGCGCATATATAATTCCTAATAGTATATAAAATATTAAATGTTTAATAAAAAAATATTAATTCCATCCAGAGAGAAACAGCAACATAGATAATACGGGGAATAATGGCTAACATAGAATATCAATCTATCTATCTATCTATCTATCTATCTATATATATATATATATATATATATATATATCCGTATTTTGTCAAATTAACAGTTGCACGATGTTGTACAGCAATTCCCGGAAGAGTACGAAACACTTCTTTATACCTTAAAACATTTTTTTTTCCTGCAAATCATTGTTGAGTAGTAGGGAAGTTCATATAATGTTAGAGAATCTTTCACGCCACCGAAAAGAAGTGATTTATCACAGCTCGTTTTTTCTCACCACAAAGAGACAAGGATAAATCATTTGCAGTTCTTACTGTAGCTTTGAAATACTTGTACCTTTTTCCTTCCTTAATGTAAGCCTTGTATGCGTGTGAAATAGAAACAATAGTTGAACTGTGGACAAAGAATGTTTCATAATTATCTTATTTTTTGTTTAGCTATCATATTTTTTAAAAATATCATTTTCAAAAAAAAAAAAAAATTCAAATCTAGTATCAATTTTTCCGACACTCAAAATATTTCAAAGACTTTAAATATTAACATAGATTATATATATATATATATATATATATATATATTATATATATTATATTATATATATATATATATATATATATATATATATATATATATATATATTATATATATATATATATATATATATATATATATATATTATATATTTATATATATATATATATATATATATATATATATATATATATATATATATATATATATATATATATATATATATATATATATATATATATATATATATATATATATATATATATACATGAACAGGTAAAGTGCAACGCAGGAAAATCAATTACATAGATTGAGGAAACCGTAATTTTACATAATAATGGTAATCTCTTATATTAAACAATGCAAAAAGTAATTTTTGAAGCCAATCAACGTTATATAAATTTTAGAGATAGATGACCTTACATAACCTCTTGGAGAATGTTTTTCATTTTATATCAATATTCCATGTATGCTGTTTCAGAAACAACTTAATCCTTTAATGTGCTTCGGAGCTTTTGTCGTAAATGATTTGGTGTAAGATATTTTTGCTATTAGCGTTTAAATCTATCCTTAAGCTTTTGAAGTCTTTAACGTAATGACTGCGATTCTGATAACATGCCATTAGCAAAATCTTGTGAAATTTTATATTCTCATTGCGTAATGATTACCACCGAACTGAGACACTTAACATCTAGATAAGCTTTTCTTGGTGATACGGTTATGAGCGCAAGCGATTATCTGGTAGCTATGATAAGTGTTATCTTTTATGGAATATATTTTTTTCTATTTGCTGCTGAATATTATAGAATTTAGCAATATACTTAAGTTATTTTAATACTGTCTGCTTGAAAAAAGGAAAGTAAACGATTGCAAGATAAAATTTAAAATCAAGCAGGATAAATTAAGAGTTAAAAACTTATTAGTGTATTTTGAAATATATTGAAAAAAATACTTATTAATATATATATATATATATATATATATATATATATATATATATATATATATATATATATATATATATATATATATATATATATATATATATATATATATATATAAATTCGAACCTTTAAGGTCTCGATTCAATAGTTTTTTTTTTTTGTTTTTAAAACATTTTTTTTTCGAACAAATATTAGCACTGAAGTGTCAGACAAGAATGAATTTATGCCCTGTAAAAATTAAATGAATGATAATCTGGAAATTTAAAAAATAATTTGATCAATATTCAAAGGTACTTATTGAGAGAACATAGTTCAAAGCACATGCACTTGGTATTTGTTATTCGGAAAATACTACTCCGTAATATACCAAGCCTGAATCACGGATTTAAGATCTTTTAAGTGCACCTATGCATCGCACTAATACGGATATGGAAATCAGAAATCTTTCTCAGCCCTTATTTTACAAGCCTGTGTTCCCAGATTTATTATCTTTACGCTATGTCAGTTGAACCACAATCCTTGTTTCACTTATAACACAGTGGGAATGGTTGAATGATTTATGCAGACCTTAGACGAATTGCCATTCATAACCCTCTTTGTGTCTGCGGAAGTTCCAAGAAAGTAGATGATTTTTCTGCGGAGGACGAGGCGTCCCAGAAAGCTCAAGTGCATGGTTTCAAAGGAGTGAGGCTATTGTAGAATAGGTCCTAGAGTCTTAATTCTATCGTAGATTTCTTTTTATTTATATTGAAGATTTCATGGGGAGTATTGTTTTTGATAAAACCCAATTGTATTTATTAATAGAATATATTATATTATTATATATATTAATAGAATTATATTTTTTAATTATGGAAACTTAAACTTAAGGCATGCAACTTGTTTCGGCGGCTCATTTTTTCTTAACTTATTTAAATGTCTTGTTATATTTGTTAAGGAAATATAGCCCCAAAATATGAAAATAAGAGAAGATTAAAATTGAAGAATTTTGCATAACTATGTAATTCTTTACAAAATAGAGTGTTTTTTTAAATATATATATATATATATATATATATATATATATATATATATATATATATATATATATATATATATATATATAATAACTAAGACCCCCCCCCCTAATTTAACAATTCTATTCCATTAATTCCAACTTTTAGTATTGTCTTTCCACTTATACAACTACTCGCGTTAGTGTTTCTCTATAGTGTCTAGCTGTCGCATTGCACCATAGATGGTCACGTGGACAAACGAAAATGATTTTACATGGTACTGGTGTGAGTGTCGAATTGCAAACTTTGATATTCGATATGTATTGAAACGGTCGCCGTTATCCATTCTCTCTTTTTTTTTGTAAATATGTAAATAGCTTCCAGCCCTTTATATATGTTATAATATGTTAACCCATTAAAAAAAAACACAATTTATATAGTTAATTAACTTATTGTTCCCCAAAATTGAATTGTTTGATTAGATTTGACGCTGTTCAAATCTGTCTACAAACAACTCTTTAACCCCAGATGCCTCAGCAAGTCGTAAAAGTCCGTTCTTCTTTTTTCTGAATATCGTCGAGGGTGTGGATCAGGTAGGTTTCTTATACATATATATGTAGGATATATACAACTGATAAGTTGGAACATCATATATATTTTTCTTACCTATTGTATAAAAGTTTCTTATTCCACATATGTAAGTCCCTGTTATTTTGCTTAAGTTCATGGTTGAGAATCGCTTTAAGGAAACCGAAGTTTTTTCTGTTTAGAGGGATAAACTCAGATCCTGAATTATTTATACAAGAACAATTATATTTGAACAAGTAAGCTAAACATTGTGCAGGCTAAAATAAAAAAAATAAGTATGCAATTATAAGATGTCCCATAAGATGTTCTATAAGACTCCAATATCACTTTACAAATCATATTTGAGTGGAATATATACATAAACATGATATATTATAAATCATTGCCGTTTTTTTTTCTTGTTGAACAACTCCTTTGTTTAGATCCCCAGACCGAGTACAAAAGATTACTTCTCGTACTTAAAAGACAACTTCTCCCTCATTCAACGTCTGTCCCACAGAGGGGCCGACACAATCAATGAGAAGAGATGGAGAAGTAGAACAGGAACGGCAACAAGACGAGTAGATCGTCTGACTGCTGGCGAAATTCAATCTTTTGAAGTGGCTACTGCGTAGTAGCCAAAGCAGTCTGAGAAGATCTTTGTTCAGTACAATGCAACGATAGGCCAGTACAACCTGCGGCATACTAGGTCTGCCTTATTGGGATCGTCCACGAATCATTTGCTTTGATTCTGTGAACACCATAAACTTCAGAATCACCTAGTACCGAGAAGGTGACAGTGGGAAGCATTCTTCTCTCTTCTGCAAGTATGTCTACAACATTGTTTCCGTAAACAACCATATGAGAAGGAATTCCATGAGAACACGAGGAACCCCTTGAGCTAAAGTAGCAAGCTAAGTAATGACATGCTGTCCAATTTGTTTTTCAGAATTTGTGGCCAAATATTTTATAGACATTGTATGGAGCTTCTGTTATTTGTCAGAATTCAAATAACCTCCGCGCTAGAGCCCAGAGCGAAGTGAAAGGCACACTTACAGAAATAAGCTATGAACGGAAAACCGAACAATGATCAGTGTTTCGAAAACTATACCTAAAGCCAACGGATATAACAAACACACCAATACCTATCCTGCCCGAATCTGAATTACTTCCATCAGTGTGCAACTCCAGGGCCCGAGAGGGAGTATTGTTAATGACATTCAGGACTAACCAATTCATCAGCTGTAAATTCTGTTTATGCTTAACCCTTCAGTACTCGCGTCACTAGCTGTAGCACGAACAGTCGCGTGTGTGACAGGTGTCACACACTTTTATGTCGCGTTATATCCATATGTATTTAACTTTTTTGGAACCTAATTATTTCTATAGTTTTTTAGGAGTATATACTACAAATAAAACACAACTAAATTTTAGAAAAAGAAACATTAAATATTGCAAATCAACCATACATTCAAAATATAAAAAATTAAAACATTCTGCACATAAATTTTTCAAATGGTTATTACATATCCACTTTTCGCATTTCTCGCACCAATTTCACGTTATTCTGTCTCTCTGTCGTCCATAAGCGCAATAACGTCAGTGGCGCACCCAGGGGGTGGGCGAAGGGACCCTGTCCCACCCCGAAAGAAATAGAAATTGCATTAAAATATTGAATTTTCATTATAAATATTTTTTTCCGTTCAACTCGCCCCCACCCCCCTCAAAAAAATAAATCCTGGGTGTGCCACTGAACAGCGTCCTCTGGCACCTTCTTTTCGTCTTGAGGTACACTATTTCAAATACATACTTATGGGAGCAAATTTATCAAATTCTCGGCGAGATGCCCTATCCCGAATGTCATCAAAACGAAGGCACCTGAAAGGAAACACAAACCTGTTTCTGCTCATTGTTAGGTAGCATGATTCTAACCCATTACCGTTCGAGTTATCCCATAACTTATCGATATTTGTCCTGGAACTTTTATAAGTCCCCATCAAAAGAAGAAGACCAAATAAGGCCCTGACCTCTACCTCGTTGGTATTTCTGGCATTGCGATCCCTTTCAAAGTTACATTTGATAAAATCAATGTGAATATTTCTGCAGTTTGCTATTATTTTATAGACTTGTTCGTCAATAAACAAATCTAATATTTTTTCTGGAAAAAAAATTGCTGCTATGCCTTTTGACCCTGGAAGATGTGTTATAATGTTTTCCTGCCTTGTTCTGACATTTGTAACAAACTTTTTTTTATCATATTAAAAAAAGTCAGAAAAAAAGTTTGATGTAAAGAACCTATTAGAGATTGACTCTCTCTTATTAAATTTTTAATCCTAAATAATGAAAAGGATCTAAAATCTAAAATTAAAATAAATTAAAATAAATTCACATTTCTTGAAAAATTACGTACATGGTCGCGTGGGGGACAGGTGTCAACCACTGAACTTTGTCTCGATTTAATCGAAGAACAGTTAGAGACTAACTAAAGTGAAAAGAGAGGGTGCAAGAGGGAAGGCTCATTTGAAGGTAGATAGAAAAGGGGATATTTCCAACCTCCCGATGGCCGCCATTAGGGAAATTGAAAGCAGGTGGTTGACATATGTCAACCGCGCGAGTATTGAAGGGTTAATAGCACTCATTGTAAACTCTTAATTAAAACTAACATGACTAAATAAAAGATTTAAATAGAGTATTCTGCTGATTTACAGAACTTTGTCATAGGTTCTTGAGAATACAGGCAGAAAGTATATATATATATATATATATATATATATATATATATATATATATATATATATACTAGCATTATTGCCCGGCGTTGCCCGGGTAGATATACAGATATAAAATTGTTCATGCATTCCATCAAAAAAATACTGGGCTGTACCCCTCGCTCTTCATGTTCATCTGGGCAGGCAGAATGCGCTTAGCGCGTTTCTACTGAAATGATATACTCAGTATTATTTTGATGGAAAGCATGAAAAATTTTAGATCTGTAAATCTACCCGGGCAATCATTCTTTAAAAATAATTTCATTAATTTTTTTTATGCCTTAATATAACTAATGGACTAATAGTTCGGTATGAAAGTTATGTGTCGTTATCTTTCTCTGTTAAAGAGCTTTTCCTCCTACTGCTAAAAAAAACCCCAAAACTCTAAACTATTTATCTTATATGATTTAACGGAGTAAGTAATTCAAATACATATCGTATGTTAACACTGTTTCGCGAACTTAGGGGAAAAAACCTGTAGAACTCATAAACTTCTTCCCATTTTATGATCCTTAAGCAATTAATATATTTAGATCAACAGAAGGCTTCAAAAAACTTTCCATGGGACAAACTTAATTTTTCTTTTTTTTCTTCCTTTTTTTTCCAAATTTTATTAAGTTCTATTAGTTTGAACGCCATTGTCTAAAAATTGTCTAAAGCAGCGGTTCTCAACCTTTTTAGACTCATGATTCCACTAAACATAAGAAAAATAAACACCTCGTCCTCCCCCCCCCCGTTACCCCCAAACCAACTCTCAAACCACCCCAGATCACCCCTTAATCAGAATAAACCGCTTTTCCCCCACGTATCGAATTTGAAGGGTTGTGGTTAAGGCGCTATATCCACATTTAAGACGTGTGCTTAGGGGCACAAAAATCACTAAAAAATTAATTATAAAAAATATAATAGAGCCCCAAATTTCGTTTTTCCTGATTTAAGTTTCTAGGGTCCAAAACATTAATTGTGCCGAATTTGCTCCCGGTGGGTGAAGCAGTCTATGATTCTATAGCGGGCAAACAAACAGACAAGCTCTTTTATATATATAGATATATATATTAAACAGTTCCGAAACTGTGACTCAATGACATACAACGCCCAGAACAAACCGCTGGACCTAAAGGGCTGAAATTTTGCATGGCGATTCTTCTTATAGTTTAAGGGTGCACTAAGAAAGATTTTTGAAAAATTCTTCTTAGATTTTTTGAAAATAAATTTTTAAGCTGTTTTTGTATCTTTTTTTAAGTTTGCATTTAAAATAATATTCTGAGGGTTATAAAATTTATACCACGAGAAAGATCATAAAAATCCCTTTAAAATGAAATCTTTTTCGAACCTTTAGCTGCATTTTCTTATTTTAGGTGAATTTGTAAAGATTAATTTTTTATAATTTAATTTATTAAATGCTGATCACGTGGTTTCTTTTCTTTTGTGACAATTTAAATGAAATTGGGTCACGTGCATAACAACTAAATAAATTGACAATTTCTTTTTTCTTGCTACTGCGGTAGACGATTGGATATTATCCAAAAAATATTAAAATACAGTAAAATATATGTTCCTTAAATTGTATATGCTTTAGTATGTTCTATTAATTTAATTTGAATGATTTCTTCTACATTATTTTGTATATAAAAATATCTGTTACGATAATTTTTATAAATATAGTTTGGTATTTTCTGTCATTAATTGTTAACTTTGACCGCGTTATTTAATTTGAACATTTTCTTCTACATTTTTTGTCTATAAAATTATTGTTCGATTTTTTTAATTAATATATATATATATATATATATATATATATATATATATATATATATATATATATATATATATATATATATATATATATATATATATATATATTGGCATTAATTGCATACATTGACCGTTTTATTTACCTTTACTTTGGAATAAGAAATGTATCCGAAAATTAGTTGACGAAAATTTGTTACTGACGGGGAAAATGTTCCTCGAACTGTGGTTCCTATTGTAGGAAATGGAGCCTGCTTATTTAGAGCTTTATCTTTTTGATGTACGGAACCCAGGAAATGGCTGATGACGTGCGTAGACGGATTGTTAGGTATGTTGTAGATAACTGGAAAAAAATTTCTATCATGTCGTGTGATGAAAGGGGAGGTAACTATTCCACAGCAAATGATTATTATAACGCTATGACGAAAACTTTAACGTTTGGCAGTTTGTGTGAGTTAGAGGCTGCTGGTCAAATATATCAGTTTCTTTTCGAAGTCTATCAAAATGGTACGCTTTACATAAAAACAGGAACTGAGGCTCGACCAGTAAAACGACTTAGGTTCACGGCAAATCTTTCGAATGGTCATTTTGATTCTTATGTTTCACAAAAAAATATTCTCCTCTGAATGTTTCGACTTCAAATATGGCAAAAGCTGTTATTACCAGGAAAATTTCAACAAAAGAATTAAAAAGACCCGCATCTCCGACGCCTGAATCTGAGTCCATATGTCCATCTTCGCCAAATCAAGAGTTAGACAAGGATTTACCAACTCAAACGCAAAAGAAAATAAAATAACGCAGGGCGCGATACACAAATAAAAACCTACAAAATCAAGTAAAAAATGTTCTGAAAACAATCCTACTGCTCATCGACAAGCAGTTGCAAGATTTCAAAAATTACATTCTGAAGTTAACAAGCAAGCTGTTGAATGATTTCAAAAAATACATCCTGAATTTCACAGGAAAGCTGTTGAAAGATCTCAAAAATTGCATCCTGAAGTTAACAGGCAAGCTGTTGAAAGATTTCAAAAATTACATCCTTATGTTCACAGGCAAGCTGTTACCAATTATCAACACACGTATCTTGAGAAACAAAGATAGATTCAGTCTTGGCATCGGAAAAACAGTGCACAAAAAATTTGGAAAGATAAAGCTTTATCAGGTTTGGCATTTGATTTCGAGTTATCCTATGAATCGGATAGCACAGTCAGCATATGTACTATGATCCACAAGTGTCAGTGGTGTAACGCTTTGAAGTGGAAAGAAGAAACTGCTGGCATGTGTTGCAGTGGCGGGAAAGTTTTTCTTGGGGCATTTGAACCCCTGACCGAACCGTTGTACAGTTTTGTTATGAACCTTCATCCTGAGCATAATCATCTTATGAGTCATATCCGGAAGTATAATAGCTGTTTTCAAATGACCTCATTTAGAGCTAGGATGGTATATGAAGATGGATTTATACCGACGTTTAAGGTGCAGGGTCCAGTTTACCATTTAATTGGAAGTTTGTTGCCTTCGGATCAACAGGAAGCTCGATTCTTACAGGTATATTTTGTGGAAGAAGATGAAAGAGAAACAAATGAGATGCTCAAACCGTCCAGTTGTGAAGCAAAATGTGGTCAAAATACTTCAAAAGATACTCCATTATGTGAACCCTTATATCAAGGACTTAAAAACAACTATTAAAAAGCTGCCACCCACCTGTGATTCATTTAAAGTTCTTGTCTATGCTGAAAAAAAGCCAGTTGAAAGTTACAGAGGCCGCTATAACGCCCCAACGGCTAATGAAGTTGCGTTAGTAATGGTAGGTCAAGAATTTGAGAAACGGGTCATTGTATTAGAAAACCACACAAGCAGTCTGCAACGCATTAGTGAAATTCATAGGTCGTATGATGCTTTACAATATCCCTTGCTTTTTTGTAGTGGTGAAGATGGATACTCAATTAATTTGCCGCAACGAAATCCGAAAACAAATACTGCTCTAAAGAAGATAATTTCTGCAGCGAGCTTTTACGCTTATCGCATAATAGTTAGAAAAGGGGAGAGTAATCATCTCTTCTATTTTCGTTCCCTTTTCAGTCATTTTTTTGGTTGACGAGTACGCCAAGATAGAGACTGAGAGACTTAACTTTATTAGAAATAATCAGTCGAAATTACGCACTGAAAATTATATTCATCTAAAGGATTCCGTAGATAGGCAAGACGCTGATCTTAATAATCTCGGCCAAATGGTGGTGTTGCCATCTTCTTGGCAACGAAGTTCTTTTTTTCACGGATGGGTACAGGTATATGCACGAGCGTACCCAAGACGCTATGACATCTTCGATGCTATGGCCGCCCTGACCTATTTGTTACTTTCACCTATAATCCTCGGTGGGAAGACATTACAAAAAATTTGTTTTCTATTCAAAATGCTTATGATCGTCATGACTTAATCGGTAGGGTGTTTCATCTTAAAGTTAAGAAAATGATAGATCTATTGACCAAAGGCAAAATATTCGGGGAAATACGATGCTCCATGTATTCTGTGGAATGGTAGAAATGTGGACTTCCACATATTCATATACTGATATTATTTATAAACAATATTTCTACAGACCTTATTGACAAAGTTATTTGTGCTGAAATACTGATCAATAAAAAAACCCCAAATTGTACGAAATAGTAAAATATCACATGGTACATGGCCCTTGTGGAAGTTTTAATCACCAGTAACCCTGCATGAAAAATGATGAATGTAGTAAAAGATTTCTCAAACTATTAATTATGAAAACTCAAACTAGTCATGACAGCTATCCACAATACAGAAGGCGTTCCTCGGATAATGCCGGCTTCTTCGTAAACGTTAAAGGAGTAGATCTAGACAACCGTTGGATAGTTCCCTATAATCATGTTCTTTTATAAAAGTTTAACATGCATATAAATGTTGAATATTGTAATCCGGGGAAATCTATAAAATATGTTTATAAATATGTCAATAAAGGATCTGACCAGGCTACTTTTGCCCTTGAAAATAAGAAAGACGAGATAAAAATTTACGAAAATGGAAGGTATATAAGTAGTACAGAAGCTGTGTGGAGAATTCTCGAATGCCCGGTTCATGAGCGTTTTCTTACGGTTTTTCACCTTGCGTTGCATTTATAAAATGGGCAAAAGGGTGTATTTTAACCGAGAAAATCTTACCGACAGAGTCAATAATCCACCGACAACTACACTTTTAGCTTTCTTTAAACTATGTCAAGTAGATGACTTCGTAAAAACCTTAATATATTCAGATGTACCTGCATATTACGTTTGGCACAAAAATACCAAGTTTGAAAGAAGAAAAGAGGATTTGATGTTGAAGGCTGGCCAGGTGTGAAAAAAGTGCCTGCTTTGGGTAGAGTATATACGGTGCATCCGAATAATACAGAGTGCTATCATCTCCGTATGCGGCTTCATGAAGTACTTGGTCCAACTTCATTTGAACCATTAAGAACGGTAAATGGTATAGTGCATCCTACTTTCCAATCTGCTTGCAAGACTTCGGGCTTGCATGAAGACAATCAACACTGGTATGCCACTTTGGAAGAGGCCGCACTTTTTAAATCAACCTTTATGATTCGATAATTGTTTACAATAATGTTGGTGTTTTGCCAAGTATCAGATCCATTAAGCCTATGGGAAAAATTCAAAGAATATTTATCTGAAGATTTTAAATGGCAGATTGAAAGACAGGTCGAAAATAATATTGAGCAGTTTTCAGATGAAGTGTACAATACATGCTTATATGTTATTGAGGAAGAAGTCCTGTCATTACGTTTACGTGGTATATAGAAATATGGCTTACCACAGCCAAGTAGATCACAAGATATAGGGAACATACAATACCTGAAGGAGAGACTAACTATGATGTTCAGGCTTTGGATAAGTACGTGACTGAAAATGAGGGTACATTAACCGCAGAACAGAAGTTAACGTACGATAAAATTATAGCCAGTGTAGAGACAAACGCAGGAAGACTTTTCTTTTTAGACGATCCAGCTGGCACCGGAAAAACTTACCTTATTAACTTGATCTTGGCGAAAGTGAGGAGCACTCACAGCATTGCCTTAGCTGTCGCTTCTTCCGGAATCGCCGCCACATTACTAGAAGGTGGTCGAACTGCACATGCAGCTTTTAAGTTGCCGCTCGACCTAACACACGTAGGGACCCCCATATGCAACATATCGAAACAAAGCAATCTTGGCGAAGTATTAAAGAATACTAAAATAATTGTTTTGGATGAAATTACAATGGCGCACAAAGGAGGCGTCGAGGCTATAAATAGGACTCTACAGGACATTCGTGATAACAAAAACCTAATGGGTGGTGTGTCAATGCTGTTGGCAGGATATTTCCGCCAAATTTTACCTGTGGTACCTAGAGGAACTTAAGCTGGTGAAATTAAAGCCTGTCTGAAAAGATCTGTTTTGTGGCCCTCAATACAAATCCTCAAACTCACCAAAAATATGATACTTGATCTAAAAGGAGATATATCAGATACACAATTTTCATAAATTTTAATGAAAATAGGAAACGGTGATTACCCATCAACAGATGGTATAATTGTTGTCCCGGAGGAGTTGTGCACATTAGTATCTACCATCCAGGAACTGGTAGATCACATTTATCCAGACATTGCTCAAATACAAAATAAGCCTATAGAATGGTTTTGCGAAAGAGCCATTTTGACTCCTAAAAACGATCAAGCTGCGTTCATTAATTACATGTTGCTAAAGTCCTTTGACGGGGAAGAAATGGTCTGCAAGTCGATAGACACTGTGTGTAATTTAGATGACGCTGTTAACTATCCAATAGTTTCTAAATTCCATTAAACAACTGGGTCTTCTATACCATAAGCTCTCCTTGCGGAAGAGTACACCCGTAATGCTCCTTAGAAATTTAAAACCACCGAAATGGTGTAATGGCACTAGACTACAAGTCAAAAGACTGCAAAAAAATTTAATCAAAGCCATTATTTTATCCGGGTGGGCTGAAGGAGATAAAGAGTTGGTGCCACGCATTCCTCTAATATCCCATGACCTCCCCTTTGACATTAAAAGACTGCAATTTCCCATTAAAGTATGTTTCGCCATGCCGATAAATAAATCTCAAGGACAAACTTTAAAATACGCTGGCGTTGATTTAAGAGAAAATTGTTTCTCTCACGTTCAGTTTTGCGTAGCTTGCTCGCGCATAAGTTCACAGACGATCCTGGTAATATTAGTTCCGCCAAATAAAGAAACAAAGAATATTGTTTATGAGTAAATCCTCTAAATAGGAATTTCCTTATTTTTTCATTGTTATTATCCTACAATGTACACCGTAGCGAAGCACGGAAATTTAGCTAGTATATATATATATATATATATATATATATATATATATATACATATATATATATATATATATATATATATATATATATATATATGTATATATATATATACATATATATATAATATATATATATATATATATATATATATATATATATATATATGTATATGAATATGAATATGAATATGTATATGTATATATATATATGTATATATATGTGTATATATATATATATATATATATATATATATATATATATATATATATATATATATATATATATATATATATATATATATATATATATAATGTGGATGGTTTCAGTTCAATTAGCATTGCTTACACATTCAAATAACTTTAAAAAGCGTTTAAGAGTTCTTTGATCTTTATCTTACGGTAAAAAACTTTTATTAAAACTTAGGGTTGTAGAAGAAATGCATTAAAACAAAAACATGAGAAAAGTAAACCCGAAACGATGCATAGTTTAATTTTTATACGCCTCGTATATTCCGCAATAAGGCTGCTAAGAAGAAAAAAATATATTCCCATGTTAAAATTCTCTCTTTTTTTCCATTTTTAACTCTGCTAGAAATCCCTTTCTTTTATTTTAATGAGACACTCAACATACATTATTTTCGTATTATTTTCTTAATCATTCTGGAAAGAGTTTTTAAAGTTGAGACCGGGTTTAAGCTACATTCAAATGAAAAAAAAACCCAATCTAGAAATTAATCAAACGTAATATATTCCATAAAAGTGAATGGGAAAAAAATCCTTTTATTCAATTTTTGGAAGAATTCAGAATAAGGTATTTTTTTTCCTTCTCGAATAATTTAAAATAAACTTTTTTTATTAGTTTTTCTAACTTTGAAGCGACGTCTTCTGCTTAATAAATGTTGAACCTTATGCTTATACATTAAACGTATTTTTAAAGGCGTCAATGGAAATGAGTGCCATAAGTTTAGGGAGATATACAAAGGCAGTAATTCGTCATATTTTAATAAATGGACATATATATATATATATATATATATATATATTTATATATGTGTGTGTGTGTGTGTGTGAGCGTGCGTGCGTGGGTGTATTCGTGGTAGCTAGGGTTAAAAATATTGATCTCAGAATGCATTGTACACTTGTATTCGTTATTTCACAAGTGATTAAACTTAAATAATATAGAAACTTTCGGGAATAAAAACACACTTATGAAGTCATTCTGGGAGCAAGAGAAGGTCTTCCCTTAACGACAACTCCTCGAGTTTTTCTAAAGAGAATAAATGTAAGAATACAATTAGGCATCCCGTCAGAACCCAAATTCCCAAAGTGGACCTTGCTTGAGGTTAGAATTGTCATTGAGTTACCAAGTTTTTAAGTCTGGAATTGTCTTTTATGGATATCACTTACAAGTCTAATACTGCTATAATATATTTTCTCAAAGGTAATTTTTAGCCCATCACTACTTGCGTGAGGGCAAGGCCCTTTTCACACGAGGTACATAGTTGATTAAACTGATTTCCGGGCGGTTGTCAAGGAGTGTAGCCACCATAGAAAATGTATGGGAATCACCCGACTCCTTTCACACGCTGTGAACTCGCGACCCAGACGGTTTGCCATCTGGCACATGTGCCGCTAACGTTCATATCCCGATAGGTTGACTCAACACAAAATACATTACTGAAGGTACGCTCTTCACACCAGCAGCCGAGTTTGCATCAACTCAGTTCTGTATGGAAAGCGTTGTAATTGCCCAGTTTGAATATGGAATAATCATAGGCGTAGCATGCTTCTAATTATTTTATTGATTTATTTTTTTTGGAGGGGTGAGGTACGAATTGAATTCGGTTAGAGTTATCCTCGGCGCATTTACTGCCGGACGGTCCTTAAAATATCAAATATTATTATTTTTTAAATTGAATAACAATAGAATTGAAGTTTGAGTTGTATTCAAAAGTTATACAATGAGAAAAATAAATATAATATAAATAAAATGAGGAAAAATATAGCATCGAATTTTTGTTATGGATCATATCATTGTAAAAACTATATTAAGGCTAAAGATATAATAGGAATCTTCAGTTTCACAGTTTGAAAAAGTGGGAAAAAACCGACTTTCTCAGAAGTTTTCTGCAGTTTTTCGATTTTAACTGAAATTCTATTAACGTTTTGATTTATTTCAAGTTAGGTTTGGGGGGGGGGGCCACGGGAACAATTCATCGAATAAATTCGTATTATAAGTCCCGCGATATGGGACATGAGGTGTGATGAATATAGCGATATAATTAAAAGGGGTGAAGCTTGGAGGGAATTGGCACTTAAATTTTATCCCGAATTCAACAGCATGGATCCTGACCAACAAGGTGCAATCGGTAAGAACATTTCATTCAAATTATTAGAATTATTTAATTAATTATTTGGATGATTTTCGCATTTTCGTACCCCTAGTTGTTTCCATAGAAACGTTAGAAGGTTTCAATTTTTATTACTATCAAACTATGTATATTAAGCAAATATCTATATAAATAAATACAAATGCCTGCTCAATAAAGTAGTCGGTACCATTCAAATTTAAAAGTTCATTTGTTATTTTGTTAATGGTGGTTAAAAACACCAAAATTAAAACAAATTTTTTAACTTTTTTAGAATTTTTTTAAAAAATTTCTTTAGAAGCCGTATTATCGTTAAAAATTAACAAAAATATTTATTTTGTTATTTCAACGAAATATATTCTTTATAATAGGTTGTTTATTTGATGTTTCTATGGTGACATACGTCACTCTCTTTACATTACTTATCAAACAGCATTACATCGATTTGTACAGGTTATGACTGTTACATTTAACCTTCTTGCGTTGTTGCAATGTAGCATACACCTAAGGTGTTCGGGTCAAAAATGACCCAAGGCGTAATTTTCAATGTTGTTGTATTATAGTCACAGTTTATTTATATTAGTAATTTAATTATTTATTTAGTTATCATTTTACCTACACTTTTATGTATTTCTATATCATTTAACATTGTTTTACAGGTAAGTTTTCATAACCATAAGGAAGCTTGAATTGAATCAACCACTCTGTATTTATAAAAAAAATACTGTAATTCAATCCTTCACCCCTGAAAATCACTGTAAACTTTCAAATGCAATACAATGTAGCACAGATTTTTCCTGTATTTATTACATATATTTTTTTACATTCGTTTGATAAAACAATAAAGTTTGCACCTGAGTAATATTATTTGTTTATTTTCGGAAATAAAATTACACATTAACGAAATATTTCTGATATATTTATCTTACATCCAACAATACAATTTTGGACGCTTGAACAATCAATGAAGGAAAGTCATAGAAAATTTGTAAATTCGTTAGTCTCTAAGTTGTTCCGTTTATAAACAATTTTTACACACTTGAATGTAATGTTTCTTACAAGTAAACTTACAAGTGGCTTTGAAACACTTTACAGGACATTTGTTTTCAGTCTGTGTGCATAAGCGACATCTTCCCGTTTTGCCAGTAGTTGCTATATTTCCGGATTCTTCAGATTGGGGTTCAGGTTTCCCGAGTTTCGAATACTCATCGTCAGTACTCGGGAAGCCGTTGCTCTTGACAGATGTTTTCTTCCTTCAATGTGGTGGGTAACCAGTCATGCCAAACTTCTCAATGAAGATTATCCTTTCTTGAAATGAGTTCATCTTCCATTCTGGGTTGATCTTGATGAATAATAATGCTTTATATTCGGAAATGTCTAGGATGTTGGAAAAAACTACGATGGACCATCTATTGGTCTTTCTCCGACAGGATTAGTGGGAGGCTTGTCTACCTAAAGTCTACTCCACCTTTCGCGCTGTTATAAATTAAAATGATGTGAGGATTCTTTGTGTCTGTATCTGCTATCTTTCTGTGATGATGAAGAATACTCTGGAGGACTACGAACTTGTCTCTTTACTGTCTATACGGCTGCATGTTCCAGACATAATTGGTAGCGATGTCCCAAAGTACCCAAAATTTTATGCCGTACTTGGCTGGTTTGCTGGGCATGTACTGGCGGAAGGGGCACTTCATCGCACAGTTGTTCATCCAAAGTAACGTACATTTCAGGGTTATACAGCATAGGAAAAAAATTCCATCCTCTTGTCCCAAAGTTCTCTTATGGCTACAAATTTGTCGGTTACCCGTCTTCTTGGTCGTGTCTGCTTGTCATCAAATCGAAGAATCTTTGATATCATTTTGAATTTTTTTAAGGACATAGTTGCCCTGAAGATATCCTGTCCCATTGTGGCATCCCACAGACTCTCTGTAGACTCATGACGAGATGTATATACCCCAAACAGCAGTAACAAGCTAATAAATGCCTCCAAGTCAACGTTATTCAAATTCTTCCAACTGTTACCGAACACCTTTTTTCTTTCGACGTTACAATTTTTTTGTATGATATTCACAATTGCTGGAGGAAAAAACAACATAAATGCAGAGTATTCGTCTTCCATTCTAGACGTGGCGTATCCCGTGGGCCCTGGAATCATGTTCACAACATTTTCTGCCTCACGCTTACCACATGAAGCTTGTGGTTCAGATTTCCATTTGATTTTACCATCTTTGCTAAATAGAGTCGCCGTCTGACTCGTCGACTGGTCTGATTCAGCGCTTTATAACGCCCCTTTACACACTCTACAAGAGTGGAAAAGAAAGCGCAAGAAGCAAATACCGCTTACAGAAACTAAAAACTGTTAAGGACAGTACAGTACTATTAATGCCAACTATTGTTCCGAAAGGAAACAAAAAAATTTATAACGGAGAAGCATTAATGTATTGTCTCAGCAATAATTGAATAATATATTAAAAATTACGGTGCTCATTCTGCTATGCTCTGAAAATTCTACATGGGTCAAAATTGACCCAAACGACTTATGTGTTACAATTTTTATTGCTAAAAACTACCGTATGAAAAAAATAATTTCACGTAGCTGAATATTTACTATGACTATAAAAACAAAGTTACAACATATTTTTGAAAAATTACCCAAAATTGTAATAAATCCATACGAAATAAATTTGTTATGGGTCGAAAAAGACACGAACACCCTAAGAAGGTTAAAAACATATGTGGGAGCACCAAATTGCGCGAATTTATCCATTATTTAATTAAATTTATCTAGATTTTCAAATGTGAACATCGCCTTATGCCTACAATTTGAATAGTTTTCATATGAGGGAGGTTTTTGCATTAACCCTTTCAGGTGTGCAATTTTATTATTATAATTTTTTTAAAGTAAGAATGAGGTATAATGGTCCTACAAATCAAAGAAATGTGATTAAAAAAATTAGAACCCCCCCCCCCCCTCTTAAGTAGAGCAAATATAAAAATAATACATTTTGTATTTTTGTAAGTAAAAACCTGAGTACCATGTTATGATGCTTTCTTAATTCTATATTCCCCTACATCATTATAAATTAAAAACCAATATTGTGTTACAAAATTGGTGTAAAAGAAAGGTATTGGTAGAAGAAAGGTATATTATTTAAGTTTAAAGTTTTTGAAATTTAAAAATTTAAGGGGGAAATCACCTTAAAACCTTAAAAAACTCAATTTTTAACTATGATTTAATTTTGAAGAATGGAATACTAGGAATCTTATGAAAAAAATGAAGTCGATGATACAATTACAACCGATTTTATGGCCAAATGTATAAAGCAACTAGTAAAGTAATTTATAGAAAATTTAAACCTTAAATGGCTTTTTCTCAAAACTGCTATTTTGAAATATGTGCGCACCATTTCTTCAAAACTAATCGTTCCAAATCGCTGAAATTTTGTATACATGTATATCTTGTATGTTTATACAATTTCTACCTAAATTTAATTAAGTACATATCACTAATTTTTTACAGCAATTTTATTTTGTTTTTGATATTTTTTGTACATTATAATACATTTGCCTGAAAAAAATATTTTTATGGGAAATATTGTAATTATTTTAGGTGTAGATTAAAGTATAACCTATGGATAGAATATATACACATTTAATGTAGTAAACTGTCTTCTTACACCTCATTTTACAATCGTTTTTCGCCTGCGTGACGTCTAGCAGCTGACGAAGCGTTGCCACAACCCCAGAATAGAAGGTTTCGCCTTGAATTGGGTGTGATGAAGCGCTTTCGATTTTAAAGAAAAATTTTAATTTTTTAGAGAGATAAAGTGATCGAAGGCCGTTTTCATCACATTTTGGTTAGAAAGTTAGGAAGCCGCCTTTGATTAGAGGACGGAGCAGTCGTCTTTGTGCCTTAGCCAATTTAAAAGCGGCGGTGCGCTGTGGGGGTAGGTAGATTGCAGACGCAGATAAGGAGTTAGCACCAGAGATTGACGTTAAAGTAAAATACCCTATTGTAAACAAATTTAATGGGTCTGTTTGGGAGGTAGACCGCAAAACACGTGGACTGGACTTTGGGTGGTCTGTTTTGTGACGCAAGGAAGGCGTGCATGGATTATGGGATTATCCAATCAAAGAAATGAAAATTGATGCTAAGTGGTGGATTTTTGAAAGCTTTCCTGAATGGTTTAGGAGTCATGAGAAGGCGTGGAGTTTGTTGTGAAAAAATAAAATAAATAGAAGACTTAGAGTTTTTTTGAAAAGATTTTCTTCTGCATGCAGGCCCGGATTCCCTTTTCCTGGTGCTTAGCATCGCAGGTGATGAAGTGTGGTTATCTTAACTATCGAGAAAAATTTGATCTTGCTGGGGAGTTTCCCAAAGAAAGATGTCGTTTAGCGGAGCAGAAATTCGGTTGAGGCGTGCCGAGATGAGAACCTCCTGATAATGAGACTAAAATTTGTTTTTGCTGATGACGAAAATATGGTTGCTGCCTTCACCGATAAATAATTTGAGAATAGAGGTAGAGAGAATGACGATTTCCCGTTGGTGTTCCGAATGAGTCGTCCGGAGATGAAAGAAGCGGAAGAAGCAGACGATAGATGCCTACAACCGTATAAAGATTTTGAGTGCATGCTACCCGAGCAAAGAAGGAGATCCCAAGCCCGATGATGACATCATCACCCGTGTTCCAGTGCGGTTAGCATCCAATCGAGTGAGTGTCAAATCATTTTTGTCTTGTTCAGACCCGACCTCGAAAATTTGAATGATTTAGTGCGGGATCAATGTTTGTTTTTTTTAAAATATAGATTTTGAGAGAGAGTAGTTCTTTGTATTAGGTAAAATAAATAAATTTATGCTCTCTGAATCCAAAAGGTGTAGGTTTAATTAAATACATGTCATTCGATATGAATTGAGGAGAAATGCTAAAAGATTAGTAAATTGTGTAAACTGTGTACTAAGATTTGGTGATTCGGTTTTTGAGTTAAATTGCAAATAGAGAATGTTGTAAATAAATTAATCTTAATTTGTTACTTTGGAGTCAGTCATCTCAGTTTTTGTAGTTGATCTAAAGAAAGGTTTAGAAGCAAAGTTTGTTTCACCTGTTCGTTTGCCAAATTGTTTTGAGCTTTGGGTTGTATTCAACCAAATAAATCTTAAAAACACAACGCACCAAATACCTGTTACTTATAAATAATTTGTACTAACCCAAATAATTTACGAATCACGGCCAAAAATAAATTTTTAAGACAGGCAACACGACATTGGACGCGCGAGGTGCCTCGTGTGAAAAGAACCTCACACGGCAGTCGACTACATGAAAATAAACAAGGTAAATCAGTTGAATCATTGAATGTGCCTCGTGTGAAAGAGGCCTAAGTATATAATAACGAAGATTTTGAATTAAATAAATCACATTTCCAATTAATCTGGAAATTTAAGGTCTAGATAATTTACTGAATGAGATATACTATTCTCGCATAACACACACAAACACACACATATATATATATATATATATATATATATATATATATATATATATATATACCGGGTGGCCATAATTAAACTGACAGTGCTCACAGTGTTCTGTATCCCGATCTATATGCGAGAACTACGCCACATTTTGTAGGAAGATTAAACAAGACGGGGGACGAAGGATTCCGCGAAAAAATAAATTAGTTCCAAAAGTCACCGCTAGGGGAATATTTGGCGCTGTGTAATAGAAAATAGAGTGTTAACAAATGCAAATTAATACGGAATAAAATTACCTTTAATTATGCACATTTTCTTATTTAGTTCAAGTGCAATATGGCAACACTTTTAAAAAAGCGTAAAATCTAAATAAACACCGATAAAGTCTCGTGATCTGCAATATCACGTACGCTGAGCAGAAGAAGAAGTTCTTTATTCAAATTTCACGTTACATCCATTGGCACAGTGCCAGCTGCTTGTGTTCTAAAAGGCAATGCGTTACGTTTCGAATCAATCGGATTGAAAATTTATGTGCAATGTCTCATTCTTTAGTCGAGCGTGAGTTACTGGTCAAATTCTTTTACCCCAACCAGTGCAACGCGTCATCCGCTCTTCGTGCTTTTAGAACGCACAAAAAATGCGTAAAGGTAATGGTCCTGTGTCAGTTAATTGGCTAAAAGCAATGGTTGCGAGGTTTGAGAAAACAGGTTCTCTGAAGGTTCAGTCAGGCAGAGGACGAAAACCTGTACCACAGGATACAATCGAAGCAGTTGCCACGGCGATTGTCGACAGAGGACCAGACAATATTGCTGCCACCTCTAGCGCTCGTGGATTAGCTCGGAATATGGATATGCCTTACAGTACGGTATGGAAAATCTTACGAAAGATTATCAACTTCTATCCGTACAAGATCAGCCGTGTACAGGAGTTACTGTACCCCGACCATGATAAGCGATTGACTTTTGCAATCACCTTTCTTGCCAGAATGGAGGTGGATGATGCTTGGCCGTGGAAAATCTTATGGGGAGACGAGGCCCACTTTTACCTGCATGGAACTGTGAATACCCAGAACTGCCGAATTTGGGATGACAAATCACCACATGCAGTCACAGAAATTCCCTTACATTCACCAAAGGTAACTGTTTGGTGTGGGTTCACAGCAGAATTTATCGTAGGTCCATCGTAGCGCCAAATATTCCCCTAGCGGTGACTTTTGGAACTAATTTATTTTTTCGCGGAATCCTTCGTCCCCCGTCTTGTTTAATCTTCATACAAAATGTGTCGTCATTCTCGCAAATAGATCGCGCTACAGAACACTGTGAGCACTGTCAGTTTAATTATGGCCACCCGGTATAGATTATAGAGTAAATTGATTACTTCTACCCAGACTTGGGTGTATATAATTTGAAGTGGCACTCTAAAGGAATTTCATAAAAACACAGTTTATACATGAAACAATGTTTATTGAATTCGTTGCACATATAGAGTTTTCTTTTACAGCAATAAGCATACGTACTACTTGTACGGAATATAGTATATATTAACATTCAATAGAAATGCACATTGCAAATACTCACCAGCAGAGAGTCAAATCAGCAGTACTGCCACGTAAACTTTGGGCTCCCTAAGCACTAGCGCAGGATAACACCTGGAGCTACATACCCCGTAGCTCCCTCTCGCTTATCTATCAACCTTAACAACCTTTTTCAACCCTAACAACAACCTTTTTTATTAATGACGCTGCATGGTATTTATACTAAGTGCGTATGCCGAAATTAGCATATCTCAAGAAGCTTCTTTAATTCATTCACTCAAAAGTTCGATTATTGTGAATCGAATCTTGTGTATACCTTACACTGGCCTCTCTCGAAAAAAAATTAGGTAACTGAGGTCTGAACGGCTTCAGTTAACTAATTGAAAACGCGTGCTGGTCTGACTTTTTACATAATGGGTGGCAAAGCCAAAAAACCTTCCCCACGTTGTGTGGAGGAAAAACGCCACTCCCATTTTACAAAACTAACCCCGAAGGGTCTAGGTGACACCTTCAAACCGTGGATTTGCAGGGAGTTGCGGATACTGGGCTGGCCAACTGCGCCCTAAAAAATCTGTTTTAGTCAAACGTGTCAACACAATTGTACAGCATGACATTTCTTGATTGTTTGTATCTGCTCTTCCCCAATTCATAATGCACATGTGTTATGTTTTGTGAAGTTAGTATGTTAGTTAGTTATTTATTATATTATGCAGTATGTATTTAATTCCGAGTCACTACATGTCCCCTTCAAAAATTTATAAAACAACAGTATGCCGTTTTTTTCAGTGACTCACCCCTTCCCCTCAAAATGTTTACACAGTATATAGAATGGGGAATTTCAAACCAGTTTGGTTCGATTTTATTGAAGGGTGGGAGTTAGAATAAGAGATTTGATACAAGACTTGTTCATGAAAGCAGCAACTTCCCTGCACCAGTCTGTCCATTCTGTGGAACCTATCTTGATGGTCGCAGTCCTAGTAAAGGGATTCGTTGACCGTGTGGTCATCCTTCGTGCAGTAGGGCGTTGGTCCTGAGGCGCTGGTCCGGCTTGACGATGGACAGGAGGTCTCTTGGGAGGAGGCCAACCTTGCTGGGCTGCTGATATCTTGCGTTTCCTGTACTTATGCAAAGGAGCTTTAAAACTGCAATTCCTCCTTTTGATAACCTTGTGTACCTTATGTGTGCCACGTTCATCCTTTGATGGAGGTTTTGTAGTGCACACTTTTCTTTTCTTCGTACTTTTGCTTGTATCGGTATTAGATTTTAATGCAGATTATATTTTTTCAAACTTATACGCCGCACCTATGTGTTCCGTTACTCGCTATATCTCGCCATTTATCATACGTTTACAAATTGTTTCGCTACTTGTTTCATGTTTTTCAACAAACTGACTCTGCTTTTCGTATTTGTGCTTATACGACTTCTTGTTTACCGCCTTAATTACTTCAGTATTAGCAGTTTTAATGCTTGAACCTGAAGGCGCTTTTTCACGTTTTTTATCCACCTTAACTTTAGTTTTATCCTCTTTTGACGAAAAAGTCTCTTTAAAGCGTCCTTCTTCAGAATCTCTATCATTTAAATTATTTAACACTGCTTCAGTTTTAGGAAGATTAAGCTTTTCGTACTCGTGAGTTTTAATGCAAACTACGTCTATAACTTCCGAAGCATCAGCTAAACTGCTTACAGTAGCTTACTTACAGTAGCTAAACTACTTGCTTGTAATTTTTTGATTGTGCAAAAAATCTTGAACACTTGGATTCAAACGTTGTATAACAATTTTTAAGATAACCGCTTCCGTCATCCCTTCTAAATATTCCTCACACTTTATAATCTTTTCCATAGCAAAATCTAACGCAGACTGACCTTCACGTTGCCTTAGCGAATAAATTTCCACTTCTATTTGACTTTGATTAAAGGTCTTGGGAAAAGCGTGAAGAAACTGTTGCTTGAATGACGAATAGTCAAAAATCAGATTACTGCTTTGCACACACGTGTACCACTGATATGCACTACCTCTTAAAGCGGCTAGAGCATTTTTAAGTTTATCCCCCTCTGGGGTGCATTGTTGTTGAAAGTAATGCTCAATTTTCTTTAGGAATTGTTTCTTAGGAGTGTTCTTTAGGAACACTCATTTTTAAATAGTATATAAGTACTTGCAACAATTTTATCAATATAAGTACACAGTACACAGTTTAACTTCAATTATGTTGTTCGTTATAAATGTAACGATATCAACCAGGGTATATATAAAAACTTTCGGGCGCCAGTATAGAGTATACTAAGGGGCACTCTATTTGAATTTCATACAAACACAGTTTATACATGAAACAATGTTTATTGAATTCGTTGCACATATAGAATATGCTTTTACAGCAGTAAGCATACGTACTACTTGTATGGAATATATATATTAACATTCAATAGAAATACACATTGCAAATACTCATAAACCAGCAGAGAGTCAAACCAGCAGTACTGCCACGTAAACTTTGGGCCCCCTAAGCACTAGCGCAGGATAACACCTGGAGCTACTTACCCCGTAGCTCCCTCTCGCTTATCTATCAACCTTAACAACCTTTTTTATTAATGACGCTGCATGGTATTTATACTAAGTGCTTATGCCGAAATTAGCATATCTCAAGAAGCTTCTTTAATTCATTCACTCAAAAGTTCGATTCTTGTGAATCGAATCTTGTGTATACCTTACAATATATATATATATATATATATATATATATATATATATATATATATATATATATATATATATATATATATATATATATATATATATATATATATATATATGCACTGGTTAAGAAATTGAGATAATTTGCAGACTTGGTCGACTATCTCTAGAACTACTGTACCGATTTTAATAAAATTTGATATGTACATACATTGATACAATACAAATCAAATTACCATTAAATAATTGTAATATACACACATGATCGTGCGTAACACTCGTTGGAGTCCGAAGGTATGAAACAGCAGTTGCAGAATAAACAAAAATTGCTAAATAGATGGTGTTATTTTGCAGCAATCGGTTAATTTCAAATTGTAACAGTAAAAATGAGTAACCACTAACGTTTAGATGATAGAATGAGGTGGCGAATTGTGGGTAGGCTAGAAGCAGGCCAATCTCAAGTCCAAATTTGTAGAGAGTTCAATTTAACACCCAGCGTCGTGTGTAACTTATGGAAACATTTCTAGCATACCGGATCCATCGAGAGGTCGTCCAAGAGCCCCGACGGCCAGAGACGATCGCCATTTGTCGATTATAGCGAGACGTAACAGGAGTGCTCTAGCTTCTCAGCTCTCTTGTGACTTGTATGCAGCCACAGGAACCCGTGTTTCAAGGGTGGCTGTTTCCAAAAGACTTCATGAGAGAGGGTTGTTTGCAAGAAAACCTGCTGTTTGCGTCCCGCTCACTTCTACGAACAGGAGAATCCGTTTATCTTGGTGCAGACAGCATTCAGATTGGAGTATGGATCAATGGGCGACCGTTCTTTTCACTGATGAGTCCCGGTTCAGCCTAAACACCGATTCTTGCCGTACAATCATATGGAGAGAACCAGGGATCCGCTACCTACCCTCCAATGTCCGCGAAATCGACCATTATGGCGGAGGAGGTTTAACGGTCTGGGCTGGCATCATGTTGGATGGCCGCACACCTCTCCATGTCTTTGAAAGAGGCACTGTGACTGGTGTGAGGTATAGGGATGAGGTCTTGGAGCCCTATGTTCGCCTTTTCAGGAGTGCAGTTGGCCCTGAGTTCATTTTAATGGACGATATCGCGAGGCTACATAGAACTCTTCTGGTCGTCAAATTTCTAGAGAGTGAGGATATTCGCCAGATGGATTGGCCAGCCAGATCTCCAGACCTTTACCCTATAGAGCATGTCTGGGACGCTCTTTGGAGGGCAATTGCAACTCGTAACCCCCCTCCTAGAACCATCCTGGGAATGAAAACAGTGTTTCTGAATGAGTGGGACCAATTGCCACAGGAAATGATAAACTGCCTTATTTCAAGTATAAAATCACGCTGTGAGACCTGTATATCTGTAAGATGGGACCATACCCCCTATTAACCCATCTATTAACCCATTTTTTTGTTTATTCTGCAACGGCTGTTTCATACCTTCCGACTCCAAATAGTGTTATGCATGATCATGCGTGTGTATTACAATTATTGAATGGTTATTTGTCTTGTATTGTATCAATGTATATACATATCAAATTTCATTTAAATCGGTACAGTAGTTCTAAGGATAATCGACCAAGTCTGCAAATCCTCTTAATTTCATACACCAGTGTGTATATTTATATATATATATATATATATATATATATATATATATATATATATATATATATATTCAACATCGTTTACTTGTTATCATACAAATATATGCAATCATTGTTTTACAACCTACCAAAGAATGCCACGAATGTGAATTGTAACGTTGAATTAACCTCTTGCCATTATATTTATTTCAGCAAATTCAAGACGCAGAAACGCTCTTATTTGTCTTTGTTTTTATAAGTTCCTTTTCTTTTTTCTTTTCATCGTACCGCACGGAACCATTTCTCTGAAAATCGATTAATTAAATTCAGAGACGCAGAATATTTGCAGGAAGCATGCAACTTGGAATTAAGTACTTAAATAAATAGATTTTCTGTCATTTAACAAGTACAATTCTTCGTGACCTGATAATTACACAGCATGTTTTAACCAAGTCACAAATTGGAAATCGTTTGTGTTTGCTTTCTATTCTGCCATTGATCTTAGAAAAATCGATATCTTTATGTTAAGCATTCATCGGAAGAATATTTACTGTTAGTTGGAGATTAGAAACTAGACAAACAAGATGTAATAAATGTTTTTACAAATCCTAACTGTCGTTAGCTTTATTGTACTTCAAATTTTATAATAAATAATTAATTATAATTAAATTACAATCGTAAATGAACAGCTATTTTTTTTCAAATGTTCATCATAATTAAAAAAAAAATACTTTAAATTAATTACAGTTTTATGTGGTACAAATTTAAAAAAAATTAAAATGTACCATGAAATCATATGAATGGATATTGTTATAATTATACATTTATTTTAATTCCGTGCTTAAAAGGATCCCCAAATTGGATACACGAAGAATAAAAAAATAATTTAATTTTAATATACCCTGAAACCCCTGAAACCATACATGTGTATATTGTTATGGTAATACATTTAACTTAATTCCGTGCGTAAAAGGATACACAGACTGAATACACAAGGAATACACAAAATTCAATTTAAATAAAGTACGAAAATATATGAGTGTATATTGTTATGATAATAAATTTAACTTAATTCCGTGCTAATAAGGATTCACAAAGTATATACAAATTAAATTTAAATATAGCATGCAAATACATGAATCTATATCGATATGATAAAACATTTAAATTAATTTCGTGTTAAATGGATACACAACTTGGGCAGGATATTTTAACGTAGATTTCTTATTAAAACTTGTCTGTAACATTAAATTATTTTTTATATATTCTATGTGAAAGCAGAAAAATATGGGAAAGTGATACCAATATAATATATTTTAGTCGAAAAAGTTGAAAATGCAACCTTTTTAATTAAATTATATAAAAATAACTATAAGAAAATTTCAAGCGTTTCGTAAACCAATGATTTCAAGTGTGCTGTTTAGTAAAGTGTACACTGTAAAAACGAAATGCCGCTTGAAAGCTACCTATATCAGAGTGAAATGTTTCTGGGAAGGAAATAGACCTGTTTTGGATATCCCACTTTTGTATCATAAACAGGATTTCGGACAAGACGTGTGGAGGCCTTGTGATACAGCACGCTGGTTTTCAGTCCTGAGGGTGCTCGGATCGAATCCAGGCGTCGTGCAACTAAAATGGCTCCTTTTGGATCGTCCTTTCATAGGTGGTAATGCTGGTCCGCCTATATGAAGCCCCCATAATTAAATGGCCATATAAACTACGGTGTATTATAGGTAAATGTCTTCATGACAAGTGCCTCCACATGAATTAAATAATAGAAAAGAATACCAGGATTTCGGACATTTCTAGTTATACTTCCATTTTTATATTGTACCGAAAGAAACATATCATTTCTACAGTGAAATTCAATCAAGCGGCCGTTTTGAACTGAACATAATATGAAGTCATATTTTTAGTATATATATATATATATATACACACATGAAAATCTTATTTTAATAGTGGGACAACTTCATTTTTGAGATACAGAGCTTTAATGTCTAATTAGTGCTGAAAAATGACTGCTGAAGTGTTCTTTGTAGTGCCCGCTGTTGACAGCAGAAATATGCTGGAGATGTACCAGTTTTAAAATACAATAGAAATGACTTGTATGACCCTGAAAATGAGGCTAACTCCACTTTTATAAAGAGTGTGGCTGTCCCACCATTCAAATAAGACCTTCACACACACACACACACACACACACATATATATATATATATATATATGTCTGTGTGTGTGTGTGTTTGTGTGTGTGTCTGTGTATGTAAATCTTTATAAAAATGTAAGCATTTTGGGATAAAATTACTTACATAATGCAATTTTACATTGTGCAAATACTGTCTAATTAGGATATGTAGTGTGGTAACACTACACATAATCAATAAAGTATTAGTTTAAAAATCTACCGTATTTCAAAGCTACAAAATTTTTTCTCCAAGAATCAGAAACACAATCTTATCTGTCCCGAAAGAGGATTCAACATTTTCTTTTTTCATTACAATATACATTCTTTAAAAAATAAAATAATCCGATACGAGAAATGCTGTGGGTTCAAATATTCTTCCAGAGATTCACAAACCTTTTCGCAGAAAATGATAGCAATTTGGTTTAAAAAATGCCGAACTTGTTTTATTTCTATACTTTTCTGCCAGGAGACGTGGAATTGAAAACCGTAGAGATAAAATATTATTAAAGGGGTTAAAAATCAATGTTCAAACATAGTGGATCCCTATGAAAAATCATTGAAGGAAATTGTTAAGTTTTATACGTTTTTCTTAAAATGGTGCATGAAACAACATTTGTTCAAAGACGAGAGTAAACCAGGATGCCTTTTGGACACATTACATATACATACATACATACATATCATACATACATACATATACATCCCCATATACATACATACATATACATACATACATACATATACATCCCCACCGGGACCAAATTCGGCACAGTTAATGTTTTGGACCCGAGAAACTTAAATCAGGAAAAACGAAATTTGGGGCTCAATTAGTTTTTTTTTTTTAAATTAATTTTTTAATGTTTTTTGTGCCCGATAGAGGTGCTTCTACCCCCTGTGGATTCCCCTCGACCAGCTGCGTTAAGAGGGGTGGTTTGAGGATGACGGAAGGGTGGGGGGGTTTCAAATTCCAATGAGCGGGAGAAAGAGGGTTGGGAATGACCTTAAAATCAGACGATGGTAAGCAGGCTCAAAGTTTCTTTCTTTCTTATTGTTTGTATATCATTTCAGTAGAAACGTGCTAAGCGTATTCTGTCTTTCCAGATGAACATGAATAGCGGGAGTGCAGCCCAGTATTTATTTGATAGAATACATGAAATATTGTATATCTATATATCTACCCGGGCAACGCCAGGCAATATTGCTAGTATATATATATATATATATATATATATATATATATATATATATATATAAAAGAGTGATCGTAAAATATGTTTACAAAATAAGAGGACTATTATTACTCAACAAGAAGAAAAATAATTACAATGCAACCTAGGGCCACATTCCACTTAGTGTGTCAGCAGAGAGTAAAGTTCAATGTCAAAGTTGAACTTAGATTACTGGAAATCATATGAGATGAAACCAAACCTTAAGCTGCATAATTTTAATGAGATTAGCTAAAGACTCAAAGTAAATGTTCAAATTGACGTCCAAGGGTATATTTGCACATTTGACACCGACGAATGAAAGACTGGTTCATTTTCTTATACACTCCTCTTGCCGTATGAAGTTTGTTCGCTGCAACAACGATTCTCGCAACGAGGTCTTAATCATAACCACCAGGTAGGCGTTTCGTAAACCAATCATTTCATGTTTCCCCAAAATAAGAAGTTTAATAGATTTAGGTACGGTGAGCGTAGACGCCTAGCCACAGGTTCCTCACATCCAATCCAATCTCCGTGGTATTTGGCATTCCAGAAGTGGCGGACCGCGGTACTATAGTGTAGTGGGCATCCACTATGCATAAACTCCATGGCGAGCGGGAACCCATGCAAAAAACGACGAAGCCCTTTCTCGAGGATGACACGGTATGCTGCACCGGTCAGACGTTTTCGAAAGAGATACGGTCTCACCAGCCAATCACCAACCATACACCGACACAATAAGAGGGGTGAGTAATATTACCCCTCTATTTGTGTCGACATAGTTTACAAACACCCTCTCTCTGTGTGTATATATATATGCAAGGAAAAAACGTAAAACTAAAATATAGGCGGGGGCTTGGCTTTTGTTTGGGAAAAAGGGGAATTGGCAATCAAAAATTATTTCCTCACGAAAGTTCGGCATAAAAAGAAGGGTTGTTAATAGAAAAAAACTATCAATAGGGGTCGCCATTGGACGGGTATCATTCAGAAGAGAGATATTTTTCAGGAGAAGCAAGTAAGGAGATTACATAAGAGAAGTTTGGAGAACATTCGATGAAGAGTCAGCAAAAAGATTGAGGTAGAGATTAACAAAGAAAATCTAGTTAGTCAGCACAGAGATCTGATGGAGAGAGGACGTATGTTTTGAGAGAGAGCCTGGATGGAGTGGTTTGCATAATTATGTTGGAGCTCTGGTAGTTTAATAATGCAAATAAACGAGTTTAAGTGATTTTTGTCATCTAATCTAATCATTCGGTCCACGATTGTCTTTAATTAATAACGAAATGGATTCGAAACATGTGGACTAAACATGGATACGAAACATATATATATATATATATATATATATATATATATATATATATATATATATATATATATATATATATATATATATATATATATATATATATATATATATATATATATATATATATATATATATATATATATATATATATATATATATATATATATATATTAGGATGGAGCGAAAAAACTTTTTCTCGAAATTCATATGGCCTGAGTCATTATTTGGGGTGAAACTGGCTGGAATAATTTCAGCTCAAAATGTTGCCATCTTGAGGTTCCACACCTCAAGTGAACATTTGTATTGGCTTTTTTTAAAAATTTTTATGCATTTTTATCAAAAACTAAAAAATTATTTGAAAAATCATTTAATTTGTCAATTAATATATATTAATTTTTAATATTAAGGATTTTTTAATAATTAATATTAATATTAATATTTATTGTCAAATGTCAGTGCAAGAAATGGCATTTCGTACATCGACGAGAGTAAGCTGAGGGGAGAACGTCGAAAGGTACGATCATAGCTTAATTCTACACAAGTAACACAGTCTTTGTACGCCATCTACTTCGGTGGAAGAAAGGAAAAAACTATATTGCAGGAAAAGAAGGGAAGTTCTTTATATAGGACTATAGCTGTGGAAGAGCATATTGTTTTGTTGTCAGAAAATGGTTCTGTTTATATAGGAAATGTGACTCCGGATTCTGGGTCTAGTGCGGATATTATACAAAGCATCATCAACTTCGTTACACAGAAAGGGATTACACTTTGAGAACTGGTTGCCGTTGGGTGTGATGGAACGAACGTCAAAGTTAGGAATAAAAATGGTACAGTTCGACGGCTTGAAATCTTTGTTGGCCATAAATTGGACTAATTTGGATGCTTATTGCATACTAATTAACTACCTCTTCGCCACCTGTTTCAGAAGATTAACAGAAAGACATCTGGACCACTCCAGCTTTCCTGAACAATAGGAAAATATCTGCAAACGTTCGAAACCCTTGCTGTAACAAGTTTTGTCTCTATTCCAGCTACTCTGCCTGAAGTTGATAAAAAAGACCTCAGTGCAGACCAAAAATACCTTTTCGATATTTCTAGGGCAGTATCCTTGGGCGAGTGTCTTCCAGATTTAGCAGTCAGCAGTCCCGAACGATGTCTCATTCAAAATGGCTCACTACAGTCAACAGAATTCTCCACTTATATGTGCCGACTGTCGAGCCAATAGAACTCTTTAAACTCCTAGTAGAAAATATCATGAACGTTTACGTGTCATCTTGGTTTGAAATAAAGAAAATCCAAAGAGCTACTCACCTGTACGGAAGGATAAAAAAAAATGCTCATTCTTTCCAGAATATTTTAATTGAATCATTCACAAATTTATTCAGAGGAACTCTTATTTCCCTCACTATGAAAACAATCTGTTGGCAATGCTATTAGATGAACTATAACATATTCAAGAACTTGGCCTCAGAAGAACGCTGAGAGCAAGAAAAACTGACTGGAAGGAGAAAATACGCAAGTTTGATCTTTCAAATTTAAATTTCGAAGCAGAGAAATATTTTGAGATGATTAACTGTGATAATCTTTTGGAACCACCAGCTACGATGATCCTCAGTGACGAAGACATAGCAAGTATGATCAGAAACGGTTCACAATTTGAAATAGAGAAGCTCCCTTACCATTCTCAAGCGGTAGAGAGGCATGTGTGATTGGTAACACAAGAATCATTGGTAACGTGTGGAGCAGAAGCCAGTGGTGGATACATTTGTTGTGGAATCAAGTCACGAAAGAAACTTCCAAAGTTTGACACCAAATATAATTGTTTTGACCATTATGTGAAATCCAAAATTGAAGACTGATTAAGTAAATTGCAGGTTAATGTTATTTTTTTAAATGACAATATTTTCCTGTTTTTTTTTTACAATTAGAACTGCTTTTGAGTCAGAAAATAAAGCTATTGTAAACATTAAAATTAAATAAAAGAAAATGATTATTTTTTTACTTTTGACGTTAATATTTATTTATTTGACCACCTGTGTGGAACCTGAAGACAATGAGAAATTGTGTTAGGATTGTTTAGCAGTGTCTTTTTTGCCAAACAGCACCATTTGTTCAGTCAGGAAATATTAAAATTTAAAGAAAAATTTTGCCTTTTTTACTCCACCCTAATATATATAATTAATATATATATATAACCAAGGTGCTTCAAAGTATAATGTGATATCAATCTGAAGCAACATCTCTCGAATATTTTAATAGAAACCTAATAAGTATTATGTAATTAACCTCCTTATCTAATCAAACATCATTTAGGTTTCCCTTTCATATTCAGTATTACTACGTTGCTTAAACGAATGAAAGGGCTCTAACACGCATTTAATTTTTTTACCTATGTATGGAATGAAATTAGAAAAAAAATAATTCCGGTTCCAAGCGTTAGCATTAATGACAAGAAAATAATGCACCTTTTACATCGCCTTTTTTTACTCAGTGAAGACAGGAAATTTTAATTCAGCTGTTATGTAATTACACATTCTCATAAAAGATCTTAATTTACGCAGAACATGTTAATTAAATTCACTCAACTGAAGGTCTTAATTAAATAAGTTATGAATTTATATAAAATTTCATTCTAACGTACTTTTATAAACATTATCTAATTCCGGACCACAGAATAAAATTTATATATATATATTTATGTATATGTATGTTTGTGTGTGTGAAACATCGATATATACTAAATTTATTTTTTTATTAAGACGACAGTAATAGTCAAGAGTCTTACCACAACTTTGAATCTATTAGGGCAAATAACTTTTCATAAGCGAAAAAAATTAATTGGTGCAAAAGCTAATTTTTTTATAAAATTCATAAGAGGGGACGCATACTAATAGAAATGTACGACAGAAAACCACCAACAGGGATCTTGAATAATTGATTTAATTAAAGCAAATACTGCATATTTTTAATGTGCACTAGAAAAGGAAATATGTTTACGAAACTCTTTCATTTTTTTTTCAATTTCGCAATTTGCGTTATTTAATTTTTTAAGTCACTTTCACAAAATCCAGACTCTAAATATAGACATCTTTTATAACATAAAAGAATATTCTATAATAAATATTTAAATTTTACAGTAATATTATAAGAAATATTATTTACTTACTTAAAAACTGTCCTTTTTTAATAAATATACATGACCACACATATATGTACCAGCATGTGTTTGCGTGTATAAATATATATATATATATATATATATATATATATATATATATATATATAAACAGTGATTTCCGCTTATAAGAGTAAGGTTTGTTATTACTATTTTTGATTCTTATAGCCGAAATTTAGGATTTTGGACAGGAACACGCACACCTATATATACATATATTAGATAATTTACTATAAAATACTCTTTAATTTACTTTAATTATCTTTTATTAAAATTATTTTTATAATTTTAAAAATACAACTTAATTTCTAGACCTATAAAGTAGATACACATGATTATAGTAAGAGAAGAAAAAAATCCAATTTTGTTACAACATACCTGCTTAACAGCTTAACATTTCAACTACAGGAAGGGTGCAAGAAAAAGTTTTCTATAAGTTTGACGCAATGAAGTTTTGAGGAGGCCGTTTATATCTCTTTCAATACCAATAGTCTCAGACCAAGATTCACCTTCTAGCTTACGTTTTACGTTTTGATAACGTGCTGAATCTAATAATGTCACTTTGCCTAAGTGATAGTGGACACATCCCCGAAGATTTATACGTTTCAGGGTTCAGGAACCCGCAACCAGGGTGTGGGAGGCGGGAAAACAGTGTCCCTGCCTTTGTTTGTCTTTGGAGAAAAGTGAAATCGGATCCGCACGGGTAAGATGCCCCTGGGTCAAGCTAATAGGACAATGTTTAGCTAAAGCGTTTAAGGGGAAACTATTATGTTATGTCTAACAAAGAAAAGGGATGCATTTTACGACTGTATTCCATCCCATCTTATCACTCTTTCTTTAAAAAAAAGTAGAGAACGAACTTCGTACCCTTTCAGGGTTTAGGTGGCTTTTTTGGAAAAGTGAAAGGAAAGCGAAGAGTGTGAATTGATTCTTAAAACCGGTGGATTGATTCTTTAAAGCGAGAATTTTAACATGGAAATAAAACATTTGTTTTTGTTTTTGCGATATTGATTCTTATAAACGGTTGATTCTTATAATCACTGATATCACTATAAGCGGTGGTTACTGTATATATATATATATATATATATATATATATATATATATATATATCTTAACTTAGTATGCTATTATTTTATAGTAATATATATATATATATATATATATATATATATATATATATATATATATATATATATATATATATATATTACTATAAAATAATAGCATACTAAGTTAAGATCTACTAAAATACACGTACAATATACTTTATTAATTTAATCGCTAGAAGCCTTAAAACATTTGTATTTTAGAATTTATAGTAAGCCTGAGAATCACATACGTTTTCTAAGAATTGATATTTAAATTCATAAAATAATTTTATCCGACTTTACACGACTAAATCTCCGTGTCACCGCAGCCAGGAACTAGAAACATGGAAAGATAAGATTGAGTAATATGTGTTGTACATCACGTAGTCGAGGAGATGATTCTCCCTGCAAGAACGGAACATCACGGGGTATCAAGAACTTTGTTAGTACGCTGAAGAACTCTCAAGGAGAGGCACTGAAGGGAGATACGACAGAACAGAGATACGACGCATATTATTTTATTCCGGATTATTCTGCAGACAAATACTATTCAGCAAAACACAGTACCTTTACAACTGGACACACACAATAGCAAATCCACCGGTCCCTGCCGGGGCGCATTCAGAAGGCAGATTTTACAACGTTATATCGGACAGCAACTGAACAGCCGGAAAACAGAACAAGGTAAATAAGAGAGGCGTTGAAGCAGAGCTAGGACGAAACCAGGACAAGACAGAGACAGACACTAAAGTGTACGTCAAAAACTTTTTCAGAAGGTTATAAAGTGTAGGGACGCTGACCATCGGGAAACTTTTTATTGGCTAGAGTTGACCATCTGACTTGATTACATAAGGGTCGCATGAGTTCCAAAAATTGCACCGTGGCTAAAACAACACGTGGTGCTTATTCATTTTTACAAATATCTTTAACGCGCGTGCACTAAGGGGTGATATGGATGGTTAGTTCATTAATTCCTAGGTTGCAATTAGAAGAAAGGGATTGTTCTTTATTGAGAGGAAATAACGATATTTTTAAATACGCATTAGATATATAATGGTGGGTAATTTTTATCCCAATATCCCCCCTTCCGAAAAAAGACTTGAGAGAGGGGCCGGGCCCAAGCTCCTCGAGCAAGGCTTCCCTTCCGGTGAGAACATTTTACTAAATTTAGAAAAGAAGGTTAAAATTTAAAGGGATGAGTTTGTCTAAACCTTGATGTCGATGTCCACACTCTTTACGTTGATTATTACTTCACATATACAATAAACAACATTACTTGAAAAATGCATTATCTTTATAATTCGACACACACAATAGCAACGCCACCGGTCCCTGCCAGGGCGTATTCAGAAGGCAGATTTTACATCGTTATATCGAACAGTAGAGCAGTAGAGCGAAAACAGAACAAGGTAAATAAGAGAAACGAGGAAGCAGATCTAGGACGACACTAGGACAAGACAGAAACAGACAGTAACGTCTGCGCCGAAAACTTTTGCAGAAGGTTATAAAAGGTAGGGACGCTGACCGCGGGAAAATCTTTTAATTGGCTAGATTTGGGCATCAGACTTGATTACATAAGGGTCGCATGATGTTCCGAAAAACGTACCGTGGCAAAAACAACACGTGGTGCTAATTCATGTTTATAATTATCTTTAACGCGCGTGCACTAAGGGGTAATATGGATGGTTAGTTCGTTAATTCCTTGGTCGCAATTTGAAGAAAGGGATTGTTCTTTATTGAGAGGGAAGTCAGGAATTATATTTAAGGATAGTTTTATATATGCATTAGATATAAAATGGTGTTCCGTTTTTATGACACACACACACACACACACACACACACATATATATATATACATATATATATATATATATATATATATATATATATATATATATATATATATATATATATATATATATGTGTGTGTGTGTGTGTGTTTGTGTGTGTGTGTGTGTAAGTAAGTAAGTAAGAAATAATAGAATGAATCGGTGTTGATGAAACATCAGTTTAGGAACTCGTGATTTTCCACACAGTTCGGTAGTCATGTCACAAGGTAGAAAGGCAAATATAGAGGAAAAATTAAGTAGACCGGATCAAGGAAGAGGCGCTTTCAATTCGATGAATCTTTATTTAATGTAGTTTCCGGGGAACATCCATTTGATATATATTTGATATATATATATATATATATATATATATATATATATATATATATATATATATATACTAGCTAAATACCCGTGCTTCGCTACGGTGTACATTGTAGGATAATAACAATGATAAAATAAGGAAATTCCTTTTTAGAGGATTTACTCATAAAAATTTTTCTTTGTTTCTTTATTTGGCGAAACTAATATTACCAGGATCGTCTGTGAACTTACGCGCGAGCAAGCTACCCAAAACTGAACGTGAGAGAAACAATTTTCTCTTAAATCAACGCCAGCGTATTTTAAAGTTTGTCCTTGAGATTTATTTATTGGCATGGCGAAACATACTTTAATGGGAAATTGCAGTATTTTAATGTCATAGAGGAGGTCATGGGATATTAGAGGAATGCGTGGCACCAACACTTTATCTCCTTGAGCCCACCCGGATAAAATAATGGCTTTGATTAAATTTTTTTGCAGTCTTTTGACTTGTAGTCTAATGCCATTACACCATTTCGGTGGTTTTAAATTTCTAAGGAGAATTATGGGTGTACTCTTCAGCAAGGAGAGCTTATGGTATAGAAGACCCGGTTGTTTAATGGAATGTTGGACGGACACATTGCGCGGTGGACATGGATCGGGGACCCCGAAAGCGCCTTTTGACAGCTCGAAAATCTTACATCTTGACAGTACCGTGACAGAACTAAATAAGCCCCGAAATCGACGCTCAGAGCTCCACGGTAGAGGTATATTGAACCTTTAATTGGCTAGAAGCCGGCACATGACCCTAGCATCATCGATGGAAAGTTCTCCAATCTTATATAACTGTTATATAAAGGAGGAATTTACAGTGGATTTTGATGTGTGACTGCTAGCTTTGTCGTGATGGAGTCTCACAGATAGATGTCACTGTGGGTTAAGCGATGGTATTTCATTCAGAAAAATTGGCAATAAAATATGTTCCTGATAGTATTTGGAGTTAATCTTGACATTTTTTCCCACTCTCTTTATTTTTAACTTGCCATTATAAGAAAAACCAGCAACAATCATGAATGCCTTAGAAAACTTTCTTTCAATTCTTTCAATTCTTTGAACCATGTACTTAAATTTTTTTTTCCCCTTTTATGATAATAAATGGCTCTTTTTTTGTTGCAATCATTTAAATACACCCATGATTCATCTATTGTGACAATTGTTTTCCATTTTTCTTTGGATAAGTGTTTCTCATTTAGAATTCTGCAGCGTGTCCTGCGTTCAGCGATATGATTTGGAAGAAGACGATGCACATTGCGTTTTTTCACTTCCTTAAGATTTAAATCAACGTTTATCATTTTCTTTACAGTAGACACCGAGCATTTTAATGATTTTGCAACTGTCCTTTGACTAGGGGGATTTTCTTTTAACATTAAACAACGTACCTTTGCAATAGTCGAAGATGTCCGTTTTTTCCTTGGATACTTGTTTAGAATTTTTGTCCCACTTGAGGCTCCAATTTGACGTTTTTTTCCTTTCTTGTTGACGATATTACCTATCGACGCTTTAGATATCACAAAACCATGACTCTCACGTCGTTTTTGGATAACGAAGTATGCATACTTCTCTTCGGAAAGAGCATAAATGTAGCCTTCGAACCACTGCTTTGTTAAAAACGCCATTTTGAATAAAAACAAAACTTTCAAGCCGCAGACTTAAATTTGACTTTTAAAAACATAGTACAATTTCAATTATTTCTTTTGCAGCAAACGATTTTTTATTACCGCTTACCAAAATCGTCTAAAAAATGTGCGAACAGCCTCTGTAAATGCCACATTTCTTGCGGCGATTTGCTTCTATCTAATAGCCATGGTTCTTGACAATGCCTCTAACTCGAATTTTCCATGAAAGTAAAATTTTTCTTAGTACTATCATGGGAATTTTACCGCATTCATCTTGGACCGTTGTCCAAAGTTCGTCCAGTGTTCCTGGATACTGTTTTCCGAAGGCTCGTTTTTACAAACCGAAAGAGCAAAAGTTCATTCGAGAAGTGTCAGGTGATTTAAAAGGTTTTTTTCTTAAATGGGATACATTTTATTCCCGTTTCCGACTCTTTCTTTGCTAAATAAGCAACAGTTGATTTAGACGTGTGACTAAAGGCTTTGTCCATATGAAGCTCAACGTTATTAATGTCCTTTCCATATAAGGCTGGAATTTATTCTTCAAAAATTGGTTCTAAAATATTCTACTGATAGTAGAGTTAATTAATTTTACTTGAGAATTTACTATATTTTTTTTTCATATTCATTTAGTCGTTGTAACAAAATCCTGCTACTTTCATGGACTTCTTTGAGAATTTTTCTGTACACTGACGTAGCCATTTTGTACGGTCATTCCCGTCAGTTGAGCAATAAAAAATTGACATTTTTTTAACTACAGTCACTTAAATACACCCATGCCCCATCGAGCTTTACCACAAATTTTCATTTTTCAGCAGCTAGGTGCTTTTCATAAAATGTTCTACAATTTGTTTTCCTTTCAGCAATATGCTTTGGAAAAAGCAGACGAACTTTAGGTTTAAACATATTTTTTAGCTTCAAATCTTTTTGAATTATTTTACTTACAGTGCCAGAAGATATTCCTAGTTTCGATGTAAATGATCTTTGAGTCGGCGGATTTTCTTTTATTATCAGAGACTTCACTTTCTTGATATTTACCTGCGTTCGAACAATTTCAGGATGAGGTTACGCGGTCATGTTTTCATTTTTACTTTCAGTTAGACGTTTTTTTCCTTTCAAATTTAATAAATTATAAATACCTTTTTTTAAAATGCCATAACCGCGATTTTTACACCACTTTATAATTCGTTGATACGAATATTTCTCGTCGGAAAGCACAGTTATGTAACCTTCGAGGCATCTATCAATTTTAGGAACCATTTTCCAAATAAATCTTTTATCTTTACATTCCAGTCAAAACAAAACAGTAGCAGACGATTATTCTTAATTTGCCAAATTTTTATCTCAAAATGCAAACGTCAAAAAAAAATTAAAAATTCGTTTCCATAAAGTGCGAGCGACCTTCTGTACATATACATATATATATATATATATATATATATATATATATATATATATATATATATATAAACATAATGGATATCATATTAATTTTTTCTTGATATTGTGATGAAATAAAAACTTGAATTTATGAATACACTTATACTGCTTTCTTTTCATTAGTTGTATTTTAGTTTCAACTAACGTTTTAAAATATTCACGGAACAGGATAATTCTCTCAAAATGAAATGTCGGATGTTAAAAGAAGAAAAAAAAATAAATGCTCCAAGTGTAGTGATGTCAAAGTGTTGACAGGAATATCCCTAGAACATTAGCTATTAACGAAGTTGTCAGTTTAAATATTGCAAGCAACATTCTCGTGCCGGGAATGCGCTTGTTAACAAGAAAGTGGTAATCAGGATTTAATTAACATTTACTGAGGGAAATCAGTATTTGCTTAATTAGGCGTAATGTTGTCTTTTTCGACAGGGAGTTTAAATCACATTGTCATTATTATTAAATATTTGTCATGTGAGAGACTTGTTGGGAGACGAAAAATTCAGTCTATAGTTTGCGTAAATGGAAATAAACTGCGATGATGGTGACATTAACTACATCTTTAACTGAGAATATCAAATCAGTTAAAAACTGAAAACATATGGAGAAAAATCAAAGTTATATTACATGCAAACTATTTTTATCTGTTGGATTCTTCGTGTTTAAATGAAACTTGTAATAATAAATTTAAATTTTTTAAGGCGAATTTATTCTTAAGCTTTTACATATAAAAAGAGTGTACAGTTAAAAATTAAAAAAAAAATATTTGCATACTTACACACTTACACACACACACTCACACGCCAAACATATATATATATATATATATATATATATATATATATATATATATATATATATATACAGTGATCGCTCGTTAATTCCAACCCGGTTAATTCGAACTAAGAATTTGACAAAAATATATTTCTTTTTTCCTCGTTTAACGGAGAAAATACACGCTGTATTTATTATATTGTGTGTCAAAATCATCTGTATTTCTTTTCTGTGTAAAGAGGCACATGCCTGCATTCCTTGGCTATTGCATTTCCGCTAACCGTTAGTGGCAATTGTTCTTCTTATCAGTGTTTAACGGACAAAGCGATTTTTTGTTATTTGAATCTATTTTATTAGAATTTCAGAAAAAAAAGTTTTTACTACAGATTCTAGGGAGCTGTGTCAGTTATGCCTGCAGTGCAGACAAGTTAATGTGATCTAGTTTTTCTTTCTCAGTGTGTGGTGTGAACGTGTAAAAATTCAGGATGTGCACACTTGGAACGTAAAAAACCTTAAATTTGGAGACAAAAGTAGAAATTTTAAAGAAAGTAGAGAAAGGTGAATGTAAAAACATAGTTAGAAACTAACTGTAGAATAAAAAAACTCCTTGTCAATTTATTTGAAACACAAGGAGTCAATTTTAGATTCATGGGGAAAATCAAAATTTGCCAGAGGAAGGAAACACATGAGAATTGCTTCCAAGAAGATCTAGATAAAGCTCTACTGCTATGGTTCCAGGATATTAGATCTCGAAATTTTCTGATAAATGGACCGCTAGTGCATACGAAGGCTGATGAATTGGCAAGTCGAATGCGTATTGAAGATTTTAAAAGCAGTGTTGGATAGCTTTCTCAATTTAAGTCAACGCACAATATTTCTTATCCAAATGCATGTGGCCAAAGCTCTGATGTAAAAGAAGACATATGCAATAATTTCAGTAGGAAACTGCGACGGCTTTTCTCTACTTACCTGTCAAAACATATTTTAAATGCGGACGAAACTGCATTTTTTATAGACTCTTGCCAAACAAGACATTGCATTTTAAAGGAGATGCTTGAGTAGGAGGTAAAAGCAGTAAAGAGAGGATTTCAGCTTTAGTTTGCACTAATATGGATGGGAGCGAAAAGCTTAAACTATTAGTGATTGGAAAGTCCAAGAATGCACGAATCCAGGAATTAAAACACTACCAGTTGATTATGTATCGAATACAAAAGCATGGATGACACAAGACATCTTCAGTAACTGGTTAAAATTAACCGATAAGCAGTTTTCGAGGAACAGTGTAAAAGTCTCTTATTCGTGGATAACGCAACTTGCCACAATAACCTTCCAGAACTGAGTTCCATACAGGTTGAATATTTGCCGCCAAGCACAGCTGTGAAGCTACAAACAATGGGTCAAGGAATCAAGCAGAATTTTAAAACAAATTATCGTAAGAGGCGCTTAAAATAAATATTTTTTTTTAGATTGTGGTGAAAATTACGACATTACTCTGCTGACAGCTATAAATGGCATATACGCCTAAAGGGATGATGTTAAAGAAAGCACAATTAGTAACTGCTTTCGTCATGCTAAATTCATGCACGACGAAGAGAACAATCATATCGAAGAATGTGACGATATTGATACAGATTTTGCTCAATTCAAAAAATTTAACTGTGATAAAGTTAATTTTTCTGACTATGTAAGGATACATGAGGACGTGGAAGTCTGTGGAAAACTGAGCGACGATGACGTAATAAAAATTATTCGAGAAGATGAAATAGACCTTATCGAAATCAGAAGAGAATGCAGAGACTGTTAAGCGTCCTAATGATCAAGCCATAATGGACTCTCTTAAAACTCTGAAAGCATTTATTCAGATGGAACCTTCCTCTGAAAATGAATTGAAATGTTTAATTCAAATCGAGAATCTGGAAGAGCAATGTAGGCATCATAAACAAAACCAAAAATCCATTTTACAGTTTTTCCCAAAAGTGTAATTCATATTTTTAATTAGAGTTTACTTTCTATTGCTTATTTTCTGCTTCATTTTATGAATAAGGTAAGTTGGTATTGCTTTTTAATATGTTTAATTTTAGTTAAAATAGTATAATATATTTTCTGGGGTTATACATACTAAGAGATTTTTTGTTCTTTTAGTTTACTTCACTTTAAAGTTATATATTTTCTCTTAACATCGAATAACCCAATCTTCGGATAATTTGAACTTTTGTCCGTGAACCTTTGAGTTCGAATTAACGAGCTTCCACTGTATATCTATGTATGTATGTATATATATATATATATATATATATATATATATATATATATATATATATATATATATATATATATATATATATATATATATATATATATATATATATATATTTGTGTGAGTGTTTGTGTGTATACCTGTATGTACAATTTAATTTTTCTCGTTGTTATTATTTTATCTATACTTTATAAAAAGAAATAAATGACATAAATATATGATATATGATTTTAATATATATTATTTTCGGAATTTGTAAAGATTTTAGTTTAAGGATTTTTGATTGTTTTTAATTATTATATCAGTATTTCATCCATGTTAAATAATAAAAAAAGGTATAAAGATCTCCATATTTAATAATGCTGCAATTAGATTGCAAACGAATTTCAAAATATGTATATTTCGTTAATTTCATATTTTTTTTAGTTGGGAATTCTTTTTATTCATTCTGTGTTATATTTTGTCACTGTAATAATTTTCTTATTGCAGACATTTCATTTTCATTTAATGTAAAGAAATAAAGTTCGTACTATCGGGACGTTAGAATATACATTTGTAAATGGTTTTTTAATATATATTTCTTATAAAAATTATAAATTATAAATTATTTTTTTGAAGATTGCACAATATTGTGATGTCATACGATCCTTTCAGTAATATAAGAGTTTTTAATATTTTTCATTGAAAATATTTCTACCACTCTTTACATAATGAAATAAATTCACTATTATGCAACTAGAACATGACAAGAATAAAAAAATGTTTAATATATTTCATGTTAAAAATTATCAATAATAGATAATTTTGCATTGTATGTGGAATACTATATTTATAAGGTCATTTTGCAGAATTAAAACATTTTAATTTTTCTGCTTCATATTTTAGAACAGGTTGTTAAAAATGTAATTAAAATGGGATTCCGGGATTTCATCATCGGGATACCTTTGCAAAATAATGAGAATTAGAATCTGTTTTTTTCAAAGCAATATATTGGTTACCATTTGTTTAAAAGATTGATAATAAACCATTGGGTAAAGATACAATCAAAGATATATTGAGGAAATCATTCAGCAGAGATACAGGTACAACAACATTTGGCTTAATTATTTATGTATTTTGTTTTCGCTCAAAATAGGAACAATCAAGACCCGAGGTACCCTAGTTGTTCTACATCGGTTTCCGGAGTCGAGGATGCTAGGTTTGAATCCCGAAAAGTGCCATTAAATATATTCGTGTTTAGGCCGGATATGTGCATGTTAAATTCGTAGACCGGAAAGATCCTCCATGAGGTTAGATGGTGGGAGAGTTTACGATCTCCCCAGATGTCGCACCTGGGGGTACTCGGTCAAAATTGAAGTGGCACATACCTAAGATAGACTCCGACCCTTGTGGTGGTATTGTAAATCAGAGCAGCATCCCTCAGCCCGTAAATCTTGCATGGAAATGGTCTAGAAGTTCTGGCCAAGGGGCATTAGAAACATGAACGAAACATAATCTAAACTTGGAAGAATATTTTTAAAACATTTTAAATAAGACACCGTGACGTCAATAAAGCCACGATAAAATATTTGTGCATGTATGAAATACGTATTTGGAAAGTATACCATGCAGTTATTAGGTAACTCAAAATAATGTGGGGAACAATGAACAACAAATATTATTACTCAATTACAATACATAAATAACAGCTATTATGGAATTGCACAAAAGTGGAAGAAGCAAAAGAAATATCTCTAAATATTCATTTTCAATTACTATGCAAATATAATTACGCTTATGTTTATTTAACTTGTCAGAACTAGCATAAATTAACCCATAACAGATAGTTTAGTATACATTACGGATTTTCAAACAGCAACATTCAAATTTTAAATTTCATTGAAACAGGTGTTTGTGTTAAGTTTTGTAAAAAAATCAATATAAATATTTTACGCAATGCAATCATTGATGAACTTAATGAATATTTGCTTTAAAATTAAGGGGTGACCAGGACACAAAATTCTTCGAATTTTTTATAAAAATTATTGAATTAAAAATTTGTGTGTTCTTTTCCGCTTAAAATGACGTTTAAACCATGTTTCTATCTTATTAGAACATAAAAAATTATTATTATTATTATTATTATTTTTTTTTTGCAGCAATCAAATATCAGTCAATTATTGTTTAAACCTGTAAGTGTGTTTTACTTCATGCTAGGTTTTTCCCCATTTCTCTTATTAAATTGTTATAAGTCAAAAACCATTAAAGATAAATGATTCAAACTTGGAATATGTCTTTTTCAACTATTTTGGTTTAATTTTCATTCAGGAAATTTGAAAAAAAAAATATTTACTTTTGAAAATATGATTTTTTTTAAATGTTGAATAATTTTTGGGGAATTTTTATCTATATATTTTTAATTTTTTTAATAATTATTATGTTATAAAAAATGCTGAATCAAAATTAAAACTTATATATTCCTGTTTAATTAAATTTAAACAAATTTAAAATTTGACAAATAATATTTTGAGTTATAACGATTTTAAATTACCCTCCTTTGTTAAAAAAATTTAAACTTTGAATTTTTTAAAAGCATTTGAGAGGTTTTATGGTGGGATTTTATTTACAAATTATATGGTCAATCATCACAAAAAAATCAAAATTTTCACTCAATAAATAAAAAAAAAATGTAAATGTGTCCCGTTACCCCTTAAATCATGCAACATTCAATTAAAGAAACTTTTTGATTGCATACAGTGAAACATTTCGATAGTAGCCCCTCATAGTTTCAAAAAAGTGTGGATTTTTTAGTGATGGCTGTTGAAAGGAGGTTTATTTTCTATCATTCGCTGTATGGAGTCTTTCATCGTTTTTTAATAAGATATGGCCGTTTAGAAGGGTGGCTGGCTACAGAAGTGTCACTGCAATTTTTATACACAATTTATTTTCATATTTTTTTATTTCCATCACGATACTAATGCAGTTAAATTCTAGATGAATTTTTCTTTTTCACTTTTGAAAAGAAAAAAAATTATGAAATCCTTTTTAAAATATTTCTTTCTAAACATTTCCCTGAATAAAAATTAAGGATAATAAAGTGAACATTAAGTTCAGTAGTAAAATAAAACACCTTGAAATAAGAACCACTTAAGGGAAAAATCATAAGATTTTATTTTTCCTTTTATGTTTGTTTTCTAGGTAAAGGATCAGAATATTATGCATAAGTATCTCATGAGAAACATACTCATTTGTTCTCCACGGAAATTTCTCCATGGAGCTATAAAATTCCATATTTTTTTCGTCGTGTTCAGTGAATTTAAATAATCCAGTATTTCTCAATAAAAGTACAGTACAGTAATAATTTTAAATTTAATCCTAATAGATTTTAAAGATTCGTATCATTAGAGGTTTTTGTACTTTTATGGTTTACGTTATGGTTTAAGGTATCCTACTATAAATTGTAATTCTATGCTCATTCAAAAAAAATGTAAACATATGTGTAGATTGAGAAAAAATGAGCAAATTTCATGAGATTTATAAGATTATAAAATTAGATTTGAGTTCGAACTGATTAGTGCGTTCCCTAATAGAATACCATGGTACTGAAATTTATATGCAAAAACAGAAAATATTTGTATTCAAACTAGAAATTTTGTTTGAAGATTAAAATATACGTTTCATATTGTTTAATCATGGAATAATTTCACTATCGTTTTTCTGGATAGATTATACACAAGTAAATTTATTTTTTAGGATTTCTGTGTCCTATATAGTTTAATATTTAATTAATATTAAGAGTTCGAATTGATTAGTGAGTTTCTTTAGAGAATTATATGAAATGTCTGATATTGTAATTTATATATATGGAAAAATTGAAGATTTTTTAAAAATCAGTCTAGAAATTTTGTTTGATTGAAGATTAAAAAATATGTTTCAGAATGTTGAATCATGTTTAAATTTCAGTTCTCTTTCTTGGGTAGATTACGTACAAATAAATTTAATTTTTAGAAATTCTCTGCTCTGTAGAATATTTAAGTAATATTACGGGTTTGAATTGATTAGTGCAATTCTTTAGAGAATACCATGAAATGGCTGTTATTATAATTTATATGGAAAAATAGAAGATTTTTTAAAAATCAGTCTAGAAATTTTGTTTGATTGAAGATTAAAATATATGTTTCAGAATGTTGAATCATGGTTGAATTTCAATTTTTTTCTTTACTTTCTTGAGGAAATTAAGTATAAATAAACTGAAATTTTAGAAATTCTTTGCTCTGTAGAATTCAATATTACAGTAATATTAAGGGCTAGAATTGATTAGTGCGATTCTTGAGAGAAATGACATCAAATGTCACGTATTGAAATTTATATGGAAAAATTGATTTCTAAAACGAATCTAAATATTTTGTTTGATTGAAGATTAAAATATACGATTCAGAATGTTTAATCATGGGTGAATTTCAATTGAGTTTTCATGGGAAGGTTATATTTTTTACGTGAAGTTTTCGTGTAATCCAGGATTTATAAATAAAAAGTTCAGTACAATAATAACTTTAAATTTAATCCTAGTAAATTTTAAATATTAATATTTTAAAGAAAGTAGGTTTTTTTGTCTTTTTTACCGTTAAGGTTTAGGATGTCTTAATATATATTCTAATTCAAACCTCACGTTAAAAAAAATGTAAACATGTGTGTGTATATTAGGGGAAAATTTGCACATCTTCTGAGGTTTGTAAGATTATAAATATGGGATTCGACCTCGTAAAGATTAGTATGATACATAAGAGAATACCATAAACAGTCTGATATCAAAATTTATATTTTAAAATAGAAGAAAAATTGAGTTTGATATTAAACTACATTTTTCGTTTTGATTGAAGTTTGAAACGAAATTTTCAGAATGTTTAGATGGATAAATTTCCATTTCTTGGAAATATTATACATTTGGAGTGATATTCGGTGAATTTTGATAATCCAGGATTTTTCAATAACAATCTCTGTACCGTAACAATTTTAAATTTAATTCTAATAGATTTTTAAGATACGTATCTTAAAGAAAACATGTCTACTATATCTTTTAATGTTAAATTCCGTAATATATTAACATGTATTTTACATGAATTCTAGCCCCCAAAATGTTGTAAACCTACCTTTAGATATCGAGGGACATCTGCACAACTTATGGGATTTACATACGAGATTAGACTTCTCAATTAAAAATGAACACTAGTAACCATACATGTTGTAATTACATAAAAATATTAAAAAAATCATAATTAAGAGCTTCAGCTCTCGAAAATTAAAATATAAACATGTAAGAGGTCTTGATATAAAAATGTTGATATAGTGTCTTTCTTTCTCAACTGCGATTTAATCTTTGAAACCAGAAATATTGGCCACCAGAAACCAGAAATCTTCTGAGTCTTAAAAAAAAATTAATCTAGAGTTTTATTTATACATATATGGACTGAACTCCGAAAGGAGTCTAATGCTCTCAGAGACACGGTGGAGGCCCTCGATCCTGAGGAGGCGGTCATGTACATCAATGACAAGTTACACGATTTGTGTAGCAAACACCGTAAGAGGAAGGGCTGTCTGAAAAAGAATGCCTATTGGTGGTCTCCAAGCTTGGCGATTCAACGCAAAAAGGTCAGAGCTCTCAGGAGGAGGGCTCAAAAGATCAGTGATCCCCAAGAAAGGGCCCAGAACATGGAGATCTTCAAAAGGGAAAGAGCTTCCTATAAGCGAGCCAAACTGGCAGCCAAAAGGAAGTCGTTCAGAGATTATCTCGAAGGGGTGACGTCCAAAGACATATTTGGCAATGTGACGTTTACAATTCCTAAGAGTGGCAGAGGGGACTGTGGCAAGCAACTCAAGAAACCTGACGGGGACTTAACGCACGACGAGTGTGAAGTGGAGTTATTATTGGCTCAACACCACTTCAAGAACATTGACAATGTTCATTATCCCAGAGTCGCTGTCCAAGAGACTGATGATCTCATCACGATCGATGAGATCGACTTGACTTTGGATAATATGGCTAAGGGGAAGGCTCCTGGATTCGATGGGCTCACGCTCACGATAGTGGAGGAACTGCAATAAGTGGATGCCCGGCTACTGGGTAACCTATATAATAAGTGCCTGAAAATGATGAAGTTCCCTAACACCTGGAAAAAAGCGAAGGTGGTCTATTTCCCCAAAGTGGGAAAAGACCCGATTATGCCGAACGCACATCGACCTATCTGCCTCCTCCCAGTCATGGGGAAGGTGCTGGACAAGTTGATCACAAACAGACTCGTGGAGTTCCTAGAGTCGAACGGGTACTCTCTACGGCTGAGAGTCTCTACGGCTAAAGAGCAGTACGGCTTCCGGAGAAATAGGAGCACTAACGATGCCCTAAAAAGGGTACTTGGGATCATTGGCGATAATAAGCGGAACAAGCTTTTTACTTGTATGATCACGCTCGACATACAAAACGCCTTTAACTCTATCAACCCGATACGTGTTATAGAGGCCATAAAGAGCTTAAATATGGAAATGAATCTCAAGTACCTTATCATTGATTATCTCCGAGACCGCAGCATAAAGCTGGGTCAAGGGGAGTGGAAGTACAACGTGGGAGTGCCCCAAGGTTCCTCCTTGGGACCCATTCTCTGGCTTTTGGTGATCAACGACCTCCTCAAGGCAGAAGAGGACAATGTGGACTTCCACATACAAGCCTTCGCGGATGACTTGGTCATCCTCATCAGTAGTAAGGCCGTGTACAGGTTTACCGACCAAGCCAGCACTGCGCTAGCCAAGTGCGAGAGCTGGGCAAACCACAACGAACTCAAGTTCAATATTGGAAAATGCAACTTCACAGTAGTGGGGCCGAGCATCAGAAATCTTAGGAGACCAACCCTAAAGCTGTGTGGACAAAGTATCAAGTATGAGAAGGAGGTGAAGTATTTGGGGGTTATCATTGATAACCAACTCAACTTCAACGCCCACCTGAATAACGCCAAGGAAAGGGCTCTGGCTGTCATGCACAAGCTCCTGAGATACTGCAGGAAGACTTGGGGCATTAAACCACTCGTCGCAAAGGAAATCTATCAGCTAGTCGTTGAAAAGATCTTGCTTTACGGAGTGCCGTCGTGGTACAACACCACAAGGAGACTCAATGACAAGCTTTTGCAGATCCAAAGACCGTTTCTGTTGCTCTTGACAAAGTGCTACAAAACAGTAGCTACGGACACACTCGTCGTACTGGCGGGGTGTTTGCCTTTGGACATTAGAGCCAAAATGGAAAGGACAATACACCTGATTCATAATGAGAACGGAGCGTATGACCTTAACGGTCTTATGCTCGATGGGGAAAGCTGCGAAGTGAGAAACTTCGATATCCACTCCATCAAGGATATCAGCAGCATTGACTGGTCGACCAATCTAGAGCCAGGGTGTAGTACACAGTACTACACAGACGGCTCAAAGATGGAAGGCAAAGTCGGATCAGGTGTTGTCAAGTATGACAACAACGTAAGGCTCTATGACCTAATGGAGAGGAACTCAGATCACAGCTCCTCTTATCAGGCTGAGTTAAGGGCGATAGAAATGGTAATCGAGGACGCAATAAGGTCGCGAACCGATGAGTTCGATGTCTTCACGGACTCCATGAGCGCACTACAGGCGCTCAGAGCAAAGAGCTTTAAATGTCGGCTGGTGGAAAGCCTAAAGAGGAGTATCAATAATAACGGCTTATATATTACTTGGCATTAGGTGAAAGCCCATGCCGGTAATAGCAACAATGAAGAGGTGGATGAGATCGCCAAAAGAGCGACTCAGCTTCCCACCATCACTAATGACTATAAGCTGACTAAGAACCAGCTTAAAGGCATTCTTATGAAAGATGCCTTAAAAACTTGGCAAGAAAGGTGGAATGAGTCCACCAAAGGCAGGCGGACGCAGGAGATATTCCAGAAGGTCAGCTTGGATAGAGTCCAATGTGACTTCCTGAGGAACCAGGTGATTACTGGGCACGGCAGCTTTGGCCAGTATCAGGCCAAATTCTTCGGGAAGTCGGACAGATGCAGTTGTGGCGAGATCCAGACAGTCGAGCACTGTCTATTCGATTGCAGAAACTTTGCTGACCTGCGTGCCGACCTGCCAGGGAATGCAAGTCAATGGACGAAGTACAAATTATATAACGATTACTACTTTTGCAAAGTAGTAAACAAAATCGTTAAAAGGCTCATGGACGAACACGTCCAATTGCCATAGAACTATTTTTCGATGTATGAATTTGCTGTTTGCTGTTTGTATCTTTAATAATGTCTGTGTTGTGATGTAGCGAAAAAGTCGTTCTGCAGGCGGTTGGCCAAGTGGAGTGACTCGGTAAAGTTGCATATGTGCTAAATGTCGGAGCTTGGGATGTGCTCCCTCGCGGCGGCCAGTCTTCATAAAATCTGAGTTGGATGCCTTCTAGGTGGGACGACGTTAAGCTTACGCTTATACATATATGGAATTTATTTATACATATTTTTAACCTATTTAACAAGTGCCTGAAAACGATGAAGTTTCCAAACACTTGGAAAAAAGCGAAGGTGGTCTACTTCCCCAAAGCGGGAAAAGACCCGAATATGCCGAACGCATATAGTCCAATCTGCTTCCTCCCAGTAATGCGGAAGGTTCTGGACAAGTTGATCACGAACAGACTCGTGGAGGTCCTAGAGTCGAACGGGGTACTCTCTAAAGAGCAGTATGACTTCCGAAGAAATAGGAGCACTAACGATGCCCTAAAAAGGGCACTTGGGATCATAGGCGATATTAAGCGGAACAAGCTTTTTACTTGTATGATCACACTGGACATACAAAACGACTTTAACTCTATTAATCCGATACGGGTTATAGAGGCTATAAAGAGCCTAAACATGGACACGAATCTCAAGTACCTAATAATTGATTATCTCCGAGACCGCAGCATAAAGCTGGGTCAAGGTGAGTGGAAGTACAACGTGGGAGTGCCCCAAGGTTAATCCTTGAGACGTATACTTTGGCTTCTAGTGATCAACGACATCCTGAAAGTAGAAGAGGACAATGTGGACTTCCACATACAAGCCTTCGCGGATGACCTGGTCATCCTCATCAGTAGTAAGGCAGTTTATAGGTTTACCGATCTAGCCAGCACTGCTCTAGCCAAGTGCGAGAGCTGGGCAAACCACAATGAACTCAAGTTCAATATTGGTAAGTGCAACTTCACAGTAGTGGGGCCGAGCACCAGAAATCTAAGGAGACCAACCCTAAAGCTTTGTGGACAAAGTATCAAGTACTAGAAGGATGTGAAGTATTTGGGGGTTATCATTGATAACCAACTCAACTTCAACGCCCACCTGGATAACGCCAAGGAAAGGGCTCTGGCTGTGATGTACAAGCTCCTGAGATACTCCATGAAGACTTGGGGCATAAAACCACTCGTCGTTAAGGAGATCTACCAGTTGGTCGTTGAAAAGATTCTGCTTTATGGAGTGCCGTCGTTGTACAACACTACAAGGAGGCTTAACGACAAGCTATTACAGATCCAGAGACCGTTTCTGTTGCTCTTGACAAAGTGCTACAAAACAGTAGCTACGGACACTCTTGCCGTACTGGCGGGGTGTTTGCCTTTGGACATGGAAAGGACACTGCACCTGATCCATAAGGAGAATGGAGCTTATGACCTTAACGGTCTTATGCTCGATGGGGAAAGCTGCGAAGTGAGAAACTTCGATATCCACTCGATCAAGGATATCAGCAGCATTGACTGGTCGACCAATCTTGAGCCAAGGTGTAGTACCCAGTACTACACAGACGGCTCGAAGATGGAAGGCAAAGTCAGGTCAGGTGTTATCAAGTGTGATAATAACGTAAGGCTCTATGACCTAATGGAGAGGAACTCAGATCACAGTTCCTCTTATCAGGCTGAGTTAAGGGCGATAGAGATGGTAATCGAGTACGCAATAAGGTCGCGAACCGAAGAGTTCGATGTCTTCACGGACTCCATGAGCGCACTACAGGCGCTCAAAGCAAAGAGCTTTAAATGTCGGCTGGTGGAGAATCTGAAAAAGAGTATCAATAGCAACGGCTTATATATTACTTGGCACTGGGTGAAAGCCCATGCCGGTAATAGTAATAACGAAGAGGTGGATGAGATCGCCAAAAGAGCGACTCAGCTTCCCACCATTACCAATGACTATAAGCTGACCAAGAACCAGCTTAAAGGCATTCTCATGAAAGATGCCTTAAATATGTGGCAAGAAAGGTGGAATGAGTCCACCAAAGGCAGGCGGACGCAGGAGATATTCCAGAAGGTCAGCTTGGATAGAGTCCAATGTGACTTCCTGAGGAACCAGGTGATTACTGGGCACGGCAGCTTTGGCCAGTACCAGGCCAAATTCTTCGGGAAGTCGGACAGCTGCAGTTGTGGCGAGGTCCAGACAGTCGAGCACTGTCTATTCGACTGCATAAACTTTGCTGACCTGCGGGCCGATCTGTATGGGAATGCAAGACATTGGACCAAGAATAAACTATTTAACGATTACTACTGTTGCAAAGTAGTAAACAAAATATTTAAAAGGCTCATGGACGAACATGTTCAATTGCCATAGACAATTTCGATGTATGTTTTTTGCTGTTTGTAACCTTTTAATAAAGTATGTGATTTAGCCAAAAATGTCGTTCGGCAGGCGGTTGGCCAGAGTGGAGTAAAGTTGCACTCGGTAAAGTTGCATATGTAGCTGAGTGTCGGAGCTTGGGACGTGCTCCCTCGCGGCGGCCGGTCTTCATAAAATCTGAGTTGGATGCCTACAAGGTGGGACGACGTTAAGCTTACGCTTACACATATATGGAAATTTATATTAAAAATTAAGGTTTTAATTGAATTCCGCATGGATCATTTTCAAAATTTCTAGAATTTAAACAGAAATTTTTGAAAATTGGGTTTATTCAGCCACAAAATACTTATTTAAGGATTCTAAGTGTCTTCAATGAAGTAAAAAATTTATTAATTATTCTCTTTTTGTTTATAGACTTAAAAATTTAAAATAAAAAAATACGAGGTGTAAGATCCCTTGTACCCTAAAAGATAATTCCGTGGTTTTCATATGCAGGTGGAGCATTAACTATAAATGTAAAAATAAAATATTAACTATAAATGAAACGCTCTATAACTATAACGCGCATTAACTATAAAAGGATAAAAAATATTATTTAAAAAATATAAGAAACTTTTTTCATAACATTTCATTACATTGATGAGAATTTCAAGCAAAGATAAATAAACTATTTTATATCAAAACTAAAACAAAAATGCACAATATCAATTTCTTTTCGATCATAATCTCTGTAAAAAAACATTGTACTCACCGTTTGTTTAACACAATTTAAAATAACGACATGATTTTGTTTTCAACAAAATAAAAATATATATATATAAAATTTTTCTATAAGTGTTCCGTAGAGTGAGATTCCACAGGGTTTTGCCTCTTTTATTTTATAAATTAGGCTTTTAGAAAAACATACCTTGCTGAAATACAGATATACCGGATGGTTATTTTATCATTGCGCGAGAGATTTTCTTTCCGGAACAGTAGTTTAGGTTTTAAATGTAGTTTGGTTATAGCTGAAAAAAGGCGGGACATAAAATTGGATTGAAGAGTTATATACATGCAGTTTGGGTAAGTAAAGAATTTCTTATCTTCACCAAATTTAGACGGGATAAAAATCTATAAATTGCTTTTATTGTTTGCGTTAAATATAATTTTAAACGTTAAATTTCGGTGAAATAAAAATACTTGGTACCTTATGTGATTAATTAGATCATCAGAAAACTCAAAATTTCCAGTCATATATATATATATATATATATATATATATATATATATATATATATATATATATATATATTAAAAATAAAAAAACTTAAACTTATGGTTACAAGTTTCGTTTGACCACGAAGAATTCAACAGATAAAAATAGTTTACATGCAATTTTCCAAAAGGGTTAGCAGTAGTCTAATCTGAATTTACAACTTAAAAATTCCAGTTCCCTTTCTCAGTAACTTTAGCGCAAAGTACAGCTTCATTGGATTGAAAAAATATCTGTTTACATTTTCTTTAAAAAATTTTACAGAATTTGATGTATCAAAAGAGTAACCTATTTCTTCAACGTAAAATAGAGTAATTGATCCAAAATAGTTAATAGGGGGATCTAGAGAAAACAAATTAAAAAACAAACAAAAAGTAAGTTCATAACTACAGAAGGGTGACAAAAATTTAAAAAATATATTTAGGATAAAAGTTATAACAAAGCCTCTTTCACATATTACTACCACGCTGTCTTTTCTGAATAAATAAATATTAAATTTAAAATTTCACTCATTCTCTGTACAAATTGAGAACAGACCATTTTATTCAGAAGATATGGCATGAAAAATGGTACAAATTAGTAAGTAGTAAATCCACATCTGGAAGCTATACAAGCAGAAACACGGAGTGGCATCGAATCAATGAGGTCACTTATGTCCTCCTGCGGAAGAACATGCCATAATCTGTGCAACTGGGTAGTTCATTCACCAGTACTCTTAGACGGCTGCAGTTCCCTTTCAAACACGTCCCAGACGTGCTCTATTGGCGAGAGGTCTGGTGACCTGGCAGGCCATGGGAGTACGTCATATCCTTGAAGACATTGTTGGGAGAGTCACGCAGTATGTGGACGAGCGTTGTCTTGCTGATAAATGGCACCTGGTTGACTTGATAGCATAGGCAGTACAACTGTCATTACAATCTCGTCCAGTAACAGCGTGCCGTCAAAGTGCAGTTGAAGGACACTAGAGGTGACCATGTGTCCCAACGAATAACTCCCCACACTGTCACACCTTGTGTAATCGCATTATGCCTCTCGACAACAAATGCCGGATCGGACCGGCGGCCTGCCCTCCTCCACACGCGTATGCACTGGTGGCATTGAGACTGAATCAGTATTCATCGTTGAAGATCACACGCCTCCAGTCGGTCACATTCCAGCTTGCCGGAGGTCGGTAAAAAATAATCGACACTGCCAATGATGTGGGGTAAATGGTATGCGTCTTAATTGACGTCGGGACGTACCTGCTTCGGCCAGTCGTCCCCGAATAGTTTCCCTTGATACCACCGGATGTCTGAAAGGTGGTAAATGGCGACAAACCGATTCTAGCGACGTTGTTGGTGTGGACGTGGCCGCTCGTATGATTGCGAGATCCTCGCGTGCATTTGCATTCCTCGGACTCCCTGACCCTCTGCGACGTTGGACTATCCTTTCCCTGATACATTGTTGCTAACACCAAGCAACTACCAAATCACTCTGACAGAGGTGTTGGCCCATACAGCTTTTCGACCATCCTGCTACTCTGAAGCCTAATATAAGACCCTCTCAAAGAACGACAATTGTTCGTACTGTCGCCGGATACGTCTCAGAGCCATCTCTAATCACAATACCGTCCATCCAAGTTGACAGATTTGTTTGAATAACCATATGGCACGAGTAATCATGCTTGTAAACTCTCCCAGGGGCGCATCTCATAAGCGCATACACCGCTTAACCTTGTCTCATTGGAGTCGAAATTTCAATCATATACATATCTCTTACCAGACTACATTTCTGCCAAGTTTCGTGATAGTAGCTCGATCTCTTCTGGGTGCATATATTTTTGTGTGACAGAGTGTGTCTGTATGTATATATATATATATATATATATATATATATATATATATATATATATATATATATATATATATGGTATATATATATATATATATATATATATATATATATATGGCGAGTGGTAGGCGATTTAAAGAAATGGTCCATATTCGTATTAACTCTGTCTTTATTGAACTCCGTAAGTTGACCACTCACCAGGTTGATTTCCGCACTTCGCCATTTTATAATCTACTCGGCCACGACTGCCGCGAGCATCCGCTCTCAATGAGATTCCCACTCAATCTGCAGCCAAAAACTTAATTTTCTCCTAGCTCCTGCTGCACGGCGCATGTGCAGACCTCATGCTTGGGCATCTGGACCCTCGTTACCGTTGATAATGCATTTTTAATTTCGCTCCCAAAACATGCACACTTCTACAAATAAATCATCTCGCCTAGAATTATTCGCTTAACGCTCAAATCGCTTTTAAAGATTATTTCCCCACAGCAAAATACGCGCGCTTTGTAAATGGCTTGTTAGATTCTTATTATTTTAAGCCCCCTTTCCCCGTACGTCTCAACTATATTTTGACAGTTCAGTTATGTTTTGACAACTCCCCCCCGTCCTTCTGAAGGCGTACACACAAAGAATCGCGAATTCTCTGTGAAACGTCCGCAGAAGAGAGAAACAAAGTTAATTCCAGAACTAAATTAACCCATTCGAAAATGCTGAGTAGGGCTGTTGTCCCTAGTCAACAAATTCCCAACAAAACCTATCAATTAATTCCTAAATTTTCCCTCTGAAACCCCTACATTACTCTTCTATCTATTGAGGATGACCTGGAGCAGTGGGTTTTAAAAATACAGTGCATATTCATAAAAGTTTTACATCGAAATTGTCTTGTCTTGAAAAAAAATGTTTGTAATCATTGGTTAGTAGAAACAATAGGAAAGACATAGAGGTATTATCTGAAAAATCTCACTTAACATGCAAAAATATATCACATAAACACACTAAAATATTAATCACAATTTTCACTGGTTACTTGGACGGTTATTAGAGTTTACAAATAAATCTCTACCTTACCAGATGCTTACTCTGATCCTGAGTGGAGAATAGTTTGACAGTTCTACAATCTATCCACTCACTCTCGCAGTTTTAAACAGTTCCAGTTTAAATCAGTTACAGATGTGTTTAATTTATTTACATAAAATCGGAAAGGAAATATGAAGTATACATGAATGAAAACAAGTTAATGATGAAAATAACCATGGTCGACCATCATGCGTGGCCACTGTAAAAAGTCAGAGACATCACATATTAATAATTGAAAAATAAAGATTTTATAAATTCTTCATATTGCAAAATCACTTTACAAAATCAACTTATAGAGTCAACTTCTACAGATTCTATCAACTTATAGATTCAAATTCCCATGGGATAATTTTTCTCATATACTTAATTTTCAGCATTGCTTCATTACATAACATTATTTCATTTTAACCTAGGTTACAAGAAAAGTGCTTTTGATTCTCGAGTTATGATATACACACAAATTTTACAATAATTTTACAATTTATCTACAAATCAATTCACCCTTATCAAATCATAAATATAATTGACACTTTTTACTATAAAAATTCACAATGATAGATTCATTATGTTAAAATTCAGTATACTTTCTCATTGGTTGTGTATAGTTGGGTCAGAGGAGAGCAGGTTCAAAATTTTCCCACAGTCTTAACGACAACAATGGCTTTGGAAAATTATGTGGAGAGTGTTCGTGTGTTGGAATGTGTGTTCCACACACTGCCCTAGGTTCAAATTCTTAATAACCTTACTACTAAGGAGTGAAGGGGGGGTGTAGTTGTTTGCGTTTAGTGATTGTGGCTGTACAGTGGACCAACTGTAATTCTCCCACAGGACATGACTGCCAAAACAGCACCTTGTCAAGAACTAAGATGGAGAAACAGGAAATGTGGACGCTTGTCATGCCTGAGGAAGTATTATGTAAGACTTGGAAGGGCAAAAGGAGCGGTCATCCCATGGCCTATCTTTAGTCATTTCGTTTAAGTAATATTTTTCAGCACATTGTGACTGAGTACGTGCAGTACAATTTATTTTAGAAGGATACAATGAGGTTAGAATGACTTCCAACGCGAGGGTAGAGATGGGTGATAGGATACAGTATTCGAGAAGGAGGAAATTTACTGAAAGATGAAAGAAGTAGGAGCGTCACATTCGGTTTTTAGCTCAGAGGATCCAAACCACACACACAATAGTTTTCTAGTAGAAAGTTTAACCAAGATAGCATTTTTTAAAGAATTTTATTAATTTTTATTTAAGACAACACACAAAGTTTCAAAAAAGGTGTTAGGAACCCAACAAGTAAAATCAATTAAGACATGGATCTCTGAGTTAGGATGTTTGGTCTTATTCGGGAAAATGTAAACACGGTTCAGCACATTATACAAACAAAACATTGCAAACATGGTAACAAAACATTTCAAAATAATCCAAAAATTAGGTTTAGCCAAAGTTCTTTCATTAGTTACTAAATTTCAATTCAAAACACACAATTGTTAAAAACCAATAAATTCAATACAAATCATATTCTAGTTTAATTTCACAATATCATCAATTCCATTTTTTTAAAATTTTATTTACTCATTAAAATTCATAATTTTATAATTTCATTTGTTTACTTGTAATTCGTACCAAAATCTTCTCTTAATTCCCCAGCCCCTCCCTAAGAAATTTTTGCATGAAACAAAATTATTATAATTTAAACTCATTATGTGGATGAAATTGCCTTAATATGGTTGAGTGCTCAATTTCACTCTTTTTCCCAGTGTATTGATTTGGTTTATAAATTCCGAAATTAACATTAGAAATTTGGCTTAAAATTGGTTAAGGGCCTGAATAAGGTGGATCTAATTTTCTTGAATTTGGGTATTTAAATTCTTCGTACATCACTAAGTCACCAATTTTAAAATTTGACTGTACAAAATGTCTATCACATCTTTCTTTATTAAATAATTCTCAACATTGTTTGATAGGGCTTTGCGAAAAATATACCACAGAAATTCAGAATTACAATGTAAACATTAAAGCACTAGAAGTGGCACTACATATTATTATTTTTCACTTGTACATATAACAGCATGACCTACTAAATCACTAATATATAAACAATCTACATTTTAATTTCTTCCTCAATTATGAACTGCACTTTAAAATCTCATAACGCACATAAAAATCAATAGTAGCAGAAAAAGTTAAAAAAATCAATGAAATTAATATTTACACAAATGAAGTCATTACAATATTTAAAAAAATAGTTAATTAGAATTTAATTGTATGGATTCAACTTTCAAAATTATTTACACTACTCAAAATAGTTTTTTTCTTAAAATTTTGTTTATGCACCTTTCATCATCTTTCTTTTGCTAACTAAAAACTCTCACCAATATGGGAATTGAAGAAAACATGTAAAACTGCTCATGCTTGTTCAAAACTTTTAAATCCTTCACTTAATTGTTAAAACATGTTTAATTACTCACATTTTATTCTATATTACTTATACAGTCCTACCGTTATCAAATTTAAACACATCAAAATCCCTCACTTTATATCAATGAAACGAAAATACTTCTATAGTTTCCATACTTTTTTTTAAAATCACATATCAAAATAATTTTAATCACTACATTAAAACACTCAAAATCTATTTTATTAAAATAATACTCAATTAAAAACATTTTAACTTACCCCTATGTCTTTTACTCACTTTATATTTTTATCTTTTTTTTATCATCATTACTTTTTCTGAAATCACTATTCAAATTTATTAGAAACCGAAATCTTCAGTATGTTTTTCTTATTTACACGTGTAATAGTCTTAAATTTCTTTGGCGCTATTCCTCTTAATCTCTATGATGTTCAAGAGTCTTTTATACTTTGGTATTATGTCCCGAAATAGTTTTTGACTTTTGTATGCTGTTGGCGTAGAGTCAATTGCACCAGGAACAGTCCAAGAAGCTAGAAGAAATTTTTTTACGAAAAAGTTATAAAATGCTGTCTCGTTTTCATTACTGAATGTCCAATCGAAAGTTTCACGCAAGTTTTTGTCTATCATATCCAATAGAGTATTTTTAAGGATTTCTGGAATCGGAAAATTTTCTTTTGTCAATTTCATAGCGGTCCAATTTCTTTCACAGCAGTCTCGTATTTTGTTATGACGATTGTTCCGGTATCATGTGGGAGAAATTCTCGTTTCCATGTAGAAATCACAATGTTTTTTTCTCTTTATATTCCAGCTCGAAAATATCTTCACCATCGAATAAGAACGGAAATGTTTAGTCGGTGAATTTGCAATCGTACTCGAGCACACTCTAAGAAATTTTTATCTTCTTGGTCGTTTCGCCCATGACGTTCATTAACTACACGGCTTTTGACACGGAGCTTGTTTTCTCCCGTGTTAACATCAATTTTATGCAGTCACGTCCATTGTTAAATTGGGCGAGTGGTAGGCATTTTAAAGAAATAGTCCATATTCGTATTAACTCCGTCTTTATTGAACTCCCTAAGTTGACCACTCTCCAGGTTGATTTCCACACTTCGCCATTTTATAATCTACTCGGCCACGACTGCCGCGAGCATCCGCTCTGAATGAGATTCCCACTTAATCTGCCGCTAAAAACTTAATTTTCTCCGAGCTCTTGCTGTACGGCGCATGTGCAGACCTCATCCATGGGCATCTGGACCCTCATTACCGATTATCGTCCATTTTTAACTTCGCGCCCAAAATATGTACACTTCTAACAATAAATCCTGTCGCCTAGAATTATTCGCTTTCCGCTCAAAGTAGCTTTTAAAAGATGATTTTCCCCACAGCAAAATACGCGCGCTTTGTAAATAATGCATTGATAGATTCTTATTATTTTAAGGCCCCTTTCCCCGTACTTCTCAAATATATTTTGACAGTTCGTTTTTTTGACATATATATATATACATATATATATATATATATATATATATATATATATATATATATATATATATATATATATATATATATAGATATATATATATATATATATATATATATATATATATATATACATATATATATATACATATATATATATACATCCATATATATTTATGTATATATGGGTGATTTTTTTTTTTAAATGACAGTACTCAGAGTCATGTGTAACGCGATCTATCAGCCAGAATTAAGGGCTAAGGTACGACATGGGAAAGAATTTTCTGTGAAAAAAAAATATTCCAAAATTCCAGGTGATGTGTTAGGTCTGGGGAGTGAGGTGGCCATGTAAGTGGAAAAAATCGACTGATGACCTTTTCTTCTGTAAAGAAAAGGCGCAACAGAATCCGCACTTTATAGCCCGGAATACTAGCGCTTTTGTTGACTACATAGTCGTGAACTTTTATTTTGATGTTTACTTGCCTTTTATGCAAATTGTCTGGTGCGCCCACAACAAGAGCGCCATATCTTACAATATCGGAGAATTTTGGAACTAATTTTTTTTCACGGTAAAGTCTTTCCCATGTCCTTCTTAATCCCTCTATCAATTGTGTCTCTTATATCGCGAATTCCGGCTGATATATCGCGCTACAGATGGCTCTGAGTACTGTCAGTTTAAAAAAAAAATCACCCGGTATGTATATATATATATATATATATATATATATATATATATATATATACATACACTGAAGTGCCACTGAATTAGGGATACCTACCTAGTAACGAGTTGGGCCTCCTCTGGCCTTGATAACGGCTGCCACACGACGAGGCATAGATTCAACAAGTTTCTGGAAACGTTCCACGGGAATGGTTTACCAAATATTGGCTAAAGCTGTCCATAATTCAGTAAGGTTCTTTGGTGCTGTGTGATGGCCTTTCACGCCTTGTTCCAAAGCATCCCAAAGATGCTCAATAGGATTTAAGTCTGGGCTTCTAGGTGGCCAATTCATGACAGAGAAGTCAGAGGAATTCTCATCCAACCAGCCAGTAGCCAACGGAGACTTGTGAGAGGTACAGTTGTCTTGCTGAAAAACTCCATTACCGTGAGGATAACAGAACAGCATAAGCGGATGGAGGTGATCACCCAGCAACTCTACGTACCGAATTGCATTGATGGAGGTTGGTACACGCACCAAAGATCCCAAACTGTGCCACGAAAAAACACCCCAGACCATGATTGAGCCACCATGCCCTTGTACAGTTCCAGTCAGGCATGCAGGATCCATGGCATCATGAGCCTGACGCCATATTCTCATCTTCCCGTCGGCGTTAAGTAGTCGGAATCGAGACTCATCACTCCATGCTACTCTTCTCCAGTCCTCTACACTCTAGTCTCTGTGCTCTCTTGCCCAGGCAAGACATGCAGCCCGATGGCGAGTATAGAACAATGGTGCTCTCGTAGGTCGACGGCTCCCGAAACCCATAAGGTGAAGCGAGCGTTGCACAGTCCGTTTACTGACTGTACGACTGGCACCATCATTAAACTGTGTGGTAATTTTAGCTAATGTTTGGCTTCACTGGCTACGTACAATACGCCTGAGCCGTCTCTCACCACGCACTGTCAGGGCTAATTGTCCTTTGCAGTTTGCCCGATCGCTAGTTTTTTTTCTACCATGCATGTATTCTTGGTATACTCTTGACACTGTCGACCTTGAAAATACTAGCTGTCTGACAATTTCGGAAATTGAATGGCCCATGTGTCGCGCACCTACGATTTGTCCGCGATCGAAGGCGTCTAAATCAGGCAGTTTACCCATACTGGCAATTCCAACAACTAATTCAGAACAACCACAGTACGCGCTATATATGCAGTTACCACAGCGCCCTCACTTGCGCATAGATGATGCGCAGTGCTACACAATTTGCATAGGCTTTGCTATCCCTAATTCAGTGGCACTTCAGTGTATATATATATATATATATATATATATATATATATATATATATATATATATATATATATATATATACACATTCTTTTTCAGTGTATGCCTTAAATGGTAAAGGATTAGATACATCCAATTTTCCGTTATTGCTAACGAACAGAAAATGTATAGTGTTTTGAGGGAATATTGAGAATGTTATACTCTCATTTCTTATTTTTTTAATTTCATAACATGACTATATTTTAATGTATTTAACATTATTAAACTAAATGATAATCTCAACTGCAGCAAGCAAGTATGTCTTAAAACCTTCAGTGATAAAGATCAAACCATTTTTTTAATCATTCAACGCTTCACATCTGATGAATATTCATGAAGATGTGAGAATGATTTTAATTTTTTAGTCCTCGTCAAGCAGTGCTCCATAATTTATTACTCACTTGACTTTCCGTGCTTAAAACGGAATGCAGAATATTTTGATTGTTGACATTTATCATTTTTTATTTTCCTACGTGTCAGCTGCAAGTCAAATTTCTTAATTTTAATTAAGTGAGAAATGTATAGGGAGATTTGCTTTATATTTCAATTGAATTTCATAGTTAAGTACCATTTATTAATGATTAAACCTGTTCATATGATTTATTTTTTTTAGTTGTAATTTGCTTCACTTTTTTACGTACAGACGTGTATTTAATTAAAACAAATTATGACTCTCTAACAAACTGTAGCTTGTACTGATATTTTTTTATGTATTTGAAAAAACAATTTTTAGTAAAATAATTAACTCTATAACAAGATGACTGAATGTTTTGCATCCTTTTCTAGTTAAAATATTCTTATGCTTGGCAATTTTCGCTTCCAGTGTGCCGCTAACAAATTCTTCAGTCATTTCCTAAAAGAAAAGAAATGTCTTTTGTTTCTACTCACTCCTATGTTAAGTGTGTTAGTAGGTGTTAACAAGGTACATACCCTCGTCAACTTTTGCTGCGTTTTCATTGTGCCTCTGTTAAACAATTTTTCAAGCATTACCCAGAAGCAAAAAAGGTTTTTAGTTTACTTCTACTCAGTACCTTTTAAATTGTGTTAGTAGGTATTAACAAGGATACTAACCCTTGTTAATGTTCACCGTACCTCAGTGCTCCACTTTTAACACATTATTTATGCATTACCTAGAAAAAAAGAAATATCTTTTAAGTTTATTTCTTCTCGGCTTCTTGTCAAATGTGTTGTAGGTGACAACAAGGGTAATAATCTTTATGAATTTGTGCTGCGCTTCTAGTGCGCCACTCAAAGCGAATTATGTAGCCATTTCATAGAAACAAATTAATATCTTTTAAGTGTATTTCTTCTCAGTTTATTGTCAAGTCTGTTAATAGATGACAACAAGGGTAATGATCGTTATCATTTTTCTGTGGTTCAAGTGTGCCGATGTCAACAAATATTTAGCCATTACCTAGAAACAAAGAAATATATTTTCGATTTATTTCTTCCTGACACAATTCGTAATACAGCAAATCAGACTAAAGATTTCATTTTAAAACTGAATGCTAAATGAGCTTTCAAGTTAAAAATTTTATGGATTATATTCGTACCACAGCTACAAGCGCTAAATTGACTTGTAACTTTACAGAATTACAAAATTTTGTTGACCGAAATAGAAATTATAATTTTATTCTGTTTCATTAAATTTGCAATTAAAGTACTTAGTCAGTACCGTTGAGACAATGGAACATGGTGGGTGATCCCTGTCTTCATTTTTATATATGGAAATAATTTAGGGACAAACAATTATTGTTTTATAAATGATCAATATTTATCTAAGTTATATTGTTATTAAATTACAATAAAGTACAAGGTAAGAAAAAACTTTAAAAAATGAATATATATGTTCGAGATTTTAAATAAGTATTGAGGTATTATAAATAAAACTGTTTTCCTTCCTCTAAACGTCACTAAGTCACTGCTGTATTTCCAGTGTAATGATTTTCTTTCTATGTTAAGTATTGCCAAAACAATGCACTAGTATTTTTTATTAAAAATTTTGGCGAATTTACAATAGGCAAAAACGCAAAACTCTTAAAGAAATAACACTACCACAGTAGTGCTAATAAACTTCTCAGAGTAACATGAATTTTTGGGGGCTAAAAATTTTGCCTATCGAAGTTGTAGTATGTCAATGAATCTCTATATATTCAAGGCCTGTTTTTCTGAGATATTTTCTAATAGGGATTATAATGGGTGTTTAACCCATTTAGGACTCACATTGGACTGATGTTGCGTTTTCGCAACATTTTTAAAAATATGAATTGGGAAACATAAAAACAAAAATTATGATTTACCTGTTGAAGCGATGTTGTTCTTTAGTCTCTAGTAAACTCGGAACAAGCATCAAATCGGAAATTTAACATGTGCTGCTATCTAAGGTTATTATTTGAAATTAGTCTTTTTTTTCCCTTTCAAAACACCAGAAAAAAAATTGTAAGTGCTAACAGCGGGCAAATGTGGAAACAAAAAATTTATTATGATCAATTAAAGTATAGAGAATAAAATTAAAATGTTACTCCAGACGTATAAAACTTAGAACATGCATTTAAAAATACAGAAACTAATGTTCTTTTTTCGCAACGCCAGTCTTAAATGGGTTAAGTTTTTTGGAATATTCCGCAATAACTAAAATTGTCAATCTTGCTTATAAATGATTAGTATCAAGGTAGTTAAATTTCGGGTGTATTACCAATATATAAATTATTTAACATACTACCTGATTGTTTGATCAATTAATATCATATTCTTGAATTGGGTTGTGTTTTTATTATCATCTGATTGAAATTGTAAATGGATAGATTTATTGAACTTACCAACACACATAAATGCATTACAATACATGTCACCACAATTATTCTAACTACCTTATTTAAGTCTTCTAAATTTTTAATATCTATAAGTGGACTTCATTGTACTCAACTACATATAATTGACCTATTCATCACTGAGGTATTATTTAAATATTTAATGGATGAGTTATAGATAGGCACACACATTTTTACAGGATCAATTAATGACTGCGACACGTACCTTTACTGACGCTTCATCTGTAGACATGGGCACGCGTCTGAAATAACGATGAACCTCGCACTGTAATAGCTTAGGCGGGGGTCTAGCTGATGGTGGACGTCCTTCAATAGGTCCCCTGCGATCGGGTAGTCATTCTGCTAGTCGGCTATCGGCTAGTTCCCGGGAATCGCTTTGTCATCCGTCGGGTCAGGGCGCACTTCTCGTATCAGGACTCCCAGTTCAGGTTCACGTACACTGTCGCTGGATTAAACCGTCGGGCATCGATCTTTCATTCGTCGGGGGATGGGTTTCGTTACGAACATTCGTTCATCTTTCTTAGGCAAGCAAAATCTCTGTGTCTAAACTTTATCCCGCTTCTTTTTTATATATGTCTTTTCTGCCGCTAACTCCTCCTAGATTCTCTTGATTGGGCCCTTATTTTTTCTGGGAGTTTCCATCCCGCCCTGCTGGAGTGTTTCTTCTCATCTCATTACCCGTACCATATCCCGGGGATCGCATTTGATCTCTGCAGCTATTCTCTCGCTTCCGACCTCCTATTGTTTCCGCTAAGTCATTTTTCTTACGTCTCTCATTCCTCTCTGTACATCTTCTCCCTTCTTAAAGACCTATTTTTCTTTTTAACCGTTTCCCATCTGTCATCTTTTTTCGCGCCATAATTGATTTGTTCCGCCTTAATCATCTGGCGTCTCTTCGTGACGTTTCTTTTCATACCCTACCGACCTTTTTTTACTTCTATAGGAACTAACTACCTTCACCGCCTATTGTATCCGTCAATATTCTTTTTTTTACCCTCTTCTATGGATTATTATTTTCCCAGTTCGCTTCATCTTCCGACATTTTCAAAGGTTCATTCATTATCCTTTTCACTATATAATGGTCACCCTTTAACCGTGACGGAGATTGCGCTATTATCATGCGACAGATCTCTGACCTTTGAGTTTGACTTTTCCATTGTCCATAATAATTTTGAATTAAATATTTTATGATAGCTTTCACATTCAGAAGTATGAGATTATTGACTCAATAAAGTTATGTTCATAGTAGTCTACTATGAACATAACTTTATTTGAAAATTGAATGCTTAATAATTGTCATGTTTCAGCTAGCTGTAAAAATTTAATGTTACTGCTTATGAATTTATGATTACTCAGCATAGTATTACAATATGTTATGAAAACAATGAAATTACATATTTTTATTTGACATAAAATTTATGTTATGGGTTTGTAGTTAAGTTTTCTAAACATAGATAGTTGTCGCCCGGTGGCTAAGTGGTTAAAGCATCAGCCTGCCACGATGCCGGGGGCGAGGGTTCGATTCCCGCATAAGACTTGCTTGTATTCTGGGGAGCCGTTCAGTCTTCCGCCTGCAAAAGGAGCCCTCGTCTAGAAAGGGGAGCTGCAATCCATCGTCCATCGCCGGTGTCATCGTTCGTTAATAAAATTCTTCTCTGATTCTGTGATTTGTCTCTTTCTATTTTCTAGTATTCATATGTACACAGAACTGGGGTGTAATGTCGTCATCTCCCATGGACATTAGCCCCCCTCCCCAAGAAAAAAAAATAGGTAGTTACATTCCATTCCTTTAGGGAAGAAATATGTCTTACAAAAACATACTATAAAATTTCAAAAAATCTGCCTGATGAAAATAATTTTTTATTTACTTGGGCATGATTTTACTTTTTTTAAACTTTTTGTTTACAGTATTAACATCTATCATCTATATATATAAAACAGTTCCGTAGCTGACTGACTCACTGACTGACATACAACATACAGACCAAACCACTGGACCTAAAGTGCTGAAATTTTGTATAGTGTAGGGGTGCACTAAGAAAGATTTTTGAAAAATTCTTAGATTTTTTAAAATTCAATCTTTAAGCTGTTTTAGTAACTTTTTTTAAGCTTGCATTTAAAATAATTATTTGAGGGTTATAAAATTTATATCACGAGAAAGGTCATAAAAATTCCTTTAAAATGAAATAATTTTCGAATCTTTATCTCAATTTTCTCATTTTTGGTGAATTATTACAGATTAATTTTTAGAATTTAATTTATTAAATGCTGATCACATGATTTATTTTTCTGGTACTTTAAATAAATTTATCGTGTCGTGCATAACAACTAAATAGACAAAAAAAATTTCTTTTTTTGCTAATGCGGCAGACGATTGGACATTATCAAAAAAAATATTAAAATACAGTAAAAGATATGTTCCTCAAACTGTACTATATTAATTGTACTATATTCTTTAGTATGTCCTATTAGATTTAATTTCAATATCTTCTTCTACATTATTTTGTCTATAAAAATATCTCTAACGATTTTTTTAATTATAATTTTTTTACATCAGTTGTATACATTGATCGTCGTATTTATTATATATATATATATATATATATATATATATATATATATATATATATATATATATATATTTGGCATTAATTGAATACATTGACCGTTGTATTTAATTTGAATGCACTCCGTAGCGAAGTGCGGGTTTTCAGCTAGTCATATATAAATCAAGCTTCGGCTACAGTGTTACGTTTTCAAGATCTAAGATGTAGCACATTTTTCAGATTGTCCTCAATCATTTGCCATTATTTATGTCTGATCTAAATACATCCCTCGAACATTCTCTTGTTAAGCATCTGTGGCAGATGGGAATTGTCAGTTAGTAACTGTCAAGTACTTTCAATGTTCAACAGTTGCAGGTGTAAAACGCTTTGTAAAATCTCTGAGATCATTGTCCTGTATATATACCTTAGGAGACTAAAGTTGCATTGTTTTTGTTTTCTTATTTTTATAAATTCTAGTTGATATTAATAATCAGATCTTACCCGTACAAGATTATTTAAACAAAAATTTTAAAAATATATCCTCTCTCAAAAAACAAAGATTCGGATTTAATTATTTTATTTTTCCTTTGGGGGTACATGTTTGTTCATCGTTATTGACCAGTTTTAAAATCCCACAAATGGTGTATTGTTTTATAAGATATTTTTAAAAACATTTCAACTCTCTTATTAGAATCATGATTACAATGTACACACTATGAATTCACGTTTCACGATTCGTGTACGCATTAATATCACTCTTATTAAACTGCCAGTTAAAAATATACATTACTTCTGAGCATACTGTCGTAGCATTTCTTCAATTTTAAAGGTAAAATATGCCAAAAACATATCAATTCATAATTTTCCTACTGAAAGTCTGCTTTATTCTCACCCTTTTAACTTATATAAATAATACATTTAATATGCATATAAATAAAATATATTTGTTTTGATAAGAAGTACAAAGCTATTTAATACAGAAATTTAATAAAAATTCCTAATACATTTATTTTATCATTACACAGTTTTATTATCGACAAAATTTTTAATGTCCTATTTCTATTGAATTTTTAATTCTGCTAGCAGACGTAATAAGTCACATTTTGAAGATCATATTTAATATTTTGCAATAAAAGTATCATAACATAAAAAAGTACGTAACAAAAATGAATAAAAATATGTAAAGAATTTCAAATAATAGCAGGGAAAACCCTTTAATAATAAAATAATTTTATCTCTAGAAAACTCGTGCTATTGTTAAAATGAAACATAAAAAAAATAAACTAAAAATACAATTGCAGCTTTTCTAAAAAAGTAGTCTTCATTCTTGCATTACTTGCATCTTATTTACTGCATACTTGACTTGGACAGTTTCAAAATAAAAGAAATTTTTATATTGATTTATGCGACATGTTTAAAGAAAGATTTTCATTTCGGTTATTAGGATCATGATTACAAAAATATATATCACTGTTATAAAATTAACAGTTAAAAATACTTTATCTCTATGCGTAATTTAGATCTTTATTTTTTTTTCTTCTAAACATTAATCCTTCAGCGGCCGCGCCAATTTTTAGAACACCAGCAGGCGCGTGTGGCACAAATTGCAACGTCTCTTTCAACCTTCATTATTCCTTTTGTAATAAACTGTTTTTTCTCAAATTGAAAACAATAATTCTGTGTTTTATGACAAGATATAAATTTTTTTAAATATTGAGATATATTTATAATTAAAAGCCAAAGAATGCAGTTACAATCGCCTTATTTCAAAACTGTCCGGTTTATTGGATCTAAGGACAACTTACGACTGGATTCCTATTATGTCACAAAACCTAAAAAACAATGAGATTGTCCATCTTCCTGATATGGGATACCGTGTAATAGCTGCACATTTGATCGAGTACATCAACTCCTGCTTTTGCCGTATTGTAATTCAGTATGATCGTTGGTTTACCACGGTTAAATCACGACTACCAATGAATGGAAAGGAATATAAAGGTCCGAAAACCAGACCTGCATTAGAAAGGATACGAATATAAATAGAAACTGCTTAGAACATTCAAAACTGCATGTAAAAACAAACCATTCAAAATTTCGAAAATGTTGAACTCCGTACTCGAGTGCGCCCGAGGTTAAATTGGCATCATTCAAGACATTTAAGTTCAAAGTCTTTATTAATTCCTACTTTTTAACATAGATTAGTATTTGCACTGGCGTATAATCAAAACATATTCGACTTAATAACGAGTATAAATATATTTACTACAGAATTGCAGTGAAAATTCCGAATACATTATTTATCATTACATAATTCTATTATCGATGAAATTTTTTCTGTCCTTTTCTACTGAATTTTCTTTTTTTGGCTAGCACACGTAATAAGTCATATTTTGAAGATCACATTTTCTGTACAGTTATAAAAATATCATTACATAAAGAAGTACGTAAAAAGATTAATGTAAAATATAAAAAGAATTTCAAATAATAGCAAGGAAATGCCTTTATTAATATAATGATTTTCTCTCTAAAATTCTCGTGCTATTGTTAAATAAAAATACAAATACAGATTTTCAGAAAAGGTTGTTCTTCATACTTGCATTCTCTCGTGGAAAAATTGACATTTTAAACAAGGGGTAGTATTTTTTTTTTCTAAATAAGATAAATCCTTTTACTGGAAGTAAATATTAATTCGGTTTCTTCATCAAAGTAATCCGTTAAGGAAAAAAACTATTTTACTCCGAACTGCATTTTTTAAAAATAAATCACAATCTCGTGAAAAATCTCTTTCATAGTTTAACAACAATTATAAGATAGTTGTTAAAGGGATAAATTAACATTTTTAGGAGCAAAAATAGTTAGTAGTTTCACTAATTATATTTCAATTTGGTGCAACTGTAAAAATTATAAAGGAACCACTTTATTTACTAAAATGAATATATAATTTATTTAATATATGAGTTACTTCAAGCTTTTATCATTATTCATCTGAACTCATAAATTTCCTTACTGTTCTCCTGTTTAACGCTTGTGAGAGATGGAAAATTGTACTTAGTATCTAGTCGTTTCAGTGTTTACCAGAAGCAGCTGCAAAACGCCTTATGAAAACTCGGGATCATTATCATGTATCGTTACCCGAGGAGACTTTAAGTTACTTTTATGTCGTTTACCATCACTATTTTCTATTGATTTTTTAACGTCTAGGTTCTTTTTTATGGGGAAATATTGTTCGTAGTTTAAGTAATTTTATTTCAAATAAGTGCGAATGTAAAAATCATAAAGGAACCACTTTATTTAACTAAAACCTATATGTAATCAATTTAATAATATGAGTATCTTCAAGCTTTTATCATTATTCATCTAATCTCATAATCTCCCTACTGTTCTCCGGTTTAACGCTTGTAAGAGATGAAAAATCGTACTTAGTATCTAGTAGTTTCAGTGTTCAACAGAAGCAGGTGCAAAACGCCTTATGAAAACTCGGAGATCATTATCCTGTATCGTTACCCGAAGAGACTTTAAATTGTTTTTATGTCGTTTTACTATCACTATTTTCTCTTTATTTTCTAACTTCTAGCTTCCATTTTATGAGCAAAAATTGTTCGTAGTTTAAGTAATTTTATTTCAAATAAGTGCAAATGTAAAAATTATAAAGGAACCACTTTATTTAACTAAATTCCATATGTAATTAATTTAATATAGGAGTTTCTTCAAGCTTTTATCATTATTCATCTGATGTCCTTACTGTTTTCCTGTTTAACGCTTGTGAGAGATGAGGAATCGTACTTAGTGAGTATCTAGTAGTTTCAGCGTTTATTAGGAGCAGTTGCAAAATGCCTTATGGAAATTCGTAGATAAATATCCTGTATCGTTACCCGAGAAAATTTTAAATTGCTTTTATGTCGTTTTAATATCACTATTTTCACTTTATTTTCTAAAGTCTAGTTTCTCTTTTATGAGCAAAAATTGTTCGTAGTTTAAGAAATTTTATTTCAAATAAGTGCAAATGTAAAAATTAGGAAGGAGTCATTTTTTAAACTAAAATCAATATATAGATTGGTTCAATTTCATAGGAATGTATTCAGGCTTTTAACATTTGTCCTCTGATCTCATAAAAATAACTATTCTTCAGTTTAGCGTTTGCGTGAACTGAAAAATCGTATTTAGTGGTTATCTAGTAGTTTCAGTGTTCAATAGGAGAAGCTGCAAAACACCATATGGAAACTCGGAGATCTGTATCCTGTATTTACTCGAGGACATTTTAAGTTGCTTTTTGTCGTGTTATTATCTCTTTTTTCTCAAAAATTTCTAACTTCTAGCTGTTAGTATTAAATCAGATCTAATATTTACAGGATTGTTTATACAAAATATTTGATTAATATATCTTTTCTTACAAACAAAGTTTCGTATTTAATTTATTTTATTTTATTTTTTTTATTTTTTTACCGTTGAGAGTACATGTCTTGTTCATCTCTAGAGGCCTGTTTTAAAATTACATGAATTCATTTATTGCTTTTTGAGAAGTTTTCAAAACAATGTTTCAATTCCGCCATTAGGATCATGATAACAATGATAAATGTCACAGATATTAAGTTGACAGTTAAAAATGAGCGTTACCGCTGATCATATTTTTATCCTTTAAGAGGCAACAACCTCCCCCGTTTGAAGGTTGCAGATTCCCCCCCCCCGCTTTTTTTTAACCTAAAATATCTTGAAAATCTTTCCAATTAAAGGTTGCAAAATGTTTTTACTTCTTTAAACTGATAACAGATGACAGTACTAACCGTTTTCTGCTCATTTAACTGGAATACATTGAATGTAAATGAAAAAAAAAGACTAGATTTAGGCTTTTGCACTAAAGGGTTAAACCTGTTATAGCATTTTTTCTATTTAAAAGGTAAAATGTGTACAACATGTAATTTCAAGATGGAGATTTAAGGTAGGAATTAATGGATACTTAACGAACACGTTATTTTTTTCCTTTTAACTTACTTTATTATTACACATAGTATGCGTATAAAAAATACTTCTTTTAATAACTAATATAAAGCTCTTTACTATAGACTTGTATGAGATAATAGTAAGAGATAAGTGTACGAGATATGTCTAGGAGAAAAAAGTTTGATTTGAAAGATAAAATGTACCGACAACATATCATTTGACTTTTATCCTGAAAGTCTGCATAATTTTTACCCTTTTGACTTATATTAATTATACATATAATATGCATATAAACAAAGCTTCGTTCTTTTAATAACGAATATATACCTCTTTGGTAAAAAATTATATGAGATAATGTTATGATAAAGAATTTTTGAACTCTGTTATTGGGATCACGATTATAATGATAAATATCACCGTTATGAAACTGATAGAAAAAAAAATATACGTTACCACTACGTATATTTTAAATTTCTTATAACTTTTTTTTGCTTAATATAAAATGTGCCTAACTAAAAATCCTTCCATATCTTTTATACCGAAAGTATACATTATTTCCTACTATTTTAACTTTAATTAATTTTGCATATAACAGGCATATAAACAAAACATATTTGTCTTTTTAGCGAATATAAATCTCTTTACTAAAGAATTGCAATAAAAATTCCTAGTACATTATTTATCATTACATAATTCCATTATCAAAGATATTTTTACAGTTTTCTATTACATTTTCTATTTACGTTTTTGTATCGAAATTTGTTTTGCTAGAACACGTAATAAGTCACAATTTAGGGATCATATCTGATGTTCTCCAATAAAAAATATCATAACATAAAGAAGTACCTAAGAAAAATGGATGAATAATATGAAAAGAATTTCAAATAATAGCATGAAAATCCTTTTATTAATATAATGATTTTCTCTCTCGAACTCTTGTGCTATTGTTAACTAAAAATCCAATTACAGCTTTTCTGAAAAAGTGGTCTTCATACTTGAATTTCGTCGTGAAAGAATTGACATTTTAAACAAGATGTAGTATGTTTTTTATAAATAAGGTAAATCCTTTAACTTCAGGAAAATATTAATTAGGTTTCTTCATCTACGTAATCAAATAAGGAAAAAAAGTCTTTCTCCAAACCCCATTTTTTAAATAAATCACAATGTCACGGAAAATCTCTTTCATAATTCATCAGTTAAGATAGTTGTTAAGGAGAGAAATTAACAATTTCGATTGGTAAAAGTACTATGGAAGTTATGTAATTTATTCCATAAAGCAGTAAATGTATGGAATTTTAAAATAATGAATTTCTTTAATTACAATCAATAGATATTATTTTATTTACAATATAATGAATAAAATTCTATAAAAACATGTACATCAAAATCTTTCAAAATTATTGAAAAATGTATTAGATATCAACATCCTTATTAAATTAATTAAAAAACCCTAAAAAGTAATAAAGTAGTCACGCAAACAAACTTTCCATAATAATTACGATATATTGATTCCATAATCCAGTTATAATATTGTAAGATTATCAGTATTGCGAGAATTTATTAATCTGGATGGAAAATATATAGTAGTGCATTTCTTTATTACAATATTAACGTATGTTTATTAAAAATATGTAATATGCTACAAATTTCCTATTTATATGTGTAACTTTCCCTACCTAAATTTGATAAGTCATTATGTATAGTTAATTGTGTTAACATATGTTTATTAAAATATATGATATACTACAAATTTTGCTAATTGTAAGTGTAATGTTCCCGAAAAATTGTCAAACCATTATGAAGAGTCAACTGTGTTAACATATGTTTATTAAAATATATGATATATTACAAATTTTCCTCATTGCAAGTGTAATGGTCCCGAAAAATTGTCAAATCATTATGTAAGTTCGCAGTGTTAACGTATGTTTATTAAAAATATATAATATGCTACACATTTTGCTCATTGTAAGTGTAACTTTCCCCAATCAAATTTGATAAATCATTATGTATAGTCAACGAAATTAACCCTCCGTCGGGAGGAATGCAAATCTTAACACGATCGGGCGCAATTCATCTGACAGATTAATGTATTAATCTGTCAGATTCTAGTTATAATTACTGTAATTTTTGAGTGTAGTTAAAGGAAAACGTGCGAAACTGAACTTTTCACTTATATTTGCGTATAATTAGGCTTTCAGATAATATTTTAATATTTTTTGCAATTTATTTTAACAAATTTGAACAAATCATCAAATTGTTCCAAAATTTTTTTCTCAAAAACATAACTCAAAATTCACTTTAAGTTCATAATACAAGTCCACATAATCATAAAATTAAATAAAAAATAATGAAAAGTTATTCATGAGCCAGGTTGAGGCACTGTTAAAGCTGAATCATAAAATTTTTTCACATATCATCTTGGCATGCTCCAAACAAAATACTTCAACATTACATGTCAGGCATTTATATTTTGAATAGCGAACTTTTTTCATTTGACGACATTTGGAACACCTCTTCCTCTGTCGGTCGTGGCATGCAGATGCAGGCACCTCCTAATGTGAGGTAGGCTGGAACTCACGTAGTTTATTTTGTAGTTGAATAGGCATTTCCCTTGTTTGAATGTTCCTCCTTTGGAGTTGTTCCAAACACAACTCGTTGCATTGAAAGTAAAATAAAGGTAAATAAAGGTCAATATCGCTGAATTAGGGGCTAGAACTTGTTTCATATGCTATTTTAGGTTTAAAAAAAGAAATATAAGCAAACAAAAGTGAAAATTCAAAAGTCAAAAATACTTACACGATCGGGCGCAATTCATCTGAGAGATTAATACATCTCTCAGGACACTCAGCGAAGAACTGGAGAAAAGCCGAAGACGATCTTCTGTAAGTGGTAGGGAGACAGGAAGCTACTAGTAGACTCACTCCACTCCCCCCTAGATCTCGCTGATTGGTGCAAAAAAAAAAAAAAAAAATTGTGACTTCATCTCACAGATTAGTTGCGCCCGACGGAAGGTTAAAGGTTGTTTACTGAAAATAAAATGATTCCTCTACAAATTTTCCCCATTTTAAGTGAAATTTTCCTTAAACAAATGTGACGAATCATTATGTAAAGTTAACCGTGTCACTAAAAATTTGAACATACATAGTCAACTAGGTTCTAACGGAAAGCAGACATACTTGAAGAAGCGGCAAAGCGGGGAATCTATATCTATAAAGGAAGAAGTCCTGACTTATATATACATACACGTATCAACGCCCAGCAAAAACTATTGGAGATACAGATATCAAATTTTAGGAGCTTATTACTTTTGTGCTGAAGGCGTCATTTAAGAAGCGATTTTTCAAAATTCGCACCCCAAGGGGGGGAGGGGGGCAAAACGTGTTTTTTACATATGACTTCATATCTCAAAGAAGGATATTGATATCCATAACATTCTTGCTTTAAAATGTAAGTAACATGAATACCTAACAACCAATTTCAGGATTTTTCAAAATTAGGCCCCCAAGGGGGGGAGGGGGAAAAAACGTGTTTTTACGTGTTTTATCACATTTTCCTTCATATCTCGAAGAAGAAAACAGATATCCATAAGATTCTTGCTTTAAAATGTAAGGAATATAAATACCTAAAAACCAATTTCAAGATTTTTCAAAATTCGCCCTCCAAGGGGGGGAGGGGGGCAAAACGTGTTTTTTACATATGCCTTTATATCTCAAAGAAGAAAATCGATATCCATAAGATTCTTGCTTTAAAATGTAAGAAACATGAATACCTAAAAACCAATTTCAGGATTTTTCAAAATTCGTCTCCCAAGGGGGAGAGGGGGGCTAAACGTGTTCTTACGTGTTTTATCTATATATATAAAGAAATCAACACCCAGCAAAAACTATTGGAGATACAGATATCAAATTCTAAGAGCTTATTACTTTTGGGCTGAAGGCGTCATTTAAGAAGCGATTTTTCAAAAATCGCCCCCCAAAGGGGGGGAGGGGAGCAAAACGTGTTTTTTACATATTCTTTCGTATCTCAAAGAAGGAAATTGATGTCCATAAGATTCTTACTTTAAAATGTAAGGAACACGAATACCTTAAATCCAATTTCAGGATTTTTTAAAATTTGGCCCCAGGGGACGGGGAGGGGGGGCTTAACGTGTTTTTCACGTATTCCTTCATATCTCAAAGAAAGAAACAGATATCCATAAGATTCTTGCTTTAAAATGTAAGGAACACGAATACATTAAAACCAATTTCAGGATTTTCAAAATTCGGTCCCCCCATGGGGGGGGGGCGGGGGCAAAACGTATTTTTTACATATTACCTCATATCTCAAAGAAAGAAACAGATATCCATAAGATTCTTGCTTTAAAATCTAAGGAATATGAATACCTAAAAACCAATTTAAGGATTTTTCAAAATTTGGCCCCCACGGGGTTAGGGGGGCTAAACGTGTTTTTACGTGTTTTTTACATATTCCGTCATATCTCAAATAAGGAAACAGGTATCCATAAGATTCTTGATTTAAAATGTAAGAAACACGATTAAATGTAACAAACACGATCAATGTCACGATTTTTCGACATTCGCTTTAGATTTTGAAAAAATTGCTAGAAAAATTCGAATAATTTATATTTCCTATATATCACCATTTTGAACACCAAATTGGTGGTAGGAGAAAAGAGAGCGATCAATCTTAATTAAATGAAGTGTGGAAAAGTGTGTGTGTGTGTGTGAATTGTATATATTTCGGTTGTTAGTACGTATACATCTAGAGCTCAGGTTAACTCCATTCATTTTTATTATCCTGGGCAACGTCAGGTAATTCTTTGCTTATGAAACCGGCGATTTTCACAAGGGTTTACGGAGAAGCCCTCAAACTCCTCGAAGGGCCGGGATCCAGTGGGTTATCAAATTTGAAAGAAACATTTTAATGCTGACATTAGCATGGGGAGGGGGTGGTTATTATAATATGCTGATGGGATGATGACCAGTGGAGAGGGGTATAGATTGCCATAAAATACAAATATACATATCATACAAGTAAACTTTATTAAGGGTTCACCCGTGCAACGCCGGGTATATAAAGCTAGTATTTTATGAAACCCAAACAACACTCACTCAAAATGCAGAATTGAGGGAAAAGCACCTCGTGCGATAAACGTATAATATCACCAACTCAATAACATTTGGATAAATGATACACTTTATAAAATATTCCAAACACAATGGAAGATTTACATGCATTCATTTAAAAAGTAAGAATACGAAGGATTATGGGATTTCATATCTTGAAGAGGAACTTCATGTCTTGAAGGACGCGCAGTGGTTTATTACTTTGATGATCGCTACCAAGATTGATGGTGGATGATGATGAGTGAAGAAATTTATCCTTACTGCTGCAGTAAAGGGGCGTATTTAAATTCTGCTTTCATGATCATACGTCATTATCCTATTTTGAGTTATTTACGACCGTTAACCATGTACATCCTAAAACGTAAACAAATATATAAATATAAGATCTAAGAATACTCACTATTTCACAATAATTAATAAACATGATTTTCATATTTCCTGCACAGGTGTTGTGAATATTTAACTAAACCATGATGCTGACGTATTAATTATTCTTAAAGAACAAGTAATATACTATTATCTAGTTATAAATACTATAGAAATGGGTAAATCTGAAATGTTGATAGTTCTATTGTAAGCTAAATCTAAAAAACTTAAATGATTTGTACTTGGATATGCAAGGTGCACCATAACTAAAATCCTATATGAAGGGAAACGTGTATTTATATATATATATATATATATATATATATATATATATATATATATATATATATATATATATATATATATATATATATATATATATATATATATATATATATATATATATATATATACACATACATATATATATATATATATATATATATATATATATATATATATATATATATATATATATAGTAGCCGCGTCGGTTTATGTACCCGATCCCTTCTGCAATCATTGTCAGATAATGGAAACCCTAAAATACAACAAATAAAGGTATTTAAATTACGCATCCCACGTCCTGCAAACAGTCGCTGACAGAAATTCTTTTCACCCCCCCCCCCCGACGAGATATTCCCTTCCCTCCACCCCTACGCGTATGAGCGATAAATTCTTTCTTCGAGACTTTCGACCCTCCCGTATATGAATTGTTGTAAAGTACACTATCATCTCTAGCACAAACTGTATCAACAGACTTATAAATATTGGATGTGCCCGACAAATGACCTGAAAGCTGTTTATTAATGAGTATAATGTTATTGTTTTTTGGTGCAAGGATAGCTCTTTCACGTAACCCACTATGATCTTTAAAATACTGAGAAAGGTTGGGACACATTTCTTGTAACAAATCTTCATGATTTTCAATTATTTTTCTAATATCTTCCACTGCTATAAGTCCATCATCGCCATGAGACATCAAGTTTCCATTTCCTAGTTGAGGTAAAGAATCAGAAAACTGACGTGCATTAGCATCACCTTTCATATGAACCCTCATATTATTTTGAAGATCAGGTGTTTCAATTTCATTCCATATAATTGAAGATTTCAGGCATGCATGTATTTCATCAGTTCTTCTTCGACGTGGAATAACAGCCTGAGTCTGTCAGTAGTGACAAGCCAAGATCAAAGTAATCCCATCCTTCCTCATAATCATTTAAAAAATCACAATAAAGGTTGTTTGATCTACGATGTGACAATTAAAGCGCTATAAATAAAATAATACAATGTAACTACACAGGAAATACAAATTAAACAAAAATTGAACACAGTAAAAAATGATACTTAAAAACACGCAAATGGAATAACAGTAATCAAAGCTAAACACAAACATAACTAACAGTTGTTTTAAAACACCATTGGTTAACAATGTTAAGCGTCCAAGCATTTGGAGCATACATTTTAACATTTTGCTTAATTCCTACTTGAGAATGATAATAAAAAATGATGGAAAAATAAAAAAAGGGAACACAGTAAAAAAGGATACTTAAAAACACACAAATGGAATAACAATAATCAAAGCTAAACACAAACATAATTAACAGTTGTTTGGAAACACCCCTGTTAAACAATGTTAAGTGTCCAACTCTTTTGAGCATAAATGTTAAGATTTTGCTTAATTCTTACTTGAGAATGATAATAAAAAATATTCCAAAGTGTGTCAGACAGAAGCATAAAAAGAAAGAATATGCAAAAAAGTAACTAAATTAAACAAAAAATGACAGAATGCAGAAAAAGTGAACACCAGAAACTTGTAAAAAACGGTAATCTGTATACTGGGAATTCACAAAGTAAAAAAGGATTGAACTGAAAGGTAATGAAATGTAATGAAAAGTAATGAATAAATTAAATGAAAGGTTTTCAACAATCAATGTTGCCACAAAATTAAAATACCGTATGGTATCATGATGAACAAAGATTTAAAAATAATAATAAGTAATTCAAAAGAGATAAAGTTTTACGCCACCTCATGGGTATATTTTTCATTTATCTCTTGATATATTACTCTAATGTCCATGACACTGGAATTGACGTTTATGTATATTGAAGAATGTCACTTGCTACGGCAATTCTATTTTGCTTTCCACTGAAAAAAAGAAAACAAAAGGAGTAATATTAGAAAATTAACTTTTAATAAAACAAAATATGAAATTAAAAATCAATAAATGCGTTCACTTACCTTGCAACATGTAGATTTTTTGTACATCTATTCTCTGTTATGGCAAATTTTTGTGAGTGAATCACAAATCACAAAACTGTGCTTAATGTTTAGACTAATTCTCTTTAGTTAAGATATACTAATTTTTATGCTTTTAAAAGTACATCGTGAATTATAAAACTAAGAACAATATAAATTACATTATACTAAGCATTGTGATGTACAAACACAGTATGTAATATACCAAATTACACAAATTTCAGAAAGTAAACAATCGCCAGTTAGCGAGACACATAGGGGTGATTCTCGGAAATGTAACAGCTTCCATTTACTGATGTCACCCTTCAAAATTGTTGGTTTTTTATTAATTAAAAATTATTAGAATAATTTTAAAGCTTCTAAACTTATCTTAGAATTATCCTAAGGCTTCAAAACATAAGTATACGCAGTTTCATCCAAATCCGTCAAGAAATGTAGATTTGTATACGATATATACAAACATAAATACATATATATGTATATATATATATATATATATATATATATATATATATATATATATATATATATATATATATATATATATATATATATATATATACATATATATACATATATATACATATATATACATATATATACATATATATACATATATATACATATATATATATATATATATACATATATATACATATATATACATATATATATATATATATATATATATATATATATATATATATATATATACATATATATACATATATATATATACATATATATACATATATATACATATATATATATATATATATATATATATATATATATATATATATATATATATATATATATATATATATATATATATATATATATATATATATATATATATATATATATATATATATATATATATATATATATATATATATATATAGATAAGCAAAGTAATGATCTTTAAAATTCATTTAAAATTATGGACCATATATTCAGTGTGTGTATTCCAATCACAATAAGTCAAACATAAAATACAGAACATTTTATATAATGATTAATCTTAAGTTTTGTTGTCTTTTAAAAATACTTTATATATCCCTGGAACCAATCCCACCGCAATGAAAACCTCAGTGTAAAGGCCAAAATAAAGCATAGAACATTTTATTTAATAGTTAGACTTATATTTGTTATCTTTAAAAAAATATTTAGCCCAGTTTCTATTCTACCGCAATGAAAACCACATGGGAAATAAACATATTCCACGGTAGGAAATGGTATGATAAAATACAGAGAGAGCAAAGCTTTTTTTCCCTTCCAGGATTAAGGAATCTGTCCTATACATACTTATATACATTTCACTTAAACTAAGGTCGAAATCTAATAATCCTCTAAAAACATCCTACTTAAATCAGTTGAAAAGATTTCCGAAATTGCATCAAGTGACTTGCTGGAGGCAATTGCTTTTGTTATTTCATTTTTTTTGTGTTTGAGAAAGAAACCGAAGAAAATGTGTAAAGGCCTCTTTCCTTTCAAAGGTTATCCTGTTTATGGGGACAAATAGAAATAAATATACTTATCACTCTATTAAAGGAGATTTTATGTCGAAGCCGTATTGCTCCTAGCCACTTTTTTTTGAAAAGAAATATTCAAGAAATGTAACTTTCAATGAATAATTTATCTTTCAAAAAGTCATGACAAAATCACAATGTGAGTGTTATAAAAAAATGTTTATTAAGACGCTTTTATCTCTGTTGTATTTTTAATTGCATATACTATTTTTTAAATTAACATTGTTATTTTGGAATAATTCATTTTACACGTGTCACCATTTCACACATTGTTTTCAGAATTCTTTCATTCTACCAGTACATGAATAATCCGTAGACGCTATAGATAGGTTGTGGCAACAGGACTCCCACATTTCAAAAGGTTATAAAAATATCGAAACATTTTACCAGAAAAAACTGTATATTTTCAAGAAATACTTGTAGTCTAGTTTGTTTCAACTAGGTTTTGAAAATAATATGATTCAGGTGGCAACTATCATTTGCAATGCACTGCCGAAGTCGTTCTCTAAAGCATTCCATCACTCTGTTGGTTATCTCTGGGAGAATAGAGGAAACTTCCTTGCGAAAAAAGAACTCACGGACACGCTGCCCATTTTCAGGTGTTCTTATGTTCCAAAAAACCACCACATGGTTTCATTGGTAATGTATATATACTTGTTCTAATGTTAAAAACCTATTGCAGCATTGATTTTTGACCAGGATCGGCATCAGTTGCGAACATAGTCCGAAACACGTTCTAAATGCCATATGTGTCGCGTTTATAGAATCATCGAATTTAAAGAACGCTACGGTAAAGATATCGTTATGTTCACCAGACCAACTAATGGTGTCTACTGACAACTAGAAAATCCACCCGAACTGAGGTAACCCCCCTCTCCGGCCTACCTCTATTTCTCAATTGCTAGTGATCTTCAGAAACGCGGGAATCCATTCCACCACGACCTGTATAAAATTCCTATATACTTGAATATTGTCTAATCACTGATAGAACAGAAAAACAAATTCTTAACACATACGCACAAACACATACAAATGCATATTTGTATAGTTACCAGATATCATCTTCGTATTTTAGACAGGGATTTAAAATTCGCCTGTTATTAAAGCATAGAAAAATTCCTGGAAAAAGAAGTGGATGTTCTTATAAAAAAGAAATATTTTACTTCTTCGTGGACAATCACTTATATTCCCAATGGATCCATTAGTCTTAAAAGCTTTGGAAAAAGGAACTATTGAGCCATTTTGCTGCTTTACAGAATGGAGATATTTGGTCTAAGTCAAACATATCTTATTCTTTTAATACGAAATATAACTAAAATTTCAGGGATTTCAATCTTGAAAGTTTTTCTAGACAGTATTATATAGTTTACTTGTGCTTTATATAACAGACAACATGTAATTTCTGTATGAACTTGAAGGTAATTCAAGTTTTATTTTTCTTGATATGAAAAAAATATATCTGCATTTCAATAGCTTGCATTTCTTGAATTTATGTAAAATAGTATGTATAATCTTAATGCCTTTTAGCTATTTAAGTAATATTTAATACGAAAAGTTTTGCAATTATATTCTTAATATCGAGAATGAAACATATATAGTAGTGTCCTATAACGAAAGAAACGTATAACACATTCCATTTGCTTCTAAAAAATGATAAATTTGAAAGAAAATGAGATAATTATTGAAAATGATATTTCAAAATTAAATTTATTGTGCTAGTATAAGGCTAAAAGGATTTAAATTTATTTGCATATTTGTTAATTATCTCATTTGCTAAGTTTTTCTCAATTTTTTTCCCAGTCTCCCATAATTTGTGTCTTAATTTTTTGTCAATGTGTTGTGCAATAGAATTATATGTCTATCCCTCTTTTAATCGCCATTATTGCCTTCCGGAATTAATTGCTAAATTAAATATTAGAGTGCATATGCATACACTTTAAATTAACTAATTAGAAAGCTATATTTAAAACATGTAAACGCTACATCCAACATAGACAAATCTCTTACACCCTTTCCTTTTCGAGACTAATATTTTATATGTATATATGTATATAATTATATACATATATATATATATATATATATATATATATATATATATATATATATATATATATATATATATATATATATATATATATATATATATATATATATATATATATATATATATATTCTGCAATTCCCTCTATAAGTGATTATAAGACGAGGGTGTATTGTGAAAGCTTCTTTTAGCTTCCCATGTTTTTTGTAAACTTTATCACTAATAAGTAAAGAAAAAAATATTTCGAGCCGTTTAGAAGTCACTCCTGGATTTGCTCGATCGAATTTAAGGTGACTTCAAGGGTCTTAATGTTGACTCACGTGTATGGTGCTCCAAGATAAAAAAGTAGAGAATAATTTCCGACAAGTTCTGAACAAGTGCCTCCGTTTAAGTAAAAAAAAAAAAAAATGGTTACATATGAGTTAATAAGCTAATGCTCTGATAAACATTTTTCATACACATTATCGAAATATATTGCACAAATACTGGAAACGAAACATTAGACTCTTAAATATACGTAAGGTTCTCTAACTATGTTGTTGTTGTTGTTGTTGTTGTTGTTATGGCTTATGCCCCTTGACGGACAGTACATCACATAAAGGCCATATAGGCTATTGGGCAGAATGGTGCGGTTCCAGTTTATATGTAAGGTTCACTAACACTGCGTCTGTGTGTGCGAGTGTGCTTGCATGTATGCCTGCATGTGTATGTCTACAATTACACTTCCATATGGCATCCAAGAATTGTTCCGAAAGAAAGTGGCCGTTTGGAATGGTGGTCGTTGAAAAGAGGTTTCTAGCTCTTTTGAGTCTTTAACGGGTTCTGGACAAAGTATGGCCTTTTAGGTAGGTGGCCGACAAAAGGGGGGGGGGGCTGGCTAGAGAAGTTTTACTGTATTTCTAAATTGATTTATGAAATAATTGATAAAAAAATGTGTTTGACATTAATTATTAGTCTACTCTCAAAATTATTTACTTTTATTAATTATTTACTCTCTCAAAAGTATTTACTTTACTCAAAATAAAGAATGTACATACATCATCACTTCAACTTTTTAGAAATTTTTCCCAAATGAAGTATCTGTAAATTGCAATTTATGACGTTTGTAGTTAGGTTTCTGTATGATTTTTCAAAATTACTTACAAATTTTTTTTTCATATATTTAGAACAGGATTTTCGTACACTCTTCTTTAATTGCTATGTATACAAAGACAAGTTGTGAAAAGGGATTAAACCTCGGCGATAATCGTTCAAGAAGTATTTGAATAATGAATTTAGCAATTGTTTTGAATAATTAAGATCCAGCATTGGTAAAGATATATTGTATGTAAAATAAAGATTAACGATTTGTTAGATACTCACTAAAGCTGTGTGATAAATGTATTTTTCGATGTAAGCTTGTTAATTACTTCCCGGAAATGATTATTATAAATAGCTTTAGAATTTTTCAAATATCTTAAATTATGTTTAATAGAAGTTCTTGCAGAACAGCATAAATTAAGATGCATGTTCTCTAAGTGCTTTGTTCGTGGTGATTATCGAGGTTTAGTAGATTTTTAATTTCCTTAGTTTTAGACACAATTAGATATTACTTAAAGCTGCTACTGATATCATTTAAACGAGATAAATGATCAATACTCTTATAATTATGATTAATGATGCAATCCAATGACTTAATACCCCGTTTCCGTTTTGCCGAGGGTAATATCATCTTTTATAATTGCAGTTTAGTGATTTATTCATTTTTTTGTTCGGGACTATTATGTTTATACGTCCACTAATTTTGATATTTAAATATTCCCAGTTTATGAATTTGTGTTTGGTTTTCATCAGTAATGCTTCAGTATCATGTTTTTCTCTGGTTAAATCTACAGTAGAAAAGTATTTTTCTCTTTAATTTGTAGGTCGCACTATACAAAATGACGTAATTTTAAAAGATATTGTTATACCAGGATTGATTCGGCCGTTGGAAACTTTCATTCACTGTGGCAATATAGAAAATCTCTCTTTCTCCCTCTCTCTCTGTATATATATATATATATATATATATATATATATATATATATATATATATATATATATATATATATATATATATATATATATATATATATATATATATATATATATATACATATATATATATATATATTTATATATACCGGGGGGGGGGAAACCGCGTACATCTATCAACACCAATCCTCTGGTGCCACCTCAAAATTGACGGAGTACACTCCACAGGCGACATCTGGATGTCTCGTACCTTCCTCCACCATCCATGGAAGAACTTTCTTGTCTAATGACTTAATGTGTATAGGCCTCTATCCCGCTTAGACAAGAGCGTGTTTCTTATGTTTCTTATGTTAAATAAGTTAACATAAGAAACACGAAAGTTGCGCCATACTTTATAAACGAAGAGGAATTACTTCATGAAAACATCACATGGAAATCATTAAATAAAATTTATATATATATATATATATATATATATATATATATATATATATATATATATATATATATATATATATATATATATTTATATATATATATATATATATATATATATATATATATATATATATATATATATATATATATATATATATATATATATATATATATATATATATATATATCAATATATACACATAAAAGTGAGTAAACTTTAGTCAAAATACAAAAACATGAATTTAGAGAACACTACCATTTCCCACTCATATAGGAACATACTAATTCACCAGCTCACAGCTACAGAAATATATATCAATCTAAATAATTCTATATGCAAAACTTTTTTTTTTCAAGTGCCATTTTAATGTGATCATTCCTATGTTTATCTGACAGCTGAAGTGTAATTTTTTTCGAAAACAGGCTGCGTTAAAATGATTGAAATGGCTATTTGGAAGCTCTCCAACGTGGTCATATCTTAAGGAAATCATTTATAATACAAAGTATTTATTTACATTACTCTGGCTCCTCATAAAGGAGCATATTAGGAAAACATTTCCAGTACCGATGTATCTTGTTAAACTGCTATTTGGAACATCGCCAGTATGCTTATAACATTTAATAGAAAATAAAAAACATCTTTATATGCTGCTTTAGGTCTGTTGTAGTGCCCGTTTTGATCTGCCATCAGTATAAAGAAACTTTTATCACGCATTCAGTTTTAAATTTTGAAATAATTTTCACAGGAACTAAAGGCCTTACGCCATACATTTTGCAATTTATTATCCAGCAAAATGTGATGTATGGCTAACATGAATAAATTTAGAGACCGCATAATATCCGAGTAATGAAAGACACAGGAAAAAAATAATAAATATATATATATATATATATATATATATATATATATATATATATATATATATATATATATAGGGTGTCCAGGCTAAAAGTATCCAAAAGTTAACACTTATTTTTACGGAACTACCCATTAGTCTCACATTAACGTCTCACCAAGTTTTAATATTAATCATAGATTTCGATCATAGTATCATATATTTCGATGTGTGGACCTTTTGTAGCATGACGAACGTCTGAATGATAATCCAGTTCTGTCTAAGTGTTTCGTAGCATATCAGGAGATATTATAAATAATTGCTTGAATGATACGCTTCTTCAACTCATTCAAAGTGTCACTTTTTTGTTTATACACAAAGGATTTAATGAATCCCAACCAAAAAACTCTAATAACTCCTGATATACTACGAAACACTTGGAGAGATCTGGATTACCATTTAGAAGTTGGTCGTATTACAAAAGGTTCACATCTAGAAATCTATTATCTAAATCTAAGATTGATTTTAAAACTTGGTGAAATGTTCTTTCTATTTAATCCTACACTGAACAGTGATGCATATATGAATCAATTAAAATTTTGCCCTATACTAAATATACGAAAAATGAATTTGCATTTATTGCACACTGGTTCATATATCAATCAATCCTTTTATCTATTTCATACCAATTTTCTTTACTAGATGGTAGTACTAAAGTGCTATATCGTTGAAAGCAAACTTTATTTGGGTCTTACACGTGTTCACCATTTTGCTATATTTACATTATACAGTCTGCTTGTATTTTTTAACGCTGAAACTAAGGAATTTTTTTCTTAGTTGATCAAGGTATGTAGTTTCCATTTTATATCAATATTTTTCTTTAAAGAAAGTTATTTAGTTTTATTAGTGTTTTATGATTGATTCAAATATGCATCGGCATTTTATGATTGATTCCAATATGCATCAGTGTGAATTAAGACCTAATTCTAAATTAACTCAATACTTTTTGTTTCGATACTTTTATTCCCAAAATTATTTGCATAATACTAAAAATCCAAGTTTTATAGAATGTTATAGAATCAAAATTAATTTTTAAATTTCCTTTACTTAGGCCTTTTTTTAATATTTTTTAGAATGGAAATTTTTTTTCACAAAACGTAGGAAAAAATATTTGAATGAAGAAGAAATTGCTGAACTTTGGAGGAGTTTACCTTCTGATAATGAAGATAGTTTAGAATTTACAGATTCTGATGATGATCCAAGTTATATTCGTCATAATATTCCTGTTACAGACTCTGATTCCAGTGATACTGATAATGCTATTCCCAATGGAATTCCATTAGTTTCTACTGCTTCAGTTGTAACGCAAACAACACAGCAAATTTTAGCACCTACGACTACGAATTCAACACCACCTCCTATTTCTCGTATTTCAAATAAAATCAGAAAATTAGTATGGAAAAATAAAAAAAAATGTCTGTTAATCTGATTACATAGAGGTTTTGGGAAATACATCTACGCCACAAATAATTTCAGAATTATAAAGCCCTTACCATTATTACAGTTTATTTATTTTCTGATACCCTTTGTGAAAAAACAGCTGCAGAAACAAATTTTTATAGCACTCAAAAAGGCTCTTATAGCACATTTTCTGTTACTCTGAATGGAATAAAAAAAGTATTTAGGAATAGTAATTATGACAAATATTCATGATGTTCCAAATGTACGGTCATATTGGAATGAAGTAATTGTTAATGTCATGATACAAAATATCATGCCAAGGAAAGTCTTCGAAAAAATAAGAAAATATCTACATTTTAATGGTAACTATGCAGAAAGAACCGACCCTCAAATTGCTGGATTTAACACATTGAATAAGACCTATAATTGATGAGCTCAATGCAAAATTTTTATCGGTTCAAATTGAAGAATGCCTTTCTGTATATGAGAAAATATGTGCTAGTAAAGCTAGACATCACCTAAAGCAATATATGTTCAACAAGCCTCATAAATGGGATATAAACTATATTTCCTTTGTGATCAGGATGGGTTTGCACAAAAATGTGAAGTTTACAGAGGCTTAGAAAATCAGTACACTAATCGTTTATCAAATGAACCAGATCTAGGAGGCAGTGGGAATGTCGTCGTTCGATTAGCAGAGAAATACCCCACAATAAAAATTGTAAGTTGTATTTTGATAATTTTTTATTCAGCAATTAGCCTCATGAAATGCTTCGCTGATAATGGAATATTGTGCTTAGGAATTTTAAGGAGGAATAGGATTCCAGGATGCAGGCTGCCTTCTGATGAAGAAATGAAACCAAAACCTAGAGAAACAAGTGTTGAATATGTTGCAAAATACGATGAGATAGAAATAACCAACCTCATATGGAAAGACAACAAAGATGTTCTATTCATATCGACTTTTGCAGGGCAGAATCCTAAGGACCAGATTGAGAGAGATGATAGAAAAAATAACCGAAGAACGTCTGTAGATTGCCCATAGGTTGTCAAAGAATGCAAGAAACATGGGTGCCGTGGATTTCTTAGACAGTTTAATAGGCCTATATAAAATTGCACTGAGATCCAAAAAGTGGTGCATGAGCCTTTTTTATCATTTTATTGACCTGTCAGTAATTAATGCTTGGTGATTGTACAAAAGGTCAATGTTAGCCAAAAATGCCAGTAATAAAAAAATATTGAAGCTCTCTGAATTTTGACAAGAAATAGCAGTAAGTCTGTCAAATGGGTCAGACTATCATCCCTAAACGAGAGAGATCTACAACATTAAATGATAATTACATTGCAGAGAGAATAAAAGGTCCAACAGCTTATATTCCACATATTGTAGTAAGGGAAGATACATTAGAACACATGCCTGTTTGGAATGATACCCGTACTCGGTGCAAATTACTAACATGTAAAGGTAAATCTTAAATAAAATGTGAGTAGTGTGGGGCTACTCTTTGTATTAATAAAGCAGAAGCTGCTTTAAAATATTCTTATTACAACTTAATTTTTCTATTGCTTTTTATATCTTTTGTAGTTTAGATTGAAGAATGTAAAATAAAAATAAAAAACTAGATTTGTTACCAATTCAAATTTCTTCGCGATTCTACTGTATGGCTTTTTATTTACTTCCTGACTTATTTTATTTTCTATTTTTTTAGTTATAACCCCATCACCAAGTCCCGTGCGAGGACGATCGCCGACCCGTCGTTATAGATCGCCATCTCCATATCGAAGACCCAGTCAGTCGCCCGGCCGCCGAGATAAGGAAAACTAGGCCATGCGACCTTCCTTGGAGGTGAGGCCGCTCCCCCTCAAAATCCTCCCGCCGCTACTATGCAAGAAAATTTTCTTGACGTTATCATTGACGAACAACCTATACGAGCACTCGTCGATTCTGGAGCTTCTTTTTCGGTAATCTCAGAGAGATACCGGCGTCACCTGAAAAAAAACTATGTTTAGTACGTTACAGAACTTCGTTCTCAAAGTAGCCGATGGTAACTATGTAAGCCCTGTAGGGACCTGTGTTCTTCGTATTACAATTGGAAAACTTACACAATCTTTCGAGTTCACCGTTATGCCCAAATGCAGCCATGAAATCATTCTTGGTTGGGATTTCTTCAAAGCGTCCCAAGCCATTATAGACTGTAGACAGAGGAAGTTCATATTTGATAAAATACTCCCTGAAGAACAGCCTCAAAAGAAATGGGGTGTATACGCTGTAGAAAATTGTTTGATCCCTGCACACTCTACGGCAAAGATACAAGTTTCCACTCCCTCCGTAGCAGATGAGGATGTTGATGTTATCGTAGAAGGTAATAAGTGTATGTTAATGAGTCAGGAAGTTGTCATACCATCCTCGATCATCAACGTCTCAAATAAAAACTGTGAATTATGGATCGCTAATTCACTGAATAAAGCCCGACGCATTCTGAAAGGTATGTGTATAGGAAATGCCGAGTCGATTAATCCTACCTGCAACAGTGACCTATCTGAGATAGCCGCCGAAGATACCGCGAAAGAAAGTACAAGGTAAATGGATTACAGCAAGATGATAGCGCCGAATCTTATCGATGAGCAGAGGACTAGTCTATTGGAACTTTTAAGGAAGTTTTCAGTTACTTTGAAGTTGATCGACGCAAAATTCATGTCAAACACAAAATTAATACCGCAGATCACCCTATTAGCCAGAGACCCTACAGAATATCACCTTCCGAACGCCATATAATCCATGACGAAGTCGAAAAGATGCTACGAAAGGGTGTCATTCAGGCATCTGACAGCCCGTGGTGATCTCCTGTCGTTCTCGTGCGCAAGAATGATGGTAGCTGGCGCTTTTGTGTAGACTATCGACGTTTAAACAAGGTCACAAAGAAAGACGTTTATTCTTTACCGCGAATCGATGACAAGTTGGATTGCTTGAAAGGAGCGAAGTTTTTATCTTCCATGGATCTCTATTCGGGATATTGGCAGATAGAGGTAGACGAGGCAGATCGGGAAAAACGGCATTTGTCACCAGTGAAGGCTTATATGAGTTCAAGGTCATACCGTTTGGACTTTGTAATGCTCCAGCAACTTTTGAGAGAACAATGGACAATTTACTGCGTCACCTTAAGTGGCAAATGTGCTTGTGTTATTTAGAAGATATTGTGGTATTCTCTCAAACGTTTTCGGACCACCTTAAAAGGCTCACCTGTGTCCTTAAATGCATTCAGGAAGCTAGCCTAATTCTGAATCCTAAGAAATGTCTGTTTGGTGCAAGGGAAACCAAATATTGGACCATCTAGTATCCGATGAAGACGTAAAACGCGATCCAGATAAAATAAGAACAATTCAAGATTTTCCTGCCCCAAAGTGCGTCCATGACGTCAGAAGTTTTCTCGGACTGTGCTCCTACTACAGACGCTTTATCAAAGGCTTCTGCTATCGAGTCCAGCCTCTCCAGATTTTACTGAAAGGTGATTCCAAATTTATGTGGACCTCTACACAGGAAGAAGCTTTCAACGACTTAAAGTCCGCGATCATTTCTGAACCAATACTAGGTTTATTTGATGTTAACAGCTCCCACTGAATTTACACACTGACGCTAGTGGATATGGCATTGGTGCTGTGTTGGTCCAACAGCAACAGAACGAGGAAAAAGTCATAGCCTATGCATCTAGAACACTGTCAAAAGCCGAACGAAATTATTCAACAACTGAAAGAGAGTGCCTTGCAGTCGTATGGGCCATTATGAAGTTCCGCACTTATTTCTTTGGAAAACCATTCACAATTGTGACAGACCATCACGCGTTGTGTTGGTTAGCTAATTTAAAAGATCCTTCCGGGAAATTGTCAAGATGGGCTCTAAGACTCCAAGAATACGATATTTCTATGGTATACAAAAGTGGAAAAAGACACAATGATGCCGATAGCCTTTCCAGAAAACCCATTGATGACCATGGCACTTTAGTAGATTGCAGTGCCGTTGGCCCCGGCATTGATTTAGCACGTGAACAACGTAATGATTCTGTGCTTTCTGAATACTTTGAGTCCGAGTTTTCCACGAAACCAAACAAGTCTGGCAAAGTAGACATCGAGATAATCGACGGGATCCTGTGCAAGAAAAATTTTGATCCTTCGGGAAAGAGATGGTTACCAGTTATTCCTAAGCATTTGCGGCTGGATATTCTTCGACATTTGCATGACGAACCAACTGCCGGCCACTTGGGATTTGTGAAGACGTATGATAGAATACGTAAGAGATTTTAATGGTCTAGGCGTTATCGAAACGTACGCCGCTATGTAATGCACTGTAAAGAATGTCAACGAAGAAAATCCGTTCCTCAAAAACCGCCTGGTCGTCTAATCCCTATACCTCCCGCAGAGGTACCTTTCCATCGGGTGGGTATGGATTTATTAGGAAGATTTCCAAAAGCTAAGGCTGGTAACAAATGGATCATCGTATGTACCGATTATTTGACTCGTTACGCCATAACAAAAGCACTGCCAACCGCTGAAGCATCCGAAGTTGCAAAATTCACTGTCGAAGAAATCATTTCGAAGCATGGGGTGACACGGACTATCATCACCGATAGAGGACAAGTCTTCCAGTCGAAGATAATTTCCGAAATTAACAGAACCTGCAATGCTGCCCACCGAATGACGACCTCATGCCATCCACAAACAAATTGTCTGACTGAGCGACTTAAAAAAACTTTAGCCGGTATGTTGTCTATGTACGTGGACATAGAACAGAAAAACTGGGACACAATACTACCATTTGTCAAGTTTGCTTACAATACCGCTCGACAAGATACCACTGGATTCGCACATTTCTGCTTAGTGTATGGTCGAGAAGCCGAAACAACACTGGATACTATATTCCCGTATAGCCCTGATGGAACAGTGTCGTGTTGCCTCGATTGAGTAATCACCCAAGCAGAAGAATCAAGGCAGCTAGCTCGAGTACGGACACTGGAAGCTCAAGAAAAAGATTGTCGTATCTATGACACAAAGCACCGAATAGTAAAATATTTGCCTGGAACCCTCGTATGGAATTTTACCCCCGTTCGTAAAGTAGGCCTATTAGAAAAGCTGCTCAAAAGGTATTTCGGTCGATATCAAGTATTAAGGCAGCTATCCGACGTTACCTATGAAGTTCAAGATTTTGATCCTATGTCCAAAAGACGAAAAACACGAGATGTGGTGCATGTGTTACGCATAAAACACTACTATGATCTGAATGCGCAAGAAACAGCCTTACAGGAAGAATCAACTACTCTTGAAGAGGAACCAGGGAATGCCGATAATAAGCATGATGATGCTAACCAGAAAAAGGAATATTTGGGTAACAGTAACGCGTTCCAGAAACAAAAATAAGAAGTCATCTAACAGCCAGACGCTGTTCTTTTAAAGGTGGGATAATGTCATATTTACAATCGCTTTTGAGCAACGGCGTGGCCGAACGGCTAAAGCACTGGGCTCCAATTCAGAAGGTCGTCGGCTCGAACCTCAAGCCGGACTGTCGAAAGTATTACCGGTTCTTTTTATTCAATTTATGTTCGCTTTCTCGAAGCTTCGGGAAAGTACCAAATATGTTAATTCTCTTAATTTAAATAATTCTAGATAGTTCTTTAGTGTATAAAAAGGCTTCCCTCAAGTTGATGGGTAGTCAGTTAGGTTCCAGCTGGGTGCATGTTAACTCGCTTGCTGTGAATAAAAGTCTCGTTTATCTAAATTGTGCTCTCTGTGTTAATCCCTCGATCAGTCTACGTGACAATATATATATATATATATATATATATATATATAATAAAAATAACTTTATTCTCAAATGGCAATAATTGTTCAGATTTAACCTTCGATCAAGCGCAAAGTTGGAAGTGGGCCCAATAATCGGAATAGGTATTCTTTGTGAATAAATTGTTTGTAACTATAAAATCCCCTTGGTTTTAATTAAATCATCCAAAAAATATTTCAAGGTGTTTGTTAATCAAATACGACGCATTGTACCTTGAAAACAATGACATTATATTCACAAAAGGATTATTCAGAAACTTTTTCATATTTTGAAATATTTTAGCTTTTTTAGATTTTCAGGCCTAGGAGACGTATTCTTATAAATATTGACATATCTTACAGTATTAAGTCATGAATTGAGTTAGAAAATTTATTTTAAGGAATATATTAAAAAATAATTACCTTGCAAGATGTTGCGAGATCAGGCCCAATGTGCCTGGTCATTGTACCCACTGTGGAAGATGTTGAGTAAATTGACTTATACGCAATCAAACATCATTACGTAAACAACATCTTGTCACTAGTGGCTGTCCCTCATGTTATAATAGAATATAAATAACAAAATATGTGACGTAACTACTGAATACGGCTATAGTTAATTACTTATTTTTATACAATTTATTTACTTTTCATAAAATTCTTAAGTTATATAGAGCTATCAATATAGTCAATATTAAAAAATAAATAAAAAGTACGTCATGCAAGAAAAAAATAATAATTCACTTTTAATTATATCGCGATTATTACACTGCTTGCGATTATTTCTCCTATGAAATGTGAAATATAATGTAAATTCAATAAAATTATATTCAGCGTAATACTATCTTAGTTAATATAAATGTAGAAATGATATATTTTACATCCTGTTGGTAAATATCAGTTACAAAATATGTGATGTAAGGACTGAAAATGGCTGCTGATAATCAGTTAGTTTTGATGAATTTATTTACTTTTCTTATAATGTGGTTAATATTGTACATTTTCTTAATCTGTATAGGAGATGTGACTCAAATAAACAGCATTCAGAGCCGTTTAGGTATGTCTAAATAGATGAGCAAAGAAAGGGAAATCGTTATATCTGCTATGAAAGAAATTTTAGGCGTTGTGTTTTTAAAGTTTTTATTAAATTTAACTTTTATATGTTCTTAAATATTTTAATTGCTCACATGAAATATCCAAATATGATGATCTTTTAATTTGTCTGCCAAATTATTCAAATCAGTCAAATATTTAGTTGTTGCACTGCGTAGAAATTCATCTTAATATTGATTTATAAACATTTCTCGTTGTTTATAGTTTGGCAACCTAAATGTAGAATACAAGGATTGAATAAGCACAACCAAAAATAAGGTTATCTTGTTTTCTGTGCTGTTTAATTTTAGGTATTTTCAGTTTGACACAAGTTACCAAAATTCTAGAGGGGATCTAACTGCAAATGTACTTTGAAAGATTCGCAGTTTGGCCATCCTTACTTTATAGAGCTGTTCTTTCGAAAATCCATTTTTTTATACCATATATGCATTTTGACTTAGAATCCCCTGATATGTTTGTAAAAAAAAAATAAAAAATTAGGAAATATTGGAGTGCATGGAATTTTCTAAATCAAATACGAAATATTTTCCGATTTTAAATAAAGTTTTCAATAATAATTCAGTTTTAAACATATTACGATTATTAGCAATGAAAGTAATAAATTCTCCAGAAAAATATAATATTTCAATACAAAATCCTTTTTTTTAAACCAGTCATGCATTTTGACTTAAAATCCTCTGATATATTCATACAGTACCTATCATATCTAAATATTCGAATACATTATTTTTATCCAAATCAAATTTGAAGTATTTTTCGATTATATGCCAAATATAATTTAAACTGATAATTCAGTTTAAATTTAGTATGATTATTATGAATGAAAAGAAAAAAAATATTCCGACTATAACGTTTGGACCAAATATCCATTTTATATTCCAATAATGCATTTTGACTGAAGATCCTTTGATATATGTATAAAGTATAATTTTATAAATATTGGAATACATAGATATTATTGAAATCGAATTTGAAATATCCTCAAACTGTAATTCAAATATTATTTAATATGATATTTCAATTTTAAATATGCTAACATTATTGATAATAAAATGGATAAGTTATCCAGGATAACAATTTAACTGTAAATCCATATTTTCAGCCAGTATTGGATTTTGATTTCAAATCCACTGTAATATTTGAAAAGTATAATGTAATAAATTTTCAAATACATGGATTTCCCTCAAATTTAATTTGAAATATTTTCCGATTGAGTTCCAAATACAATTTACAATAATAATAATTCAGTTTAAAATATTTTACGATTATTATCAATGAAATTATTAAATTTTCCAGGAAAATATAATATTTAAACAAAAAATAATTTTTTTTATTCCAGTAATGAATATTGATTTAGAATCCTAAGATTTATTCACAAAATATAGTTTCGTAAATATTAGAATAGATGGATTTTATAGAAATACTAGCTGAATACCCGTGCTTCACTACGGAGCACATTCAAATTAAATACAACGGTCAATATATGCAATTAATGCCAAAAAATATATAAATATTTCTTTATAAAAAATCGTAACGGATATTTTTATGAACAAAATAATGTAGAAGAAAATGTTCAAATTAAATACAACGGTCAATGTATGCAATTAATTTGCATGTTTAATATCCAAAAAACATATTAATTTGAATTAAATTTTTAAAAAACTTCCATCTCAATTAGTCTAGGGTTAAATTTTATGTTTTACCGCATTTTAATATTTTTTTTTCAATTTATTTGGATGTTATGCAAGTGATGCAAAATTAATTTCAAGTATCATAAAAGAAAAGAAACCACGTGATCAGCATTTAATAAATTAAATTCTAAAAATTCCTCTTTAAAATTTCATCAAAAATCAGAAAAAAGGTAAAGATTCGAAAAAGATTTTATTTTAAAGGAATTTTTATGATCTCTATCGTGATATAAATTTTATAAACCTAATATTATTATTTTAAAGGCAAACTTAAAAAAAAGTTACAAAACAGCTTAAAAAGTTAATTTTAATAAATCTAAGGAGAATTTTCAAAATATTTTCTTAGTGCACCCTACACTATACGATGAATCGCCATGCAAAATTTCAGCCCTTTAGGTTCAGCGGTTTGGTCTGTGCGTTATCTGTCAGTCAGTTACTGAACTGTTTTATATATATATATATATATATATATATATATATATATATATATATATATATATATATATATATATATATATATATATATATATATATATATATATATAATTTTGAAAAATTTTCCAATTACATTTTTTCTTCTCTACTTAAAAATAACAAAATAAATTAGTACAACAATAAAAGCTGCCTATTTGCTATCGAAACAGTATCGGATTCGTAAATAAAATATGGGCACGTGAAAATACATTATTCAAACCACCACCATACTTTCTACTAAAAAGCGCTATGGGGCAAAAGTCGAAAAAAAATTCAGCTAATAGATCTTGATAAAAACGTTTCCAGAGGCTGCGAGAAATAAAGATAAATATATATTTTTTGTTTTGATTGTTCTCCAGGATTTAAGCTATTATTTTATGGGGAGCACCTCAACACATATTTTAAAGAGAAACTTTTAAATTGGATTTGTTTATTTGGTAGCAATGGTTCTATAACTCGTGTACCGAAATCCCATATATATTTCATATAAAAGGGATCTGTAAATTTTCCTGAATATTTTCTTTGTTTTGCTCTGGATTCTTACGCAACCTATTTTGATTCTTTACAAATTCAAGAAATATTTTCTCCTGTTGCAATGGGACTCACAAGAAATTTTGTTCGATATGAATGATATCTTTTCTACTGTCCGTATTGGGTCATCTCATAAGTAATGCGAGTTTTATTTCTTATTGGTCAAAATGAATGATGCAATGTTTTACACTTGTTGCATGATTTTGCAATATCTATAACTGGATTTATTTTGCTGGTTCAAATGTATTATGGGTATGCAATTTTTACCAATATAATAAAACTCACAGATTGCAAGATCGTAGTCTGTAGATCACAATATGATGCAATGTTTTACATTGCATCATTCTTTTTGACCAATTTATATGATGACTAATTCATTTTGACCAATATATATGCACCTGTTTTGATTCTTTAGAAATTCAGGAAATATTTACTCCTGTTGCAATGGGATTCACAAGAAATTTTGTTCGTTATGAATGAAATCTTTTCTTAAAAACATATGCATGATATTCTAATTCAAATTTATTAAAAACTAAAGATCTTGTTATCGTATGTTTTGTTTATTAATTATAGTGAATTGCCTAGTTTAAACTTTCTCCATAATCCTTTTTCAAAATTATGATTTAAAGTATTTTGTACTAGTATTATTTGGAAGATATTTAACCGTGTGTATAATTAACATATAGTTCTTGATGTTAGATTAAAAATTGCTGTTTTGGGATTGTGTCGTTTTATTCTGCCCGTATTCGAACATCCCATAAGTAATAAGGTTTTTCTTTTATTGGTCAAACTGAATAATGCAATGTTTTACATTTGTTGCGTGATTTTACAATCGCTATAATTAATTGGATTTATTTTGCTGGTTCACATTGATTATGGGTAAGCAATGTTTACTATATGATAAATTTCACAGATTGCAAAAACACAGTTTGTTTAATTTTTTCATTAATTTTTTAGAGAAATTTAATACCCAATAAAATCAATATATACATTAAAATTATTAGTTAATACAATATATTATACGGAAATCCAATTTCTGCTCCTAAAATGATAGACAATTTACATGTTATTAAGAAAGTAAACCATTAAATTAGAAGCTTAAAAATTCTTCTTGAATGGACTAAACGATCCTAAAAATTAGCATACGTAATGATATCCCCTAAATCAACAAAGATAAATTTTCCTGTAATGGAAAGTTCCGTATACTACATAAATAGAGAGTCGAAATCATTATCCTCTAAAATATAGGAAGATTCAAGATTAAAACGGATGGCCATTTAAGTTTATGCTATCGGGCTTTTATTGTAATGGAAGCTATTTCCGCAATATCTTTGAAAGCATGAGATTTAAGCATAACAGAAGGTCATGCTTAAATTAAGTTAGTTCAGTCTTTGATAATTATTTCCTTGCAGGTGGATTGATTTATAAATTTGCATTCACTGGATTTATATAGAAGGCAAAGTGATTGATACTAATATGCAAAGCAAATAGAGGGATAAGACTTTCTATTAATAGAAAGCAGATAGAAATATATTTTTGAAAAGGGAATTTGTTTTAAAAATATCTGACAACACACTTTGTAGCCTCAGGGAAATTTAATTTTACTGGTATAAAAGATGAAAGAATAAAAGATAAATTTATGGTTTTTAGACATATTCCATATGCTATTTAGAATGAAGATTTAATTGATATAACTGATCAGGATCAGTAACTCGGGGAGTTAATTCGCAATTGTGTGAGAACAATTGAGATAATCTGTGCTACTCTTCGGCACATTAACATCTTAAAATATAATTCGTTACATCAAAATTAATTTTTAATTTCAAAAAGGAAATACAGTATAATTGTATTTGACATGTTTCATAGGCAAATGAAAAGGAATATTTGATTGATTTAACTGAACAGAATAGGTAAATGATAGAGTTATGTCTTGATTATCCTGTAAAAAGTTAGACAATATCTAATATTCCTTGACACTTTAAGTTTTAAACTAAGATGTGTTTTTTGGCAATTTTAAATTTTAACTCCGAAAAAAAAATAGTTATGCTCTTATTTGACATACATTCCTTTACCCATTTAGAATGAAGATTTGACTGTTTTAACTAAACAGGATAAGTCACTGTTGGCGTTAACTGTGGATTTTCCAAGAGAAAATAATGAGGAAATCTGCACTTTTCTGTATTCCACTCCACTTTACAGATTTAAAGTACACTCATGGACAAAAAAATTAGCGCACCAAGAAGGAGTCGTCAAAATGAAACGAAATTTTACATACGTAATGACTACTTTGATATAAGTAAATGATAAGAAAATCAAAGAAAAAGGATAATTTATTTCAGAGAAAAAGGCAAAAGAACGGAGGAGTTAATACTCCGTTGGACCCCCTCTAGCGCGAATGCACGATGCGATACGATCGGGCATTGAGTCATTGAGTCATCAAGTTCTGTATGATGTCTTGAGACATTTCGTTCCATATTTACTGTAACCTTGCCTCTAGTTCATTCAAACTCATGGGATGCCCAACTCGTCGTACCAAATGATACCAGATATGCTCGATTGGAGACAAATCTGGGGATCGGGCAGGCCAAGGAAGGGTAGTAACAGTGCGGAGACAGTCTTGTGACACCCTTGCCGTATGAGGCCGAGCATTGTCTTGTTGAAAAATGGCTCCTGGGAGCCGTTGCATGAGTGGCAACACATGTGGTTGCAGGATTTCATGAACATACCGCTGGGCTGTCATGGTGCCACGGAACAATACTAGGGGTGACCGTGTATTGTAGGCAATGGCACCCCATACCATCACACCAGCTGTGGGAGCGATGTGTCGCTGTACAGCAAAGGCAGGATTGAACCGTTCACCACGGGCTCTCCACACACGAACACGATTGTCATCACTGCCGAGATTGAATCTGGATTCGTTGCTAAAGACGACCTGGTTCCATTCCGCTGCAGTCCAGTTTCCTCGTGCGCGGCAAAACTCCAAACGGAGGCGTCGATGGGTGGGCGTCAAGGGCAGCACACGTAATGGGCGCCACGATACCAACTGTCCTTCAGCCACGCGCCTTCATATGGTTCGAGAAGACACAGAGGCCCCTAGTAAAGGTGCTACCTGTGCCTGGATGGCGGCCGATGAAGCAGTTGGCTGTACGCGTGCATTTCTTACGATGTGGCGGTCTTCTCGACGACTGGTCTGTCGAGGGCGTCCTGAGCCTCGTCTTCATCTCTCGGGTCCACTGGTCCCAACACCTCCTCACAACACAATCAGAGCGGCCTAATTGACGATCTACTCGCCTAGCTGACCACCCAGCTTCCATCATCCCGACGATTCTCCCCCTCTCAAACTGCGACAACTGCTTATATTGTCTTCGAACACGGCGTAATGGCATGTGTATCTCAGCTCTTCCTTTGTGAATGATTCAGCACACTGAAACAAGCTTTGGTTACCTGTTTTATGCTCCACAGAGTACGATATTCAACGCCCTCTACCGGCTATACGTAATGCGCAATCACGCTGCATTTCTAATCATTTGCATATCTTCCCGACATGTACCTTCATTGCAAGTTTCGTTACGATCCCGGAATTATTTCTTGGTGCGCTAATTTTTTTGTCCATGAGTGTATATGTTTGTCAGCAACATATAACAGCTAAATATGCGAATAATTTTTATCTCCGAAAAATAAGTACATTAGGATTTCATTTGATATATTTCCTCTGCCCATCAGTAGGAAGATTTAATTGATTTAACTGAACGGGACAAGTCACTGATGGAGTTAATTCTTGATAGACCGAGAAAAAATGAGACAATTTGTGCATTTAGTCTACGCATTAGAAATTTAAACTGTTACATATTTCTCGGTCATTTTTAACTAAAACAGGAAATACATTATGATATTTTTTGGTGAATTCCCTCGGATATTTAATAAGATTTAATTTATTTAACTCAACAGGATAAGTTACTGATGGAATTAATTCTTGATTATCCGAGAGAAAATAGGACAATATGTACTATTCCTCGACACGTTAAAATTTCATATATTAAGTTTACCAGCAAAACTAGTTTTCAACTTCAAAATAGAAATACGTCATTTGCAAGCCTCTTTCTATAAAGGTGAGGAACATGGCAACTGAATAATTGCAGAACTAACTGAGAAATGAAGAAAACTTTTAATTTACCTCTCTAAATTTTATTAGCCGTCATTTAGTTAAGCTACACTCCAAACCTCCAGCCATCCATTTTACCAGAAGAATTCTAAAGTGGAGTGGATTCTGAAGCACTCTGTTAAACAGCGTAAACGAATTCTTAACGTAGTGTATATTTCACAATGATGAACTCCTGTCATGAGTATTGCTTCCGCTTTATTGCTCTTTAAAGCACTTTGAGCTTTCAAAGCTCATGTTTTCGTCAGACATGGATAAGACAGTCTCCACTCGTATTTAACAAACGGAAATGCACTTAAATAAAGAGAAATTTCTCATACAATGAGGGAATCCTTCACTTGTATTTTTTTAGAGGTATATAACTTAACTATTCTTGCTGTTTAGAATAGTGGTGAACAAACTTCTTCTACCGCGACACACTTCCTTTTCATAAAAAAATCCCTATAGCCTCAATCAACATTTTTTTTTGGTGCAGCGTTTTCATAAAATAATTATGCAAATATTCACATATAAGAGGAAAAAAAGAAAATTTTTACTAATTGCTTTTAAAATCAATGAACTGTATATTGTGGGTATATAATAACATTGCATAATAACAATAAAAAAATGTCTCGCTTACCGTCTACACTTGTTTTTGACAATTCTCGTGTGACCAAAACTTCATATCGCAAAATTAATATGTATTTCTATTTCATTAAGGTAAAAATGAACAAAAATTAAAACAAAATAAAGAGCACAGCTCCCTCTCTCTATATTTCTCTCTTTATATATATATATATATATATATATATATATATATATATATATATATATATATATATATATATATATATATATACATAAACCCCTAAATCCCTTTCAAGATTCTAAATTCTTCTAAATTTCCTTGTGCGTTGATCAATTTCGTTTCCGATTTAAAGAACAAAGACAGCTGCGTATCGTCCCCCCGAAAATTCCAATTTCTTTCGCATCCTTACATAAGATATCACAGGACCTCTGACATCAGAATCATGGGTTCAGCCAATGGCTACAGACATTTTGATCACTTGGCAAGACGCTCGTGAAGTTATAAAACCTCAAGTATAACTCCAGGAGGAGAGATTTTGGCGTGGCGCTGTTACCTAGTAAACAGCCGTCATCGGTGTTAAAAAATAGATAAATAAAACTTATTGTTTAAATGAAGAGATTCGTTTTATTGGTCGCGACTACAATTTTCTGAACTGTCACATGTCAACTCCGGTCTCCGTTAACATGGGACTGGGTTGGCATGTTATTTATATATATATATATATATATATATATATATATATATATATATATATATATATATATATATATATATATATATATATATATATATATATATATATATATGTGTGTGTGTGTGTGTGTGTGTGTGTATGATATTCTATCGTGTAATTCACATAATATTTATCTAAAAGTAATTTGCCTGAAGAAATTAAATATCTGATTAAATTTGGGGTACATTCCACCCTTTACTCTTCCCTGCAGGTAAATAACTTGACTTTTCTTAAAATCTTTTCAAGAACCAAGGAATGTCATTTTTTGTTCGTTTGAGCCAAAAACTTTAAACTAATGAGGTTGATGACGAAAAAATTGGTAAGTTTAGTTGAAAAAAAATTACAGTAAATCCAAAAATAGTTTCCTTAACTGAAAATTTTCTTAATGACAGTAAACCATGGAGATATCCTCTATGAAAGACGGTTAACTTTACGTAAAATGACAAAAAAAGTACAATATTTGGAACAGATAAAGGTATTTTAAAAAAAAGAAATTTGATTTAAAACGTTTAAAAAAAACTTTACTTAAGAGATATAGTTAAGAACAGAAAAATTCGAAAGCTGAAAACTAGAAAAAACATTTTATTTTTGACAGCCGTAGCAAGGAAGAAATAACAAATTTCATCGCGTTTCGAAGCATTCTGTTATAACTTTCGATAACAAGAATACAGAAAGGACAGCAAATATTTAAAAGACCTGCCTGGCGCAAAAATGCAAACGTAAGTAACTTCACGAATATAAGTAACAAAGTTAGCAACATGATTCGACTGCATATTTTTTCGATTTCACGTTCCATAAAAAAAGTCAACTCTTTTCTTGTAATTTTTCGGCAAATATTCTCTCCTTATCAAAAAATTGCGAGCTTTTTTTTGTTAGATTTATTTTAGTATTATAATCATACACCTACGTTAGTAATTATTTAATAAATTAATATATTTTTCAGAGGGTTTTACTCTTATTTTGTATCGGACACTGATAATTTAATATTTTTATAGAAAACAGCAGGACATGAAAACTTACATCCCCAGAACTTTTCTACAGCACACTTAATAGTTTCAATTTTCTTCAGTAGCCCTGCCTATTGTCATAGGGATATGACAATAATTATCATTTCACTACCCACACAAATATCCTTTGTTTTGCCTTCACAATTGTCACTACTATCATTCATAATTTACAAATATTCTTCAAAAACAGTAATTTGATTATATATTAAAACATTGTTTTTCAAATGAATTCGAAGCATATAATAATGTTTTTATGAGATTTAAAATTGTATTCCAACTAAAGCATGAAAATTATGATAAGTATGTTTTAACCTTTCAAAAAATTACTGAAGTCAGTATGTACTACAGTACATACTGATTTCAGTAAACTGTTAAGGTGATCTTGTAAAGGTAAATAATCTTGTAAAGGGATTTTATAGAGGTTTACCACTATAGTAAATTAAATCACAAACACACACACATATATATTTATTATATATATATATATATATATATATATATATATATATATATATATATATATATATATATATATATATATATATATATATATATATATATATATATATATATATATATATACAGTGGAGTCGCGATCGATCGTTTTCCGAATAATCTTTTTCCCGTATGTGCCGTTTATCTCACCCAGTCCCGACGATCATATTGCTTTGTTTCCGCATCAATCGTTTTCCCGCATTTATCGCTCATTTCAGTTGGTCCCTTGAAAACCGATAGATCGAGATTCCACTGTATATATATATATATATATATATATATATATATATATATATATATATATATACTAGAAGGTAACCCGTAATTTTGACGTCATAATACTAATAATGACGTCATAATGGAAAAAGTATATGGAAGTTGAAAAATATCCCGAATTATCTAACAATATTGCATTTAATCCACACCTTGTAAAAGCAAACCCTTTGATTATTTTTTATTTATTTAGTTTTTCATGCAATTGGAGTAGTAGACTGCCATCCAACCCGTAATTTTGACATCATAATACTAATAATGACGTCAAAATGGAAAAAGTATATGAAAGTTAAAAAATATCCCGAATTATCTAACAATATTGCATTTAATCCACACCCTGTAAAAGCAAACCCTTTCACTATTTTTTATTTATTTAGTTTTTCATGCGATTGGAGTAGTAGACTGCCATACAGTTTTTTACAGCTCACTACGCGATATGAATACTTGAGCTACGTGATTCATTCACATTCAAGTTTGCTTACTTTCAGAATTCACCGCAAAAGTAAACATATTTTTAAAAATTGTTAAATATACAGATAATAGCATCCAATTTTTTTTTATTTCTGAATGTTTTATAGAAAAATAATCTGAACCAACGTGATTTGATGGAGAAGATATTAGTTTTTAGGTAACAAAAATTCTGATCCACATCTGAAAGTGAAATTAAGTCTAACCGGCTGTTTGCTTACTGAGGGCTTCTATTGAAAGATGAGTACAGCCCGGAAGAGTTATACAGAGACAAGTGCTATTATATATATATAATATACAGGGTGTCCATAATTAAAGTCAAACTTTCAAAAAACTGCAAAAAAAAGAACCACTGGTCAGAATGACTTCAAATTTGAACTGAATATACTGGAAGAACGGGGAAACGATTTGGCATAATAAAAAAAAGTTGCAAAATGTATCAATAGATGGCGCTGTACAATTTTGGAACTTTTTTTTTATTATGCCAAATCGTTTTCCCCTTCTTCCAGTATATTCAGTTCAAATTGGAAGTCATTCTGACCAGTGGTTCTTTTTTTGCAGCCTTTTGAAAGTGTGACTTTAATTATGGACACCCTGTATGTATATATATATATATATATATATATATATATGTGTGTGTGTGTGTGTGTGTTTGTTTATTTGTGTGTGTGTGTGTGTGTGTGTGTGTGTGTGTGTTTGTTTATTTGTGTGTGTGGGTGTAAGGGATTTAAAAAAGATAGAATATTTAAAGGAATTTAAAGGGGGCTTTAAAAACAGAGCTGATTTTAAGACGTAAAATTCCAGAATTATTCACATTTCATAATGTAACGCGAGAACAAACGAGAGACTCGAACGGAACGCCGCGAAGAGCTTAACGGAATCGAGCAGCCTTGAAGAAATTGGAGGGAAGGGATTGTGTCCAAGTGTGCTTAGGTCATCAAAAGAATATTCCAGGAGGTTCGAATTGCTTGTCTCAGCAGTATTTTGGCGCGTTATGAGGTCAGTGGAAAAAAGAACAAAGCATAGATTAGAGTTGTCCGCCGTTGTACAAAGCCGCGCGTCTCGAGCTGAGAGAAGATGGGAACTTGGTACGGATTGAATTGACATTTAATTATTATTAGTTAATAAAGTTCTTGGATGTGAACTGATAGTCTTTCTTTGCCACAGGCCTATATTTGTCGACTGCTAGTTAGAGTAATTATTTAGGGAAAGAGTTATGTGGTGTAAGACCGTGTATATATATACACACACACACACACACACACACACATATATATATATATATATATATATATATATATATATATATATATATATATATATATATATTTATATATATATATCTGTGTGTGTGTGTGTGTGTGTTTGTTCACACACTTAGTTTCAATTAATGTAACTGTTATCGCTCAGTCTATTAAATTTTGAACTATCAAAAATTTTCTTTCCAATCAAGTATTAAAATATCAGTAAGTATCCTCAAGTTATAATCATAAGGGGGACCTTATGATTATAACTTGAAAATTTAATACCTTGTTTCAAATGAATTTAATTGTTAGCCTGCACTGTATTAAATTTTGAAAATCAAAACCGTTCTTTCCAATAAAATATTAAAATACACTTAGGTATCCCTCTTAAGGTTACAATTATATAATAAACTAAATTCGTATCTCTTTAATTCTCTGAATAAGTTTATGTTCCTAATTTGATATGATACAAAATTTAAGCGGTACTGCTATTTGGGAATCTAATGTAACATTTAACTTCTCACACGAAAAGAAATCATCGAAAAAAATTTCCAAACTCGAAGAGAAATGATTTCATCACTAATTTCATTACATGTCAGGATGATTTATTGATTAAATGTTAGACTTCAGAATTCAACTCTTTCCTACTTTAATGGAATATTAGATCCCACGCGGCTGACCTCAAATATCTTAGCAATACGACCCCAGTCTTGTCAAAGGTATAATTCTTCGGAATGATGAGTTTGAAAATTTACTAAGCCAATCATTTATATGAAGGAAATAGGAAGTGGAGAAAAATTTTTGGAAAAGTTTTTTCTACGGAAAGATATTATTTTAAGAATAAAGCTCCTGAGATTAAAGTCGGATAAAATTATTTTAAGAATTTAAATATCAATTCTTAGAAAACGTATGTGATTCTCAGACTTAATATAAATTCTAAAATACAAATATTTTAAGGCTTCTAGCGATTAAATTAATAAAGTATATTGTACGTGTATTTTAGTAGATCTTCACTTAGTATGCTATTATTTTATAGTAATATATATATATATATATATATATATATATATATATATATATATATATATATATATATATATATATATATATATATATATATATATATATATACAGTAATCACCGCTTATAGTGATCGGTGGTTATAAGAATCAACCGTTTATAAGAATCAATATCGAAAAAACAAAAACAAATGTATTTTTTCCATGTTAAAATTTTCGCTTTAAAGAATCAATCCACCGGTTTTAATAATTAGCTTACACTCTTCGCTTCCCTTTCATTTTTCCAAAAAAGCAACTTAAACCCTCAAAAGGCACAAAGTTTTTTCGTTGGTTTATAAAGAAAGTGATAAGATGGGATGAAATACAGTCGTAAAATGCGTTCCTTTCTTTGTTAGACATAACAAAATAGTTTTCCCTTAAAAGCTTTAGCACATCACTGTCCTATTAGCTGGACCCGGAGGCATCTTTACCCGGCCGTGTCCGATTTCACTTTTCTCCACCTGCAAACAAAGACAGGGACTCTTTTTTCCCACCTTCCTCATCCTGGTTGCGGCTTCCTGTACCCAGAAGCACATAAATCTTCTGCGAAGTGTCCACTATGACTTAGGCAAACGTAACATTAGTAGATTCAGTACGTTATAATACCGTGAAACGTAAGCTAGAAGGTGAATCTTCGTCTGATACTATTGGCATTGAAAGAGGTATAAGCAGTCTCCCGAAAACTTCATTGCGTCAAACTACCATAAAAAACTTTTACTTGCTCCCTTCCTGTAGCCGAAATGTTAAAACTGTTAAGCAGGTATGTTGTAACAAATATTGGATTTTTTTCTCCTCTTACTCGAATTATGTGTATCTACTTATAAGTCTAGAAATTAAGTTCTAGAAAATAAAAATAAAATAATAAAAGTCTAGTAAGTCTAGAAAATAAAAAAAATAATTTTAATAAAAGATAATTAACGTAAATTAAAGAGTATTTTATGGTAAATTATCTAATATATGTATATATGGGTGTGTGTGTGCCTGTCCAAAAACCTAAATTTCGGCTATAAGAATCAACCGCTTATAAGAATCAAAAACATTAATAACAAGCGTGGTTCTTATAAGCGGAAATCACTATATACACTGCTGGCCACCCAAATTGCAACACCAAGAAAGACAAGAAATATCACAACAAAATTTATTTTGAAGATAACATGTTGACCAAGTATCAAATGATTAAATTTATAGACTTTTGTGAAGTGTGGTTCCTGCCAAAATCAGTAGCCAGAGTAGCCGCCATTGTTGGAGATCACCGCTGCCACACGCCTCTGCATTGATTCAAAGAGACTTTGGATGAGTTCCTGGGGTACAGCAGACCAAGCAGCTTCCCCACATTGCCAAAGTTGATCTGCTGTGGCAGCTGGGTATGGAATCTGGATCAATCGTAGAGCAACCATGGACCACATGTTTTCTATAGGCGAAAGATCCGGAGAGCGAGGCGGCCAGGGAGGCAATTCAATCTGGCGATTGACGAAGAACCGTTGGACAATGCGTGCCACGTGTGGTCGCGCATTATCCTGTTGAAATATGGCTGTGGGCAAGCCCTGAAGGTAAGGAAGGACAACTGGCTCCAACACCTCGGAGATGTAGCACTGGCTGTTTAAAGTACCGGCAATGCGTACTAGATGTGTGCGAGAGTGATATCCAATACCGCACCATACCATAATACCCGGTGCAGGACCAGTGTGGCGGTGCTTAAGGCAACAGTGGACTTTCATAACTAACTTTTTTTCTTTTAAATGAATTTCCTTGAAAATTGATTATGTTATTAGCAGTACAGTTATATAAAAGTTTCTAAAATTTCAAGGTAAAATATGAATTAGTTTTGGAGTTATTAATTATTAATTGTTTCAAAATTAGTTTAATTAAAAATGCTCCAGGCGTATCAATTTTGCATAAAATATGATAGAAATTTTTTTAAGTATACCTTTTTGACCTTAGAACAAAACTTGGTTGTTGTCGTAAGCATTCATAGAAAATATAAAGAGAAAAAAAATAATAATTGTGATAATACCCATATTTCGCAGATTAAACAGCAATAGTGGTTAATTAAAGTGCATAACTAACATATTATATGCTTCAAAACATATCTGTTTCAACTAACTTTAATTTTATATACTCTAACGGAAATAATTCTGGAATTTCAAAGACAATGATCTATTTTCAATACGCCTGGAACATTTTAAACTTTTGTAATATATGAAAATTTTACTTCTGAGTAAACAGCATTTTAAGTTATTATTGCCATAAATCATAAAATATTAATTTTTAAATACTGTATAACAAGTGAATATTAGTTACCTTAGATATATATGGATGCACATTAAAAATTAAATAAGCTAGAAATGTAAGAAAATAATATTTTGGCAAAACAAAATCAGTCGTTATTGAACCAGAAACCTTTGTAACAACGCTTTACTTTATCTGGTCAAAACATCAATGCTGCGACTTATAAAAGATTACGACTTTTACACTTTCATACCAAATTATAAAACGTTCATATTTATGAAATAAAAAATATTAAATTTATTTAAATTGAGCCTCTTTCCTCACCACACAAATGAGGTAAGACTCATAGGCACTTTTTTTTATTATTGTGGTTTGTGGTAAATTAATTTTTAAATTCTGTATAAGAAGGGAATATTACTCGCCTTAGATATATATGGATGCCCATTACAAATTAAATAAGTGAGAATAGTAAGAAAATAATATTTTGGCAAAACAAAATCAGTCGTTATTGAACCAGATACCTTAGTAACAATGCTTTACCTTATCAGGTCAAAAAATGAATGCTGCGACTTATAAAAGATTAGACTTTTATAATTTCATACAAAATAATGAAAAAGTCCATATTTATCAAATAAAAAATATTAAATTTATTTAAAATGAGTATTTCCTCACCACCCAAATGGGGTAAAACTCATAGGCTCTTATTTTATTATGGTTTTCCCCAGAGGCCTAATCCACAAGTCTACAATTGAAATAAACCAGGACCATAAGTGGTACCTTCATGCTTCTCTTTTTTAGAATTTAAAGCTTTTTTTTAAAATCTTTTTGAAAATGCAGGCTTTAATTCTAAAGATCGCTGAATTTTTTGATGGTTTCTGCGACTGTTTCTCCTTTCAGCGATTGTTATTGAGTCCACATTAGTTTGTACATTTTTGTACAAAATTTTAAGGGATTCTATGCACCCAAGATTGTATTCACTGACAGCTGAAGTCACTGCCAGTTCTAATCGTTTTTTGGACACGAAAACTTCTTTGGGGCACTTATTCCATATAACGCTATGCAACGTCTCATTTGCATTCTGCGTTTTTGCAGAGATGCAACGTTGCAGAAGATCATCAGATGCCAACCTTTGGTACACTGGTAAAATTTTTGCAACCACATTCTCAGCCAAAGGGGTTTTCATCATATCATGGCTTCTTGGAGTTTCACCAAGAGCTATTGCTCGTTGATAAAAACACCATGAAGAGACGCCAGTAGGACACTTTGCATGATTTGGTTTTCTATCTGTTGACATGCAGTGATATAATGTGGCGAATACTGAGGTTTTCATCTTTTCCACATTCGGCGCATTATCTTTTATAGCTTTTCTATAAAAGTTTTGGAGTTTTAGTATAGTTTCATCTTTTAAATTACCTTGTTTACGACCACTAATTGTGACGCCTTTTACTCGCCACTCTTTAACTTTATTTCTCAAGGCAGTTCCCAATCTTTTAGATATGTGATTGACACATTCTTCTTTAGAAATCTGTTTTTCTGCCCCATACACATTTGCTTGCAAAAGATGCTGATACGTTTTTGCATCTCCATCAGAAAGCACTGTTGTATAGCGCATTTTATTTTTCATAATAGAGCGTTTCCACAAAATAAGTGCTGCACACATCTCCATGCTTCCTGAGGAACCGTCAAAATTTTTTTGACAGTTTGGTTTGTGGCCATTTTGCCAAATTGCAAATTCTGCACTTTTACCCTGTAAGTCACGAGCAGCTGACACACAATCAGGACAGTATTTAGAAAGAATTTCGTAGTCCACAACAAGTCCTGTAGCTACGTCAATAACTGCGCCAATGCCATATAAAGAGGTATGTCCTCTTTTTTGCCAGGTGCCATCATATGATACAGTTATATCTATGATGGCATCCTCGTATACAGTTGACTGCTCTTCAAAATGGGCTTTACGCACCATTTCTTGAGATTTTAGCAGAATCTCATCTTTTGCGGATTTATTGCTCTCAGACAAATCCTCTAAACATTTAGCAAATGTTTTTTTATCCATGCCTGGCATTCCCAGAATCATGGAAAAATTTTCAAGGGCAGCATGGCCTTTCCCAATGGCAAGAAATGCATTGACAATATTTTTATTAATGCTAAATTTTCTAGAAGATATTTCTCTAGAACTTGAGAAATTTTTAGCATAAATGTGTCCACATTCGGAGCAAAACAGTTCTAAGCTTTTGGAAAATCCATATGACTGTCCAGATGAAACATTCAACAGTTTATAGAATTGCATTCACTGCATGGGACTGTGCTTAGTAAAGCAGACCACGAATAATTATCCATTAGTGTATAATCTGCTAGTGCACAGCTCTCACTAACAGTGTTTTCAATAGTTATTGAAGACGTTTTTCCATCAGTATCACTACAGAAACGCTTCCTTGAATTCGCAGCTGCAGCATTCCTTCGTTTGCTAGGACGCCCTTTCGGCTTTCCCCAACGTGAACTAATGCTGTGCATTGCAAACTATTATCTACAGCAATAATTACAAAAGAAAAATATATATATTTAACTTCAAAATTAAAAAATCAAAGATAAAAATCTCAGAGATAATTCGAGCAAAAGTAAGCTGATGCTGAACTAGAAATGATCTCTTACACGTGAAAACTAGCGGTCACATGTAAACAAACTACTGGGTGAAACACAGTCATAGATGCAGTTAAGTACTCGCTTACGTTCGACGCTAAATAAAATTAGAAAATCATGGGGTTTGAAATGAAAACTTACGAAAAGGAGGTTTGTTTACATTTGAGTTGCCATTTAAAAGGGGCGTGGTCAGTTTGTTTACTATTTTTAAATGCCAATAAATAATGATAAAATGATCGGAATAAAAAAAAAATTTTGCCCCTTATTCCTAATGATATATTCTTCCATTATTCACTAAAATCGAAAATTCGAATTTTTGGTCAATTTTAGCCAATTTGAAAGTCCACCATCGCCTTAACGCAGCTGTTCAGCATCCTCTCTTCACGGTGTCTTCAGACTCGAATGTGACCATCGTGGTGTCGCAGACAGAAGCGTGACTCGTCAGTAAAGACAATTTCATTCCATTCTGCCGTCCACATCCTTCTGTCATCGCACCATTGGCGGCGGAGACGTCTGTGGTTCTGCGTCAAGGGTAGACAAAGCAATGGACGTCTTGCAGACAGACCACACTGCTGTAAACGGCGTCGAATGGTACGCGCAGACACTGGATGATGCGTTACAGACTGCATGTGCTGTGCTATGGTTCGTGATGTGACTGAGCGATCCGTCACTGCCATGCGCACAATTTGCCTGTCATCACGTGAAGTGGTGCGCTGAGGTATATGCGATCGAACACGCCGGTCCGTCGTACCCTCCTGCATCCAACGATCACATATCCGCATTACAGTTGTTTGGTTTCGTCCAACACGACTACCGATTTCTCTGAAAGATAATCCACAATCTCGGTAGGCCACTATCCTTCCGCTGTCGAACTCGGATACTTGATCAAAAGATGGTCGCTGTTTTCGACGAGGCATAATTGATCTTTTTTTTGAAAAACCACAAGAAAAACACAATTGCCGAACTTGAAATCGTCGAAATCTCCAAGCCTTAAATAGCGCTTTGAAGTGGCGCCACAGGCGCGAGTGATGTGCGTCTGCGCTGAAATTCTAATCACTTGCATATCTCACCCTCGCTAATGTATGTTGTAAATTTCATGTTATTTGCATGTTTCCTTCAGGGTGTTGCATTTACAGTGTCCAGCAGTGTATATATATATATATATATATATATATATATATATATATATATATATATAATGTAAGTTGTCTCGGGGCGATGCAACACAGGCAGGTTTACTTGTAATAAATCCGGGGTAACTCGGGAAAGTTCCTATTTAATCCGTAGTCTTGGAACCGGGGTAAGCGATGCTCCCTCGAGTAGGGAGATTCAAAATTACTGAGAAGTGTAGTCGTGACTTTTTCAGCAAAACGAGTGGCTGACATATTGATGCTGGCACGCTGGAGAGAAAAGGACACTTCCAGAAGGACGGAGTACTCAGCTTAACTTCTAAAGGTTTATATTATAAGGTAGGTTCTCGCTGAATATCCGTACATCAAACATTTCTACAGATCACTTACTTCGGGAAAAATCTCCGAAGCGCAACGCTGCGATGATATGTACGGAGAGCTCAAACTCACGTCATTTTGGGTTTGAATGTGAACACACAAACACTGCCAGAGGCGTTGGGATTTTCGAGAGGTTCAGGCGAGCAAAACTTTTAATTGGCTGAATGGTGACAGCTGACTATCACGCCACCTCAGTTGCTGATTTCGTCATGGTTCTCGAACAATCTTCTTATATAACATGTAGGCGCTTGGCTTGTTTAAGGGGAAACGAATAGATTGCTTTATAGTATTTAGATCAAAATCAAATTGGGAAATAATATTCTGTTGCGGTAAGACAAAGTTAATGAAGGGGAAGTTTTATCGTTTCATATATATATATACATATATATATATATATATATATATATATATATATATATATATATATATATATATATATATATATATATCATCTTTAACTTTATGTAACTACTTCCGTTTCTGTTTTTTTTTTTTGGTGATTAAACTCTGATTGAAAGTGATCACCCGATGCATGGTCACCCGCACAAGTGAAACTATTATTCTATTCTGTGGATACAGCGTCTTTAGAATACGATAGTAAAAACAATGTGATAGAAAATCATTTCATTTAAAGCATAATCCTCTCAACTCTCGAACTAGAAAAATCAAAATCTTCTGTCCATTTAACTAATTTTTTCACGTTTGCAAATTAAAGTTAAATAAACCGATTTCTAATGTACAGATGGTGGACAAAATAATACGAACACCTGTGAAATAATGGGAAATCTTTATTAATAGGGGGTTGGACCACCCTTTGACTGAAGTACAGATTTAATGCGACGCGGGATAGATGCATAAAGGTCGTGGACAATATTTAAAGCGGACAATATATAAGAGCGGTCTCTAATTCCGAAAGTCCGAATGGAGGTGGAAATCGGGAATGAAGTTTGGACTCAAAATATTGCTATAAATGTTCAATAATATTCAAGTCCGGAGACTGAGCGGGGCAGGCGAGATGTTCAACTGCATCGTCATGCGCGAACCATTCTTGAACACACCTAGCAGTGTGGATAGGGGAATTGTCGTCTTCAAAATGCGGTCGCTCTCCAGGGAATACAGTCTGGACAAAAGGATGGACATGATCCCCTAGAACGCTTAGATAGTGATTGGATTTGATCCTCCCATGCAGAATAACTTGAAAGTGGCCCAAGACCGCGCCAAGATATCGCACCCCATACCATAAAGGAGCCACCCCCATGCTTCACAGTCGGCAAGAGGCATTCAGAATGAAACGCTTCTTTGGGCGTTCTTCAGACATAAACGTGTCCGGTCGTCTGAAATAGGGTGAATAACGATTCATCTGACCATATTACCTGTTGCCACTGCTGTGGGGACCAGCCTTTGTGATCTCTGCACTATTGGCGTCACTTGAAAGCATTAGTTGCTGTCACCAAGGGTTTACGAATTGCCACTCTGTCATAAATGTTCGCAGCATGAAGTTCGCTTTTGACAGTTTTTGTTGAAACGGGGTCCTGGAGATGACTGTTAATTTCGGATTTTTTCTCGGATAACGATTTTTTGTGCTTTCGGGCTACTATGCGCTTCAAGACCCGTCTATCCCTATCAGCAAGCTTGGACTTTCGGACACTGTTGTGCTTTGAAGACGTCATTTTACCTTCTTTCGTGTACGCTGTCATAACGGCTGATACCGTAGTCCTTGCAAACCCCAAAATGTTTGCTGTTTCCGTAACCGATGCTCCACTTAAACGCGCTCCAACTATCATTCCTCTTTGGAACTCTGACAGGTCTGACATTTGAACTTATCACAGACAGTTCGATAGAAGCATGCAACGTAGGTTACTGCGGTTGAGAGACTGATACCTTCTTCTTCACGCTCACTAGGTGGCAGACTTCTGTTGCAGATGGTGCGGCTGTACTGCAAGTGTGAAAAAAAGTCATACTTTTTCACAGGTTATCGTATTATTTTGTACTCCATCTGTACATTATTCCACTACTGAGTTGAAGGTATCAAAAATAGGCCGTTGAACTAGCTATTACACATATAAAATTGAGTTGTTGTCTATACGGATCATGAGCGCTTGGGCAATCAAGATTGTATCATGCTTTGATATAAGCGTTTCATGTGTTTTTCACCTTGTTATTTAGAGAAGTTGAATCAAGAGGTGAAGCACAAAATATAAAGGAGTATCCAGAAAATGAAGGTTAATATATGCTTTCCATTGCCTAACTACACAATGTTTTGATATTAACTTATCTTTAATTTAGTTAAAAAAAGCATTAAAATAGTATGGTAAATGCAAAAAATGTTACACCAAAAGTGGAGAACATTTATATCCATTTCAGAGTGACTGTTTACTGTTTCTCCCTTTTCTTACGAAAATAAAATCATTTTTACGGATTTAATGCATTTTATCTAGAAGGTCAGAAAACCTGGCAGGGTTGAATCTAACCCACACAAACAGTTTGCAGTTAAGATTCATCTGAAGCAATATGATGTACAATAAGTTCGGAACAAATTATATTAAAGAGAATTTGATTCATCGATACTGAAATTAAATTAAAAAGCCTTAGAAATTTACTAAAATATGTAACAACGCTTATATAGGTGAAACAATTATTTTCCATTTATTTCAACTTTTTTTTAATATGATAATCAGAGCTAATTTGACATTAATGTGCACTCTTCCCATAAAAATTTTGCTATGAGGAATGTAACTATGGACTCGCATTTCTCATAACAAAATTATCTCACTATCTACTACACCATTGCAGGTAGTGAGATAGTTACAGATAGTGAGTGCACCACTGCACTCACTATCTACTACACCATTGTGTCGAAATTCGTAAAACATGCTGAAGAAGCACGGCTAAAATCAAAATATCTTTAATTCATCAAATTCCAGCCTGTTGACCATTAGGTCATAAGGCTTCGTGCTGTCCAATATTTTCCCACAACACTATTACAATAATATAATGCAGGGCATTCGTCTATGTGTGCAGAAGTCATTTGTTGTCCGGTTGAGCATAAAATACTCTCAGGTGAGTTGACAATATTAAAACGAAAGAGAAGTTCACGGAGACAATCGTGCTCATTCAAAAGTCTAATAGTGGCAGTCGGAGTCGAAAGAAAAGCATCAGGAACATAATGGGAGCATGTCCTGACAGCGCTCCAGGACTAAGCACGAGAAGATTGAGCAGTCGCTGTATAGAAGGAATGTCTAAAGACTCTAATTAGGTCTAGTTTTGATGAGTGAAAGGGCAAATTTCTGTTTAATTTCTGAATTACACTGTACCCTCTCTTTGCCATAAAGTCAGCTTTCTCATTTCCTTCAACACCACATCGGGAGGGCACCCACTGCAGAGACACTTTCAGATGAATTCTCTAAAGAATGTCTAAAGACTCTAATTAGGTCTAGTTTTGATGAGTGAAAGGGCAAATTTCTGTTTAATTTCTGAATTACACTGTACCCTCTCTTTGCCATAAAGTCAGCTTTCTCATTTCCTTCAACACCACATCGGGAGGGCACCCACTGCAGAGACACTTTCAGATGAATTCTCTAAAGAATGTCTAAAGACTCTAATTAGGTCTAGTTTTGATGAGTGAAAGGTCAAATTTCTGTTTAATTTCTGAATTACACTGTACCCTCTCTTTGCCATAAAGTCAGCTTTCTCATTTCCTTCAACACCACATCGGGAGGGCACCCACTGCAGAGACACTTTCAGATGAATTCTCTGGAGAAGGGATCTAAATAAAATCAAAATATATGCAGCTCCAGTATACCGGTAGCTTTGAACATGGTATCTTTGGCATGCTTTAAGAAATTAGTCATTTTTTTTGTTATGAAAATTTTTACGACGATTTGTGATAGGCGATAGTTGTTTCCGAAGTCGGTTGCTTGACTTCACTTTGACAGTCACTGGTACATGTTTACAGAAATTCCAAAATTCCTTTCCATCCACCGTACTCATCGGTTTTGCCTTGCTGAGGAGTCCATAACAAGGACAGAACCTAGTTCGAAATCAACCTGAAAGCTGGAGATACATATTTTTGCTTTTACATCATTGTGGTTTATGGTTCGAGGTAGCACAATGGTTGACCTTTGGGCTGCGAACGGAGGATGCCTAGTTTGAATCCCGACATATGTTATTAAATACCTGCGAGTGTAAGTCGGATATGGGCATGTTAAATCCGTAGACCAAAATGTCCTACCATGACGTCAAGGGGTGGGGGAAGTTGCGATACCTCCACTGTCACCCCTAACGATGATCGATCAAAATTGAGGTGGCACCAAAGGAACAATGTTGACTCACCTGTATGTTGCTCCAATATAAAAAGTAGTATATATTTTTTGCTGTTTTGTGTAAATATCTCAGGACTAATGCGATAATATTTTTATTGCAGATGAAGTGAAAAAAATATTACACTATTCAAATTTCTTTAGAAGTTTCATACAAACATATTAATCAAATATTGGAAATAAAACAGGAAACCTTGAAAACATATAAGTTTATTTAACACTGTCTGTGCGTGTGAATTCTCGCCCATGTTACAGCTTTCATAAAAGTCGCTAGTATTTCATTTCCGTTCTTACAATCAGTCCTACAGAAAAGTGCATTAAAATATTTGTGAGTGATTACCATAAACGTGTGTCTAGCGTATATCCATTGTAAAGGTTATGCAAAAAAAGTCACTATTCTATGTAATTTGTGCAGGTACGTAGATGCCCCAAAACGGCTTGTATTGTTCCTTTCATTTCAAATTTTGCAATCGGTTCTATAAACGATTTCCATTACAACTTTTGGGAATAAACTTAATATGATATGTCTAGCGTGACGACAGTATAAATGCTATGCAAAAACAATCCCTATTCCTATCCCATTTGTGTAGTTATTGTTGATATCTTTTCCTTATTGTCCCATAAAAATTAGCCTTTTTGGGCACGTAGCGATGAAAAATTGCATCCCAAACCACTATCACCACTTTCTTCCGCAACCATAAAAAAAAAAGATGCGCAAACTTTGTTCTTACTGCCTTTTCCGCTTTTTGTCATCACTGCCATAATAAGGATCCTTTATTATTTTTTGGCCATTTCACCGGAAACAAAGTTAACTCTTTCCAATTTATCCGGGATAATATTTCGGGGTCCGAACACGAACAGACAGCAAATTTTTGTTGCCACCCGGAAAAAGAAAATATAATCTACAGGAAAAGAGATGGGGTCCAGATATTATTGGACCCGGAATGCGAATTTTATCCGGTAAATTATCATTTAACGTCGACTTATTACACAAACATTTCTTTCTTTTCGTTGTAACTAAAGTTATAATTTTGATGTTACCGGGGAGAAGAAGAAAGGAACTATAAATCAAAAGGCAAAGACGTTTCGATCAATAAAAATGATTGCTCTGTGTTCCTTTTCATGCGATTTTGTTTTTATTTTATCTCATTCTATTCTAGCAAACATATCACATAATATATTTGTGAGAAAGCTTTCTTTCCTTCTTAATGCACCATATGGTGCAGAAAAAATATGTCACTGAATTTAATAGATTGCTGTAGTGTATTTTTTAAAAATAAATCCAATGCAATCAGGGTAGTTGTCAAGTTTATCCATTGTAAAAAATTTTGGAGATTGAGATGTTGCGGAATTTTTCCTATTATTTTCAGGTAATGTAGGAAAAAAAGCTAGGTCGCTTTTAGACAAGCATAAATAGTCAAAAAACAATACATTTTTGCAATATATTTTAGGAATATTTTAATGTATATATATATATATATATATATACAGTCGAACCTCCATATATCGAAGTAGCAAATTGCCGGCAAAAAATTATGTATAGAATTTCGATATATAGAATTGAGCTTAGTTTTATCATAATTCTCCTAAAAAAAATTAAAGGTAATTTTCATATACGTAACTCCATTTCTAATTTATAAGCGAATCCCATTAAATGAAAGTTAATAACTAAAAATAAATTAATATGAAAGATTTATTGAGTACTACATATCTTTAATAAAACAATTATCCAGACAATGGTTACAATGATCACAGTTACATTCTTTTAAAAAAAACTATGAATACCTTGCTGAACAGCCAGTTTTGCGGAAAGTTCAAAGAAATGTTGTATTTATTCAGTCCACTAAAAACTTAATCAGGGACATTTTCCGCGAATTGAAGTCCACGACGTATTGTTTCAAATGCCAAAAATTTGGAGATTTTATTCTAAAGTGGAATAAAATCTCCCAATTTGTCTTGAAAAAAATTTCGATATATAGAGATTTTTTCGATATATAGAAACAATTTTTCTATGTAATGAACATGGAGAATTGCTAAAAGTTCGATATATAGAAAATTTCGATATGTGGAAGTTCGATATATAGAGGTTCGACTGTATATATATATATATATATTGATATTGGTATCAACAGTCTAGATTTTATACTCATAAAATCTGTAAATTCAATAAGATCACACCATCTTTACTAAACACCATGCAAGAAATGTTTATAAAGATAAAAAGGGCTGATGATTCGAATTGGTATATTGTATACTAAACGATGTACTGCTTGTCATTTAACATTAGAATGAATAAGGATGCTCAATTGAGGTAACTACCTACGTTGAAAATGTCATATTTTGACTATTTTGGTCTATTTTAATTTTTGCAAGAATCTTGTAATTCAGTTTTTTCTCTTTTCAAAACCGTTTTGATTTTCATTCTACATCAATTAGAAGCAGAGTTATAGCTATTTTAGAATCATCGTCTGCTACAAAATTGAAGTGAGAAACAACTTTCAATGCGTTTTACTCAGAATTATGTTTTTTAGCACAAATCTCTACCGTTATCATAATATTTCCCATAATAATGTATATAATTTCACAAAATTTTCAGGAAATGTTTGATGCTATTGTTAATGAAATTATGTACAATAACTGATATATAATAAATAGTTTTTTTTTTTATTTTGGGCTATTTTTATAAGAAAAAGAATGACGAATCGGGGAAAATTTTCCTATTGAAACATAACATTGTGTGTATTATTTTTGCATTTTAAAATTTCTCTTAGATTGTAGGTCATTTTGAATATAACTGTCATATGTATCATGTGTGACAAGGAAATTATAGTAGTAGCATTAGAATTTTGTGCAGAGTGATAGGCGTTTCAGCTAAATTTCATTAAAAATTACTTCATATTGATAAAACTAAAAACAATAGTATTTACAGGTAAATTTTCGTTTATTTGTTTAATTCCTATGTGCTATTTTACCATATTGAACCAAAAAATCCTTAAAAAATTATTTTTTAAAAAATTGGCTCCGAACGTAGGCAGTCACCTTGAGTTGTTTTCATGTAAGTAGATGAGTGTACCATGATTTCAGGTTGTTTGTAAGTTGAAGTCTAAAGACATATAGACCATATTCTGGAGGAAGAGATGTCGCTATAGGTCTGTATCAGTGGCTCTGAGTTAGGTATGTACTTCATGCGTCTAACAAATTTCATAACCAACAATTTTCACTAATGTAAATTGAGTGCAGTAGGATCAAACCAGCAATCTTCATAAGACCCTTTGTCGGATATCGTTTGCCATGCTGCATTAATGCGAACAGTGTTCAATTATTCAACTATATATGCCAAAGATAAACCTATGATGATACCCTCTTTCATATGCAGAGTAGTATGAAGTAAAACATATTCTTACACGGATTTTTAAATCCTCTGTTTTAATAATGATGGAAAATCAACTTAAGGCATTTACATCACATGTTCATTCTCTTGGTATAATGCGTTTTATTTTTTTTAAGCGTGATATATAAAACCTCAAAAAAAAAGACTTCTTTGAGATATCGACAGAAAAAAAAGTAAATAAAAATAATTTTTTTCTGCGACACCATATGAAAGGAGTTGAGGGATTTTCTTTTTTAAATACTAGTTTTCAAATAATTTTTTCTACTTATTTTGTTTTTTCTTAATTATTTTGTTTGTTTCGACTTACAAAATTAATTTTTTCAGAGCTTGAAAAAAATTAAAATACGGGTGAATTTCTGTCAGATTTATTTGTATTTTCTACAATGTGATCCAAATCTAAATTAATTGGTTAAAAAATATGAATATAGTAGTATACTGGATTGGCCAAAATGTTGGTTCATATTTTACTAGGTTGGGTGTAGTAGCATTTGATTGCCTTGAACGTCAATCGAAACAATTTTGTTAAAATGTGATGTGACAGCTCTCCTATCAGCGTGCATTACAAACATAAACTTATCAAAATTATCAGGCGATTATGGAGACAAACGTTTGTAGTAGGTAGTAAATTATTAGAGCGAACAGGTGCACCCTCGGTTGAGTATTAAATTTATTGCGAAGCGACTGGTCTGCAGGCTTAATCACGTCGCACACGTAATGGTTGGATCGGTATATATATATATATATATATATATATATATATATATATATATATATATATATATATATATATATATATATATATATATATATATATATATATATATATATATATATATATATATATATAAATCGTAAGGGATTTTTTTTGTGGATAATATCCAATCGTCGTCCAATGATGCATTAGAAAGAAAAAAAAATATATTTTATTGTCTAGTTAGTTGTTATGCACGTGACAATAAATTAATTTACAGTGTCAGAAAAAGAAATCACGTGATCAGCATTTAATAAATCAAATTCTAAAATTTAATCTTTAAAAATTCACCACAAATCAGAAATTTGAGGTTAAAGTTCGAAAAATATTCCATTTTAAAGGAATTTTTATGATCTTTCTTGTCATATAAATTTTATAACCCTCAAATAATCTTTTAAAATGCAAACTTAAAAAAAGTTACAAAAGCAGGTTAAAAATTTAATTTTAAAAAATCTACGAAGAACTTTTCAAAAACATTTCTTACTGCACCCCTACACCATAGGGAGAATCACCATGCAAAATTTCAGCCCTTTATGTCCAGCTGTTTCGTCTGTGCGTTGCATGTCAGTGAGTCGATCAGTCAGTCAGACAGTTACGGAACTGTTTTATATATATATCGAAAAACACTATTGGGGATTTGGGGATACTCATTTTAATACTGAATATCGAAGAAAACTACCAACATTTTCGGCATATTTTTTTTTATTTTAAAAGAGGTAAAAAAGTCACTAAAATATTTAAAAAGAAATAAATAGAGAGAGAAAGGAGAGATTTGTGCAGTGTGAGTTTTGGAAAGATGGAGTTAAGAAACTGCAGAGAAAATTGCTGATCATGCTGAAATGAAACGGTGAACATCTTGTTCAATAAAGTTATTAGTGAAAAACTGAAATATGTCCTGTATTTTTACGAAAAAAAAGAGCTTACTTTTTGGCCGACCTAAGAAATTATATTAGTAGTGTTAGGAATCGTTTATAAAACACAAACAAAAATATCATTTTTATACATTAAATACATATTTATATTGGAAATTTCAGTTGTAATATGATTTAATGGCAGAGAAGGAAAATTTATATTTCAAATGTTTTTTTCTTTTTTTTTTGATAATAATATAACTTCAAAGGAACTCAAATTTTTATATAATAATTATAATTGTTTTAAAAAAATCTCATCGTACGTTATTTCTTTTGAAAAGAACGCAATTTAAGAATAACAAGAAAAATCCTTCTCTGTCTTTGTTTGAAAAAATAATTCCTGGAGTAATTGATTTAGAATGTTTTTCTTATATTTGACTTTTCAATTTAAGTATTTATCCAATCTTCAAAACGCATTCTTTACAAAATTCAATTTTAAAATAATATTTTCTAGAAGTTTCAAATAGCAACTATGTTTATTTTTTACGTATTATTTTTTAAAGCACTAATCACAATACCATTTAGGAAAATAATATTTTCTTCAATAACTTTGATCAACAACGATGATGATATAATATATATATATATACACTCATGGACAACAAAATTAGCGCACCAAGAAATAATTGCGGGATCGTAACGAAACTTGCAATGAAGGTACATGTCTGGGAGGTATGCTAATGATTAGAAATGCAGCGTGATTGCGCATTACGTATAGCCGGTAGAGGGCGTTGAACATCGTACTCTGTGGAGTATAAAACAGGTATCCAAAGCTTGTTTGAGTGTGCTGAATCATTTACAAAGGAAGAGCTGAGATACACATGCCATTACGCCATGTTCGAAGAGAATATAAGCAGTTGTCGCAGTTTGAGAGGGGGAGAATCGTCGGGTTGATGGAAGCTAGGTGGTCAGCTAGGCGAGTAGCTCGTCAATTAGGCCGCTCTGATTGTGTTGTGAGGAGGTGTTGGGACCAGTAGACCCGAGAGATGTACACGAAGACCAGGCTCAGGACGCCCTCGACAGACCAGTCGTCGAGAAGACCGCCACATCGTAAGAAATGCAAGCGTACAGCAACTGCTTCATCGGCCGCCATCCAGGCACAGGTAGCACCTTCACTAGGGGCCTCTGTGTCTTCTCGAACCATACGAAGGCGCCTGGCTGATGGACAGTTGGTATCGCGGCGCCCATTACGTGTGCTGCCCTTGACGCTCACCCATCGAAGACTCCGTTTGGAGTTTTGCCGCGCACAAGGAAACTGGACTGCAGAGGAATGGAACCAGGTCGTCTTTAGCGACGAATTCAGATTCAATCTCGGCAGTGATGACAATCGTGTTCGTGTGTGGAGAGCCCGTGGTGAACGCTTCAATCCTGCCTTTGCTGTACAGCGACACATCGCTCCCACAGTTGGTGTGATGGTATGGGGTGCCATTGCCTACAATACACGGTCACCCCTAGTATTGTTCCATGGCACCATGACAGCCCAGCGGTATGTTCATGAAATCCTGCAACCACATGTGTTGCCACTCATGCAACGACTCCCAGGAGCCATTTTTCAACAAGACAATGCTCGGCCTCATACGGCAAGGGAGTCACAAGACTGTCTCCGCACTGTTACTACCCTTCCTTGGCCTGCCCGATCCCCAGATTTGTCTCCAATCGAGCATATCTGGGATCATTTGGGACGACGAGTTGGGTATCCCACGAGTTTGAACGAACTAGGGGCAAGGTTACAGCAAATATGGAACGAAATGTCTCAAGACATCATACATAACTTGTATGACTCAATGCCCGATCGTATCGCATCGTGCATTCGCGCTAGAGGGGGTCCAACGGAGTATTAACTCCTCCGTTCTTTTGCCTTTTTCTCTGAAATAAATTATCCTTTTTCTTTTATATTCTTATCATTTGCTTATATCAAAGTAGTCATTACGTATGTAAAATTTCGTGTCATTTTGACGACTCCTTCTTGGTGCGCTAATTTTTTTGTCCATGAGTGTATATATAGTATATATATATATATATATATATATATATATATATATATATATATATATATATATATATATATATATATATATATATATACACGTAAACATCATATGCTATTTTATTGTTTATGTTGGTACAAAAGAAAGCAAATTGATCAAATCACGTTTTAAGTAACAACATTTTATATAAAAGCTTTTTCTTGAAATATTTTTTTTCATATATTTTTCAAATATATATATATCTTAATTATTTTTACAACACATGTATTAAGAAAGACTTGTTAAATATATAATAAAATGGCTTTCAAAGAATGACATATTTACGTTGTCAATATATAGAAATCCTATACAGAAATAAATATTTATTTGCTAACTTTCTGTTAAGAGTTGTTGTTAACGATTGAGTTAGCGTTAAAAAATCACGAGGAACGACTCAAATCCAATTTTATGTTTTTTATTCATTCTAGTTTCTTGATTACAATATATAAGAAAGAATATTGATGAGAATATGTCAGGAAAGAGAAGTATCGAAGTGGACAAAATATCTTGAGACATTTCGAAATATGGGATTTCTTGCAATCTATGTAGTTGCTAGAAATTAAAACATTAGGTCGAATAATATATTCATCACTTTTTTTTCGCATTTCTCAGAGTGATGTTTATATCTTTGAAATTTAATCATTGCACTACATTTGTGCATGCCACACATATTTAAAAAAATTAAATTTGTTAATTAGAATGCAATTATTTAAAAGTTTTCAAAAAAATCCTTTGAATATTTTGTATTACTTTACTTAAAAAATTATTAAGCATGCATTTATATTTACCATAAAATTTGGCGTAATATTGTTAAATGTTAGGGAGTCAATCATTTCTCATCTAAACTGATAAGCGGAAAACATTTATAGATCAATAAAATAAATGCTCAGTACTATTTCAGTTACTTTTAAATGTAATTACAATGTAATGTAATATATATATATATATATATATATATATATATATATATATATATATATATATATATATATATATATATATATATATATATATATATATACAGATAAAGAGAGATACATCCTTCATAATCGTGAACTATACCCCCATTTTTTAAAAATTCCCATCCTTCAGATAAAAAATAGGAAACCTTAGAACTGTACAGCATAATATATCATCGGAATATATAGAATTTAAGTACAGAGACAGTGCAAAATAATAGGAACGCCCACTTCGAAATGTGTCGTACATCGACCGTCCAATACAACTCCACGTATCGCAACAGACTGCCTTTTAGTGGCGGTGAAAGAGAAAGTATCATTAAATTATTTGCCAGTGTGACAATTGTATGAGAAAATTCTGTTCCAAACAAAGGGCAATTATGTTTGACCGACGTGCGAAGAGGCATGATTATTGGCACTCGAATAGCTGGAGCGTCCGTGTCGAGAACAGCCAACCTTGTGGGTATTTCAAGGGCCACCTTGGAAAGGTGCCCTCTGCGAATCAGAACAATGGGTGAATCTCGTAGTTAACCGGCAGGGATAGACGAGTTTTGAAGAGGATAGGAGCCCGAAACGAACTACACTGTAGCAGATAACCTCCGAGATGAACACCTATCTCCAGAACCCTGTATCCACCAAAAATATTGAACGGGAGCTGCATACTGCGGCCAATCACGGCAGATTGGCTATTTCATAGACATTAGTATTGCCGCGGAATGCTATATTAGTATTGCCGCGGATATTAGTATTGCCGCGGGACACATAAAGCGACGACGGTGGTGCCGAGACCACCAAAACTGGATATAAAAATATTGGGAACCGGTCATCTGGTCTGATGAATAAATCATCTACATTATTTCATACCATCGGACGTGTGTTCGTCTGGCGAACACCGGCAGAAGCATTTCATGTTGACTTTCTCGTTCCTACCATGAAGCATAGAAGGGGCTCTGTGATGGTATGGGGTGCAAATCGTGACGTAACTTGGGGCCACTGTTAGACCTGAAGGGGGAAGATCTGAAGCAAGAATTATCGCAGTATTCTCGCAGATCATTTCTATTCTATGCTGCAGACTTTGTTTCCTGGAGAACGTCCTCTGCTCCAAGAGGACAATGCCTCTGTTCACACGGTTCGCTGTGTTCAAACATGGTTAGATGAGCATAGTGATGAAGTGGAACATCTCATGTGGTGTCCTCATTCTTCTGATCTCAACATAGTTGAGCATTTGATGGGATTTTAAAGAACAGAGTCCGTGCTTGGTTTTCTCTTCCACGGACACGACCTGAGCTCAAGACCACTCTGCACGAGAAATGGGGCCGAATTCCCTTGAACTTTGTGCAAGACCTTTATTTGTCAATTCCAAGTCGAATGCAAGCTGCATTTAAGGTCAAGGGTGGTCCAATACCCTACAAATAAAAACATTGTTCACAGGTGTTCCTATTATTTTGTCGTGTACCTAAACCTTTCAGGTTCAGACATTTGCAGTATTATTTACGTAATTACAATATAACTCAGCCTCCATAGTCATTATTTATTTATAAAATTTTCCCACTTAAAATAACAAGATTTTAGATGAGAAATGATCGATTTCCTAATATTTAAAACTATTACGGCAGATTTTATGGTGAATAGAAATACACAAATTGTTTTGATGTAAAGTGATAAATCATTTGCAAAAGATACTTTAGAAAACATTTAATTAACTATTCTATAATTAATAAATTTAATTACAATATTGATTTGTGGCATGCATAACTGTACAACAATTCTAAAACCTTATTTAGATAAATTCTAAGAAAGATTGAAAAATATGTGATGTATAGATTCTCCGACATGATATATTAACTTCCAGAAAGTAAAGAGTTTTCACGAAAGCCCATTCTCTTAAATGTCTAAAGACATTCTGTCCTGTTCGAAACTTTTCTCTCCTGACATATAGTCATCAGATTTCTTTCTTTCCGAAGCTGAAATAAAGTATCAAATGAATCCTCTCGAAATCTTTAGATGATATATAAAGGTTCTTTAAATGGTGTTTGGACTCCTTTAACATCGCTCTCAGCTAATATCCTTTCCAGATTCAGTGAAAAGATTCAGTGGCCCTTTAATATGTTCAGTTATCAAAATGTATGATTGCAACGTCACTTGATTCATATTTTCTTAAAAGAAACCCAATTAAGTTAAAGAATAAAACGCACAAAAGTTACTTAAATGTTATATTTGACTGTATTTTTCATACAACTGCAATAATACAGAGGATCGATAATGAATATTTATTAATAAAGTGTTCCCACTTAAAAAAATAACATTTCAGACGGTAAAGGATTGATTTGGCAAGCTTTAAAAATATTGCGATAAAATTCCTGGCGAATAGAAATAGATAATAAATTCTTTTGAAGTAAAGTTATAAATCGTTCTCAAATGATGGTTTAGAAAACTTTTAATTAATTAACTCTAATTAATAAATTTTATTACAAAAATTATTTATGACATGAATAAATGTTCAGTGAAGTATTAAATGAATCCTCTTGAAATCTTTAGATGATATATAAAGGTTCTTTAAATGGTGTTTGGACTCCTTTAACATCGCTCTCAACTGATCCAGATTCAGTGAAAAGATTCAGTTGCCCATTAATGTGTTCAGTTATCAAAATATATGATTTCAGCGTTACTGAATTCATATTTCTTTTAAAATAAATTCAGTAAAGTTTAGGACGAAACACACAAAAGTTTCTTAAAATGTTATATTTTACTGTATTATGTATATAATTGCAATGATACGGAGGCTCCATAGGGCATATTTTTTATGATGTTTTCTCACTTAAAAAATAACATTTAAGAGGATAAAAGATTGATTCTTTTATCATTAAAAATATGACGCACGATTCGTTGACGAATACAACTATATGATAAATTATATTGAAGTAGAGTGATAAATCATTTTCAAAAGATAGTTTAGAAAACTTTTAATCAACTATTCTATAATTAATAAATTTAATTACAGTCGAACCCCTTTATAGTTAATCCGGTATATAACTAACTCACGTATATAACGAACGAAAATTTTTGTCCCGTCATTTTCCTATTGTACGTAAATTAGTATTGTGTCAGTTTAATGTAATCGATTTTAGTCGATTTAATTCATTAATGATAATTTTTTAATAGATTTTATCATTTTTTAATACAACATTATTGAATACACATTACAACTAATGAGTTATACATTTTGTGAACTCTAACATTTTTTTAACGGTTCCGGCATAGCGAATTACCGGATAAAGCGAACAAAACCTTTGGTCCCTTGAAGTTCGTTATAACGGGGTTCGACTCTATAAAAATTATTTGTGGCTGGCATAAATGTACAGCAGTTATAAAACTTTATTTAGACGAACATTATTCTCAGGAAGATGGAAAAGTGTGGTGTATAGATTCTCCGACATGATATATTAATTTCCAGAAAGTAAAAAGTTTTCATGAAAGCCCATTCTCTTAAATGTCTCAAGACATATTGTCCTCTTCAAAACTTTTCTGTCCAGACTTATACTCATCAGGTTTCTTTCTTTTGTAAGCCGAAAAGAAGTATCAAATGAATCCTCTTGAAATCTTTAGATGTTGTATAAAGGACCTTAAAATGGTGTTTGAATTCCTTTTAACATAGATCTCAGCTAAGCATTCTGTCTAAATACGGAAAAAACGACTTATAATATTTTCAGTTATCAAAATATATGTTTCCCACGTCGTGTAATTCCTATTTCTGGAAAAGGGGAAACTTTAGGATATCAGCAGTTCTCAAAAGTACAGAATTTTGGGTTACTTGCATTTTATATATGAGAATTTTCGGATATATTTTTTTCTTTATTTTGCTTTATATCAATTTATATTGTATAAAATAATGGCAGATATTTTGACAGATATCATGTCAGGTCATTTATTGCAATTTTTTTTTAATGTTGTCTAAAATTATTTCAAGTTACGCCCATTATCTATGTATATAAAACAGTTCCGTGACTGACTGAATGAATGAAAGATAACGCACAGACAAAACCGCTAGACCTAAAGGGATGAAATTTTCCATGGTGATTCTTCTTAAAGTGTTGGGTGAAATAAGAAAGATTTTTGAAAAATTCTTCTTAGATTTTTTAAAATAAAATGTGCAAGCTGTTTTAGTAATTTTTTTTTAAGGTTTGCATTTAAAATAATAAATTGAGGTTTATAAAATTTTTGCCACAAGAAAGACCATAAAATTTCCGTTTAAATGAAATCTTTTTTTGATCTTTACCTTCCTTTTCTGAATTTTGGTGAATTTTTAAAGATTTATTTTTAGAATTCAATTTATTAAATGCTGATCACGTGGTTTCTTTTCTTTTTGTGATACTTTAAATTGATTTATCGTCACGTGCATAGCAACAAAATAAACTGACCAAGAAAAATTAAAATACAGTAAAATATAAAATGTAACCACTAGACTAAATGAGGTGTAAGTTTTTTAAGATTTCAGTTTAAATTAGTACCTTTTATGGATATTAAACATACAAAATAATTGCATTCATGGACCACTGTATTTCATTTGAAAATTTTGTTCTACATCATTTTGGCTATAAAAATATCCGTTATGATTTTTTATAAATAAATATATATATATATATATATATATATATATATATATATATATATATATATATATATATATATATATATATATATATATATACTCTTACAGATATCGTGACACTTATTGAAAATAGAGTTTTATTCCGTTTACTGGTTATTTCAAGTTATTGTTTACTCCCACTTACATTATGTCTACATGTATATTTTTGAATTAGAATTTTTGAAATTCGTACATACCCTAGTTTACTAAAAAGTAATACGTGTAGAAAAATATAAATGTGTTTAGTCACCTAAATATCTGTTCGCTGGGTCACTTAATTCATATTTCAGAAAAGGGAACATTTGGATATCAGGAGTTATTTACAGTAAATAATATTTTAATACTGATGTTTTAAATTTTATAACATTATGACATATTTTTCCTTTGTGACGTCTTAAACCGAATTAAATAAAGTAAAATATTAAACAGATATATTTAAAAATATTATAACACTTGTTTTATTATAAATATATTTTTATATTGTTTACAAATGATTTCGCGTTTAAATTTATGCCATTTTACATTATGTCTACATACACATTTTTAAATTGTATTTTTCGCAAACCAAATAATATTGCTTAAATAAACAAATGTTCTTTTACTAGCATTATATCACTTCGGTTTTTGCAAATATTTTTAAACTTATTTAACAGTTATTTCAATTTTAAATTTACTGCCACTTATTTTACGTAAGCATACACATTTTTAAATGTCCTCTTCTAAAATCGTATATACACTAGCCCTTTGAAAAACATAAACCTTAATATAAGAAAATACATACTGGGATGATATAAGAATAATTTAAGATACAAAGTTATAAAATGTGAAATGATATTTAATCTGAAATTTTATAATATTCTTCCACGCAATATATTTTTTAATTCAAGAAATTAACATTGCAATTTATAAACAATTATATCCATTTGTAAACATTTGGTTAAACGTTTTCATATCTATTGGAAGAAAAACTGGTTTATTAAACAGCTTCAATCAAAGCATTGAATCTATACATTTTCCCGAAATGTTAATTGATAGAAAATATTATTTTTGAGACACATTTTGAACGTTTATATGTATTATTTAAAACTTCAGTGATACTATAGAAATGTTGGGGTTTGTATTATGCAGACTTAACGTTAACAAATAAACCTTTATAAATAAATATCCTCTTCAGTAAACTTTTGTGCATGCCAGATTCCTTTGCATTTTCAAAAATTTGTCCTAGAGCTGTTATTCTGAAAGAAACCTTAAGGAAATACGTCTAAAGTAAAAAGAAAAAAGGATAGAAGAGTCACGTAGACAGAAAAAGAATTTACTATGCATTTCAGAATAGCCAATAGGCATATGTAAAATATCTTCAGAATAAATTTTATTTCAAAGCATTTTTTTTCTTATTCGTAGGATTTTCCTGTGATCAATTAAAATTTGCATTTATAATAAAAAACATTGAAAGAAATATTTATGAAATAGTTATAACAACATTACTAACAACACTAAAGATAATAAATTATTTTGTAAATGATAGTAGATACAATTTTTTCTGAAATGTTCACTTACTAAAACCAGATCATTTACCTCAAAGTAGATAAGGATTTAAGAGCGTATCGAAATTTACAGATACCTTAAAAAAGGAAATGCCATACTATTCAATGATTATCCCGTAAATTACTATCATGAAACCAGATGATGAATTAATTGTGTACTGAAATTTACAAATATCTAAAAATTAATGCCATAATACTAAATAACTAAATGATTATACAATAAATGGCTACCATGGAACCAAATGATGATTTAAGTACGTATCGAGATTCATAAATAAATATAAAAATTTTTTAAATGCCGTAATACTGAGTGATTATCCACCGAAAAACTATAATGAAACCAGATGGTGATTTTAGTACGAGTCGAAATTTTCAAACAGAAAAAAAATAATAAAGAAATAAGGTAATTCTAAATGATTATCCACTAAATGACTATCATGAAACCAGATGATGATTTAAGTACGAGTCGAAATTTAATTACTGAGAAAAAAAAAACAGGTAAAAGAGTATCATGAAACCAGATGACGATTTAATTACGTATCGATATTTACAAACAAAAAGCCGTATTAATTAGTGATCATCCACTAATTAACTATCATGAAACCAGATGTGTTATTTATTTATTTAACAAATGCCACATAAAAATCAGACCACGAGCTCTCCAATATTTTTCGCCAATACAATTAAAACCACTTGGTGCAGAGCACATTTTCAAATGTTTGGCTGTCATAGGTTGACGACAGTCACAAAGAGTCCAGTCAGGAGAATCAACAACGAAACCAAGGAAGAGATGAGATCTCAGACAGTCAAGTTTTGTTAACCGCCTAAAACATGAAACAGCAGCTTTACTTAGGGCATCAGGAACACAAGTGGTGTTCTCATTAAGGATAACCCAACACTTGTCTATAGATGCTTCCGCGGCTTCTAATTTAAAGTTGTGTTTGAAAGTCATATTTGTTAAAAGCCTTGAAGAATAAAACGTTAATGCTTTCGTGGGTCTCTGAGCCAACAAGGCTCCTTTCTTGGAAAGGCTAGAGGTAGAGTCAGTTTAGATTTGGGTAGAAGGCTCATTGAGTTAGGATAAATAAACAGAGAAATAAACGGTTTTCGTACATCTGCTTCTTCGTTTGAGTAAAATAACGAAAGAGACCACTCGGCAACACAATAGCACTACAGTAATACTTCAATATGAATATTTACTAAATGGCTGTCATGAAGATCTTCTACATGCAATGGTAGTCATGATTACTGTCTTATGCAAGTTACATTATTGAAGTATTTTTTAACTCATATTTATAGGAGTTAAAACTGTTTTGAGGTTGATAAATATAGATAAAACTATCATTTATCGTCTCAAATCACATTGGCACGATCTCAATAAGAAATGGTTTTCTGTCTTTAATTTTTACTTGAACTGCCAACACCAAATACCGAATATAAAAAAGAAATGTGGGTGTGACGCTAAACAATTATACGTTTGGATCGCTCATTTTAGTATAAGATAAGGTTAAAAATGAAATTCACGTAAATTCAATGGACGTCTGAACTTATCAGTTTGGTGAATTAAAAGACCATTATGTCTATTAGAAGGACGGAGGGAGATTTACAAGAAGCGGATACATTCTATCCTTAAGTAAATTACTAAATCCATTTAGATAAAACTCAGTTAAAACTCAGTTCAGCACTCGATGCAAAAATATATTTGAATGAAAAAAAGAACTACTCCTAATATTAAGTAGAATTGGACCATTGTATTGGGACATATATAATGTGGGAATTTAATAGAAAAATGTTTTGAAAAGATTTTTAGGTCTAAGAAAGATTTCCATGTAATTTAAAAATCTAGAATTTTTCCTACCCAGAAATTATTTAATGCAAACAATCACTGAGTCTACAGACTCCGCTAATTGACTGTGAACCATTCATAATATAAAAATTGCAATTTATTGAAAGAGTGAAATTGACGTAATTGTCTGACGAAAAATTAGGTTTCTAATTCCATTATACCAAAATAGAAAACATTCTTCATAAATCTATGAATCCGAGTGCCTACATCTTAGTAAGTAACTAACTAACACACACTAACACTAACGTACACACACACCAACACACACACATATATATATATATATATATATATATATATATATATATATATATATATATACAGAAAATACTTGCTTCCATAAAATTAACAGCGGATTGATGAGTGACTGCAATTTCATGTGAAATAATATGCACGGAAAATTAGCAGAAGTGTACATTATAAATTTGTGAGCATGAATTTTACTCTTTCAAAACCCGTTAATTTCCCTTTACAGCTGAATATTTTGTTTACTAAAATAACTAAAATATTTTTATATTAATGTGTTGACATATTCTTAAATATATTCAAATTATTAATGCTAAAAAAAGAAATATAACTTTGAAATTTACCAATTATAATCCAAAATATGCTGTTACGAAGCAATCAATAACAAGACCTCTAGGTAAGTTCTTTCGTAATACAAATTTTGGGGTGTGAATGGGTAAAACCTCTACACACATTTGGACAGCAAACATGATGGATGAGACACGAAGATAAGAGAAAAGCTGACGATAAGGTATGAAAAAATAAACTTGGGAATATATTTAGCCAAAATCTTCAAACCGTCAATTGATTTCCTCTATTTTTATTTTAAAGCTTTTATAAAAGACGTCAGCGATGTTGCAGGTTAGATGCTTCACATCCTAATTTAATAACGCATTACTTATAGTTCATGTCTGTATGCCTTATATTTTATCCTATTAAGAAGAATTTTTTTCACAAAAATATATTTAGCGAAGATCTAAAAACTGTCTTCTGTTTTACTTTATCTTCCATATAATGCATTTAATAAATACTTCAGCAATGTCACTATTTAGTTATTTCACATCATGAGTCAAAGACAAATTACCTATAATCCGCGTCTATATGACTTATATTTTAACCTGTTACAGTAGAATTTATTTTAACGCAAATAATAGAAGATACACTGCTGGCCACCCAAATTGCAACACCAAGAAAGAACAGAGATATCACAACAAAATTTATTTTGTAGATAACATGTTGACCAAGTATCAAATGATTAAATTTATAGACTTCTGTGAAGTGTGGTTCCTGCCAAAATCAGTAGCCAGAGTAGCCGCCATTGTTGGAGGTCACCGCTGCCACACGCCTCGGCATTGATTCAAAGAGACTTTGGATGAGTTCTTGGGGTACAGCAGACCAAGCAGCTTCCACACGTTACCAAAGTTGATCTGCTGTGTCAGCTGGGGATGGAATCTGGGTCAATCGTAGAGCAACCATGGACCACATGCTTTCTATCGGCGAAAGATCCGGAGAGCGAGGCGGCCAGGGAAGCAATTCAATCTGGCGATTAACGAAGAACCATTGGACAATGCGTGCCACATGTGGTCGCGCATTATCCTGTTGAAATATGGCTGTGGGCAAGCACTGAAGGTAAGGAAGGACAACTGGCTCCAACACCTCGGAGATGTAGCGCTGGCTGTTTAAAGTACCGGCAATGCGTACTAGAGGTGTGCGAGAGTGATATCCAATACTGCCCCATACCATAATACCCGGTGCAGGACCAGTGTGGCGGTGCATAACGCAGCTGTTCAGCATCCTCTCTTCACGGTGTCTCCAGACTCGAATGCGACCATCGTGGTGTTGCAGACAGAAGCGTGACTCGTCAGTAAAGACAATTTCATTCCATTCTGCCGTCCACTTCCTTCTGTCATTGCACCATTGGCGGCAGAGACGTCTGTGGTACTGTGTCAAGGGTAGACAAAGCAATGGATGTCTTGCGGACAGACCAGTCTGCTGTAAACGGCGTCGAATGGTACGCGCAGACACTGGATGATGCGTTACAGACTGCATGTGCTGTGCTATGGTTCGTGATGTAACTGAACGATCCGTCACTGACATGCGCACAATTTGCCTGCATCACGTGAAGTGGTGCGCTGAGGTGGATGCGATCGAACACGCCGGTCCGTCGTACCATCCTGCATCCAACGATCACATATCCGCATTACAGTTGTTTGGTTTCGTCCAACACGACTACCGATTTCCCTGAAAGATAATCCACAATCTCGGTAGGCCACTATCCTTTCTCTGTCGAACTCGGATACTTGATCAAAAGGTGATCGCTGTTTTCAACGAGGCATAATTGATAATTTTTTTGAAAAAACCACAAGAAAAACACAATTGCCGAACTTGAAATCGTCGAAATCTCCAAGCCTTAAATAGCGCTTTGAAGTGGCGCCAGGCGCGCGTGATGTGCGTCTGCGCTGAAATTCTAATCATTTGCATATCTCACCTCCGCTGATGCATGTTGTAAATTTCATGTTATTTGCATGTTTCCTTCAGGGTGTTGCATTTACAGTGGTCAGCAGTGTACATACATATATATACATATATATATATATATATATATAGGGTGTTCGGGCTAAAAGTATACAGAAATTATGGCTTACTGTTACGTAACTACCCATTAGAATATCGTAGACTGCTTTTCCGTGGATTATATACCCCTCCGAGAATTTTTGGGTGAAGACCATCCAGACGTGCGTGCATACAGTAAATAGTCAGCAATCGGCATAAAGGCTCAAAACCTGTTTCATGATTTTCATTAGTGGAAAGAAATGAACACAGCAGCAAAAGGTTAAGTGCGTGCTTTGATTAGATTTGGAGGAATTTAAATCAGTGACAAAAATTAAATTAATCACATTTAAATTAGTCACAATATGTATAACTCATTAGTTGCTATGTATATTCAATAATGATGTATTAAATGAATGATATAATCTAGTAAAATAATCATTAATGAATTAAATTGACTAAAATCGATTTCATTAAACTGTCATAATACTAATTAAAATAACTAAAAATGAAGACAATTGGAAATAAATTCATTTTACCTTTAATTGTAGCCCACTGCTTCGATACAGATATAATCGGTAATCTTCTGCTGACGTGATTCCAATTTCAATAACATTTCATGAATTTCTTTGCCCAATACATCAAATGACTCCAATCTCTTCTTCCACTGTTTGCGTAGACAAAATCTTATTAATTACACTCATCGCTGCTGTAGTGTTTGATATGATGGGGATTTCGCCATTTATGTGCTCCACTTCATCAGCATCAAAAGCAGAATCTTCAATTTCAGAATGATTCATTTTAATTTCTTATCCACAATATCTTCATCAGTCAAATTTTCACACGTAATGACTTCATCATCACATGTTTCGAACAATTGCACGCCACAATCTGACAATGATGAAATTTTGTGTTTTTCTATCCACATCGCGATAGGTAAATAAATCTTCATCATCTTCTTCTTATTCCACATTCTTTGTTTGTTCAACATTCGTTGTATTTTCAACATCCTTAAAAAGTTTAAATATAAAAAAATATCAGTTGTCGACTGAAAAAAATGTTTCTTTATAGACGATTCTTAAGATTTCGGAGGTTCGCTATAAAAGTATAAATTAGCATAAAATTCAATAGTAAAACGGCGGGACCACAATTTTCGTTAGTTACATGCATGAGTTCGTTATATACCGGGTTCGCTACAACGGGGTACCACTGTATATATATATATATATTATATATATATATATATATATATATATATATATATATATATATATATATATATATATATATATATATATATATATACAGGGTGTCTATAAAAGAACTCCGGGGTTTTAACAATTCATATCTCACTAACTATAAAAGATAGCAAAATTTAATCGATTTCTCTAAAAAGAGTAGCTCAAAAAGTTTTACTCATACCAATTGGGAATGTTTGTATCAACTGTTGGCGGCGCTGCAGGGCGTTGACCTTGAAATGACGTCGCGAAATTTGAAATGATGGCGACTCCGCAACAAAAGGCTCAATGTGTTATTTGGCTCATAGAAACGAAGTCTGTAGTAACCGTACAAAGAAACTTTCGACATAACTATGGTGTTAACCCGCCTTCTGACAAAACCATTCGTCAATGGTTCAGTGCATTTGTGCAAGTGTTTTGAAGCAAAAGTCGCCGGGTAGGCCGAGTGTGTCTCAAGAGGCATTTCTTCTGGGGGCATATCAAGAATCTTGTGTATGCAGAGAAAATCCGTGATGTTCAACATCTCAGGGAACGAATAGTCAATTGTGTGGCAACCGTCCCCCCAGACATGCTCGCCAGGACATGGGAAGAGGTAGAATACCGTTTAGACGTCTGCCGTGCCACTAACGGGGCTCATATAGAACTTTACTAAGTGTTAAAAAAACTTGAAAATGTAAGCTTTTCAGTCATGTATAAAACATGTATGTATGTTTTTTATTTCATTAAAATATTTTGCCTCAAAACCCCGGAGTTCTTTTATAGACACCCTGTATATATATATTTAAGAATAATAAATACAAAGTCACTCAACTGTATTACAAAGTATTTACTTTGCCTTTTAACAGCAAAATAAAAGTCCTCCCACCTCGGTTTATGTACCTTCTAAGCGACTAAGTATTGGAAAACATAGGACGTCACAGGCGATAATTCAATTTAGATTGTGATTTCTGGAGGTCAGTCTCGGTGATAAGCGCAGAAAGAGAAAAAAAAATTGAAGGGTAAATAAAGAAATGCCAAAGTATTCTGCCTCCCTCGTTACGGTCCTTCACTTCTGCGAAATCGATGTCTGAGAATGGAACTTTGCCAAGACCGGCTGACCTGCAATTAACAGATCCCATCGTGGATAGTGGAAAATGAAAAATATCCAATAGGTTTCAATGTAAAGTAAAAGTACAAGTAAATACGGTAATAAATATTCATTGGAATTTGAATTCTCAAATAATTTGACAGAATAACTCGAAAATTTGACATATAACCCGATTCAATTGTTAGCATTTGAATATTTTGCACTATGACGCTTCTTGAAAATAATGTAATATTTTGAATGAAATGATTGTAATTAGGGTTTTCGATTTTGAGCAATTTTTTTAAACCAGGGTTTCGGGTTTGACCGGGTTTTTTTTATTTAAAACCCGGGTTTTCCCGGGTTTACTTAGTTGGTTCCAGGGGGTCAATAACAAAGAACTAAAATAATAGATAGTTTATTAGAAGCCTTTAATTTATTTCAGAATTTCAAATATAAAAAATAATTTAATGTTAGATAACATATACATATATGTATAACATAAATAAAAGTGGTAAAAATACCTCATTTTTATAAAACTGCCTTAAAATTATCATTGGTTTATGTTCTGAGTTTATTAGGAAAGAGACCCATTACAGAAAATGCTCGTTCTGCTTCCACCGAAGTTGGTCGAATTGTTGTTAAAGACCTGTAAAGTTTATCTAGAATTTCTGGTCAGCTTAAAAATATAAAATTAAATATTAATTTCGAGAGCAGCATGTTAGCTCGTTATCAGGTGAGAGACCCAAATCCAGTGCGTCACTCTAGGACGTTACAAAAAACTTCCTTCTATTGCACGCAAAGCGCTTTCTATATGGGTGGGTCCACAGAATATTGTTTAACTACGCAATACAAAGCAGCGAGAACACAACACTAACGAGATATATAACTAGACTAGACAAACACAAACCACAGAAAGCAGGCATGGTCCTGTAGCTGAAGTATTGCGCAATTCACACGGCATAACGCATGTGCTGCTGGGAATCCCCAACTCATAAACTTGAGTGAAATAGAGTTATGGCGTACGCCGCCGCCAATATATCTCCATCATATTGCTTTTTTATACATTTGTTTGAGAGCCGTACCGAGTCAGGCTTGTTAAATTCGGTCTTGGTTCTAAATTAAGGAATATAATTGGTATTCTATTGTATTAGATAAATAACTAATTCCCCTTGGTTTACATTGAAAATTCCCCGGGTTTCGGGTTCGTAAAATCTTTGAAAAACCCGGGTTTTCGGGTTCGGGGAAACCCGGGTCAAAAACCCTAATTGTAATATCTAATGTCGTCCAATTTAAAATATTTTATCCGTATGCAGAAAGATTTTGAAAAGGATGGTCATGAAAGACTTACCTGTTTTTTGTACAAGCAAGTTCTTAGGCGACTTATCGTAAGAATCATTGCTTCACATATAATATTTTTTTTACTTTAATTAGAATATTCATGACTGTTTTAAAAAATTTTCCTTTTAGTCCACTATTGGTGCTTTATATGGACACGAAAAACGTTTTTGTTAGAATATGGAGACAAAATCTTTTCACTCTACTGGACAAGATTGGTATTAGAGGAAAGATGCGGGGATGGATTGGTGCTTTCTTGAGCAGTAGAAATATTAGAGTTAATCGTTTTTTTGACTTAGATTCTTCTAAATGACACTCATGATTTATCCGATTTTCTCGTATGTTTCCTGTAGCTCAATAACCCTGTTCACCAAGACTTTTCAAAAGATCAATGCTAGTAAAAAAATATCGAAATAAAAAGTGTATCTTGAAGGATTTACAATGTTCTTTGTGAGTTTCATAACAACGCGGGTACGAAGAGGAGTTTCATTTCTTGCATCACATTCTTTACAGCAGTAGAGGAACCATAAACATCATTGGAATAAAACTACTCAAAAAGCTCTGCTAGAGTTTTTCTTTCAATGCAGCTCCCATCTGCCCGAGCAAGTCATTTGTAGTTGAATCAGCCTGTATTTTCCATTTTGTATATTCTGGTCATTTCTTCTTTATTCAAGATGATTGATGTTTTCAGCTTTTCGCCTCCACTTTGTTGAGGAAACACCAGAAGTTGTGGATGCTTAAGGCTTGAAATTGTATCCAATTCTAACCTCCAGAGACCCAGGAACGTCGTTTACAATACTCTCACCAGTATTTACTTCATTGTCATCTTCTTCTTCTTCGTTAGTTAGTTTTCTGGCATCTGGTGGTAACACAGCAATTTCAACATTGCTCTCCTCTGAATCTAAACCATTTAATAGTTCCAATACTTCCTCTAACTTCAAAAAACTTTGCATTAACATGACCCTGCAGACGTAAAACGAATTGCAGGACTTCGATTTTATCCTTAGTTATAAGGTTAGAAATAATAACGTGTCAATTGCATGCTTTGTTTGCTTATCGTCCCACTGTCCTATTTAGAGGACAGTTAAAAAATAATGCACTACAACTTACCTAATAACAATAAAGTTTTAATTACAATAAAGTTTTAACAACATAATGATAAAGAAAGAAAAATCTCACATAAAAAATTCCCAGCCAAGTGTCCAAAGTAAGCAGAAAAGAAATTATTCAACTGTAAAGAGAAGATACAAAACACGCCCACTAACGCTGGTATTAACCAAATTTTCCAGAGAGGGCCGGTGAACGGGCGATACATAACTTACGCTGTCAGAAGCTAATACATACCATTATATGTTCCAGCTGATACAATATTCGCAATCAACAAATATTCATTTCTACATGGTATTTTTCAGCCGTCCTTTAAATAGGAAAATGGGATAAAACGAGTTAAATATAATAATAAGGTGTTTCAAGATCTGTCAGGCTTTCGCAAGGCGTACCTCAAGGCCCAGTTAAAGCCACATTATATTAATTTATATATATATATATATATATATATATATATATATATATATATATATATATATATATATATATATATATATATATATATATTATTTATTAGTACATTATTCATATTTAGTTGTTTAACATAGATAGATGTATACAGAGGGAAGCTAGTTACATTTAGATCGAATACAGCAGAGAGAACATAGCGTCTCTCCAAAACCGTATCCAAACGCTAAGTGTTCGCAGTTTCATTCTGACACACGAACAAAGGTACTCCTCCACAGCTAGGCGCCATACAGGAAATGGATGTAGTTACATAACGGGAGAGAGAATGTCAAATATAGCGAATTAATGGATGAGATTTAAAATTGGCCTTGTATAAATTATATATATATATATATATATATATATATATATATATATATGTATATATATATATATATATACATATATATATGTATATATATATACATATATATATATATATATATGTAGAAAATTGATTTGTGAGAGATGGAGCCTTCGACCTGAACGAATTTTATTCCGTTGGGCTTAAGCGTCCAATAGGAAAGCTTTGCACGCGCATGACGTCACCTTTTCGGAGAGAGCATTAGGAGCTCACTCGCAGACCCCCCGCTGACATGGATGAGTAAAGTCGTGCCTTTTCCCGCGTCGCGTTTTTATCGAATTCGCTAAACGAATTGGGATATTTCGGAGTCCCCATCTCACAGGTGAACCATGCTCTGTAGTAAAACCTTAATTTACCTTCCTCGTAACTTTGTAAATTGTAAATAGCGTGATGTCTTTTCTTTATGTGTTTAGAAGTAAATAAAATGTTAGTTTAGATATTAATCTTTTATTTCTTTCGTATAATTCTTTCCGTAAAGTTACTTACCCCTAGAACGCCGTCCTACAAATTGGGGCCCCGGCCCAGATTACAACCTGCTTCCTTACATTAGGCATTGCCTAGGAACATCCTTACTTTTACTTCGTTTTCGTTTAAAGATTTTTATACTTTTACTTCAGTTTTCGGTTTGAAATAATTTTATTTTAACTAAGAGCATTTTTTTCCTTTCGGGTTCACCTTTTTCGATTTTCGCTCACAGACCAACGTCCTATGCTAATGTATTTTTTAAGTCCACAGCGAACAGATTCGCCAAAGAAATCAGCCCGCCAGCGAAAGAGGGACAGCACAACAATCGCCGAGAATCGCCATCGCCAGGTCAGTGATGTTTATTATTAAGCCAAGGAAACAACGCCAAAGAACAATCGCCAATACATTGATTGTATTAACATAGTCATATTATTCGAGAGATATTACAATTACGTTGTATGAAATATAAAAGTGTCGAAATTTCATTTGAATATTTATCTTTCCATGTTTATAAATTAAGAATAGTCTATATTTAAATATTTAACCTTTTTCTGATATCAGTTAACCCATTTTTATGGTATACAGCCTTGTTCGATATAGAACATTGAAAAGCTAAAGTTTTACCCTCAGAGTGTTTGTTTGCTATCAGATGTTAACAGTAGAGTAATAAAATAAAAAAAATCATTTCCGCTCGTTCGCAGACATTAGGCGAATTGCTGTCGCGACAGGTGTTTATCTTCTCTCTCTGTTTAGTCTAATGCTGAGACAGGATTTTTTGCATTTTGTGTGAAAACATGAGTTCAAATAATGTTCTTTTATTGCATCTTTTAAACCAGGGCAGGATATATATTTTTAAAAAGTTGTTTATGAATAAGTGGGTATTGTGAATAATTGAAAAGTTGTTTATGCATATGTTTTAGTGCATTTTTCGGATTTCAGAAGTTTCTAATATTTGTTTGTTGTATTCGAATATCGTAAGAGATTGCATTTTATTGTTCACGTTTTATCTTTCTTCCTGGTTGAGCAAGAGTTTTTTTTTAAATGCGACTAAATAAATTTCTCACATTGAGAATAAGTTTTGAAGAAATATTGAATTAATATTGATTTTAAATTAAATTTGTTCTCTTGCTGGCTCTTTAACCCTTCGCGACGGCAGTTCCGATCACGCGCTTTCCTCTGAGGCCGGAAGTTTTTCTCGTGAGCGTACCCTCCAGGCCGGCGGACTTTTAAGAGCTAAGCCTAAAGTTACGAAAAATTCCGAAATAGTAACATTTACAAACAAATCTATTTATTTAAGCTATATATGGGTTACTTACACATTCTTTTATTATTTTTCCACTAAAAAATTTTTGTTATACAGTTTAAAATATTTTTCGCTGGGACATAATGTCGAAATCCTACTCTCCCTTTCCACAGTAAGATACTTTCATCAACTGATATATTCCTATCAGGAATATATCCAGAATATGTCAATAATATATCAAGAACTCTGAAAGTTTTGAATAATTAAATCTAAAAAAGGTTTAATTTTTTCAATCTTTTTGGCATTAGTAGAAGTGAAATGCAAGTATCGAAGAATTTCGATGCGTTGGTCCCGATTCATAACCTTACTGAAAAAAGGTTTTGCAATCATTGGATTCGTTGAGTAGTACATCTTAATTTTTGGTTTTTTAACGATACCCATTAAAATTGTCAAAGCAAATTAAACAAACATTTCTTCTTTAGTTACAGGCAAAAATACTTCGAGGATAAACTCTGTTCACTTTCCGGATTTATGAACCTCTCATACGCATTAATTTGGTTAGTATAATATAATACGCATTAATTTAGTTATTAAATCCATTACAGTTTCATCAAAAAAACATCTGAAATAATACAATTCATTTGATACAGCATCATCGACTTTTATTCCGCATGCCGCTGTGAATGTTAGTAGAGTTAAATCCCTTACGGGAGAAGACCACAAAGAAGTACCGTCCTGCGATATACTCAGAATAGAAATGTCTGATATATCTTCATAATCACTCTGATCTCCGTGTTCCAAATAAACAGATTCACCCGACGAGATTTTTGTATCACTGTCACTACTTTCATTTTCAGACACATTTCTTATCAATTCAGAAATTTCGTCTTCTGTTAAATATTTTCTCCTTTTCTCCATATTAAATCATCAAAGGAAAGAAATCTCACTGCAACAGAATCTGATTCTGACTCAAAACCCATATACCCAATGCTACAATCCCACCGCAAAAGAAAAATAAACAAAGATATCTCGTAAACAAAGACCACGTGCAAAGTTAAAATGCCCTACCCGCTGACAGCCAAACGCAATACATCCATTCCTCCGTTTGTTTACATAAAACGATAGACCGCATGTGATTCATACTAGTCTTGTTTTCGAATAGAAGGTCCCAACTACGTGTACTCCAAATTTCATAGACATGCGGTGCCATCTTGTGCCCCAAAAATTAACTAATAAACGTTCCGAACTACTGACACGTATAGGTGACGATCGGCCAGAAACGCGGATAGCTGCTGTCACGTATAGGTGACGATCGGCCAGAAACGCGGATAGCTGCTGTCACGTATACGTGACGTTCGCCGCGAAAGGGTTAAGCCAGCAAAGGATTTTTCGGAGATTGTTAAAAGCTACAAGGCATTTCAAGATTCTTTTATGCATTGTAAAACGTAGTGAAAGGGAAAAAAAAAGAGTCAGTATAAGAAAAGGCCTTTTACATAAGTTTAAAAGATTGTTAGAAAAGGGAAACGTACGCAATAAAAATATATTTATGGTAGAGAGGGGAAGGTTTGGAAATAGCCGCCGCTCCCATATAAAGGCCCCCCATAAGAAAAGGCTTAGTAGTAAAATTAGATCGCGGTTAGTCAAAGGCCCCATGATAAAAGAGTTGCGTTGGACGAGGGTCAGTCGAAAAAGCCCCTTTAGAATAAGGAATGGGAATTGAAGGGATTGTAGTGAAATTTACGCAACAGTAGCAGTATTGTCGGATCATGGTCAGGAAAAGATGTTATAAAACTGACCAGGTGTTAGAAAATAAAATATTTAAAAAAATGTAGAAAGGAACAGGGGAAAAATGTGAAAGAATATGAAAATGTTTAGTATAGGTCCAATGAGAAGTGTGATTTTAATAAAAGAGAAATATTAGGGCCACTAGAAAAGGGTTTTAAGACGTAGGTGGAGTTTATATGGAGAAGAAAATACTGTGATGGAAGGTGAAAACATGTATGCAAAAAGTTGAGATAAATATTAAGGGGTAGAAATGATACAGAATAGAGAGAAAAAGTTTTCAGAGAGATAGAGACAGAGTGTGCAGAGGATATAGAGGTGTGCAGAGGGCGAATAGCCTACGGGCTTGCCTGTGGTGGACTCTCGAGTCCACCCTGCCCCTTTACCTACAACCATGAGCGAAAAAGATGGAACAATGTTAATGTTCCCGTAGCAACGCCGAATTGGGGTAAGTCAGTCTCTACATTTCTGTTGCCTGTTGACAGTACTATTTTAAGATTTAAATTTAAATTAAAATCCCGTAAATGATACATACCTTGTTTTATCCGGTGAGGACCCAAATTGTTATTTGAAAGAACATTAATCATTTTAACACATTATTTTTTTCCATGTAGTTATAATCATTTTAATACGTAATTTAACTGTTTATTTGTGTAATAAATTTTCGTTGTTAATTTTGTAAATATTGGTCCTCATCATTTATATAAACATTTAAGTTGTGTCTAATCTTTTCTACAGTATTTACACGCTGGGTAAATAATAAACGAACCTGTAATATTTTAACTTAAATATGTTAAAACCTATAATCGGTAAAACGCCCCAGCAAATGGTTGCCGTGACCATTCCATTTGATTTCTGTAATCACTTGGGTTTTAAAAAGAAAATTTTTTCCTATAAGGATATTAATTTTATAGTGAATATCTGTAAAAAAAAAATATATATAGACACAGTAAATATTCACCTCTTTTATTTTTCATTAGTTTAAATTAGGATTTTTTTTGACATGTTGTATACTATGATGATGCAATTTTTTTATTATTATTAATTGTTTTAATTCTTGATCAAATACACGAATTTAAATTAGTTTCTTAATGTGTTTAAATTGTGAATACCTGTATTGGCATATCGTTATTATTATAAAATGTATGTGTTTTAATATTCCTTTCAAATTTATATATTATATATATATCAGGAAAAATCATTTTATTATTATATGCACATTTCTGTCAGTAGAATATATGTATATCAATTTTTTTTGATTAACATGCCTGACTCTTAGAGTCTAATGCCTGATTCTTTAGGTAATTTATTGGAAAATTAGTAGAATTTAGCAATTTTATTTCAATTTGACATGTGTGTGACTTTAGTCCAGAATTTTATTTTTGTGTATCTTAAAATTTTTATTTTATATTATGCCGTACTTTTAAGAGCAATGATATAATTAGTATATTAATGATTAAGTGAATTTTTTTTCTTGATAGAAAATCATGTTTAATGTGTTATAATTGTGTTTTCATATATACCGTTAATGGGTTTCCGATTTCGAAATTTCATTAGGGTTTTATGCATGTATATATTTTTTTTCTTCTTTTCTATGTGTTTGCTATAAAATTTCTATTAAGATTTTAGGATTTATGTGTTGGTAGTTAGGATGTAATTAGAGTATGTTGATATCTTAATCTTCTGTGATTAAAATTTAAATTGTGCATGCTTATGGTACAAAAAATGGTTTAGGAGGATATTATTTTTTTTAGACGTTTGAATTTCCTTTATTGTTTTAATGTATTTAGTGTATTATATCGACGCCCGTAGTCGCACTATTTAAATCCCAATTTAGGGAAAGGCGAAAAATAGTGCACGATTTGCCACTGTTTAGTGGGCAAAAATTGGTCACTTTCTAAAGAATTGTGCTCTCATAAGAGGGGGCGAAGAATAGAATATTGCCCTTCGAAGAGAGGGGAGTGCAGTTGCGGTTTTTGTTCCTTTTCAAGTTTCTCCTGCGTTCCGTTTTGGCCGGGAGAGAAGAGGGAAATTATTTTCACAGTAGCTATGAATTAGAGCTATAGTGATAGAGCGAAGCATCGGGTTTTCGAATTGCGTATAGTTATGTACTGTTTGCTTGTTGTTCCTCGATGGGGGGAGTCAAACAATATCTTCAGGCCGTGCTGAGTACGGTTTCAAGAAAGTAGAAGCGAAACGTATCTCTTTTGCTTTTATTTACTCTTTTTATTATTTATGTAATTATTTTTATTGCGTTTTCTGTTTTTTTTAAACTCATTTTCTATGTTTGTTATTAATGAGTGAATTTAACATAATAATGAATAGGCATGGGGAATAATGAATGATTTTGATTTTCTGAAAATTGTCTCCTATAAGAGGAGAACAGATGAAATTCACAATCGCTTCACTTACAATTAACTCTCTGGTTCGTAAATTTATAAGACGATATTTGATCGTTGCGGACAGATAACGGAGAACAGTGAAGAATGGAATTTTTTCGAAATTTCCCACGCGAGAATCGCGATATTCTGAAATTCGTTCTTATGAATGGAGATGCGAACGCACCTCTTAGCGTTATCTTTATTTTTCAATTTTTTTTCTTGTTCTTACATACGTTTCTTTCTTTTGCTATTATTATTATATATGTTTATTATTATTGTTGATTCAAATTGTTATTAATTAATTTCTTTTTGTAAATACTTAACGCATTTTAAATTAGACAATTATCTGTCGTTTCTTAGCCTTAACTTTAATCGAATGTCAATTGTCATGTCAATAAGAGAGTTATAACACATAATTTTTTTTCCTCTCTCGTCATAATTTTCCCTATCATTATACTAGGGTTCTCTTTTATTTTTTGAAAAAAATCGAAATATACAATTTCTCTCCTTTCTTTTGCTTTATTACTCATCTCATGTTTCAAAAAATTTAGTTTGCATTTTGTTTAACTCTAAAATAAGAAATCAAAAGCAAAATAAATTTACAATTTTGGACGTACTTCTAATATATCTTGTTTGGCGGACTGATCACCTGTCATTGTTGTTCGTATATATAGATTTTGCGTTCACTTTCTTTATTATAATATTTTCTTTTTTTTCTAACACAGTACATGAATGTATAAACAGGCATTCTACAGAAATGTATATATAATGTGTGTATAATAATAGTAATATTATTAATAATGATAACTATGATGTGTTACAATATCATTAGATATTTGGTTGTTTTATACAAAGGTATGCCATAATAGATAATCATTTAGATAATTAATCATTTTTTTCCCTCATTCTTTATGAATATAAGGGGACATTTTTATATTTTACATTAGAAGAGAATAATGTCTTAATTTAATGACTACAATTATTAAATATACAGTTATTTTAATTTTAAACCTTTATACGACTAAGAATTTTTTTTGTACTGTCAATTCAAACATGATTTGTAAGATAGACTTTACCCTAGCTCAATGTTGTTTACTTTTGGGTGCTTTCCTGGGCACCACAATTTTTGTTTAACCTTTCAAGTTGCTGTTTAAAGCTCTCATCATGAAGTCACATGAGTGATGTTGCTCTAGTAGCACAAGAACTTTAAAAATCTCCACATTGCGGCCGAGTTTTAAGGCAGCAGTGTCGTGTACGAGTTATTCGTCGAGTCATCGGGCGAGCGGTTCATAGCCACGGAGAGTGAGATTGATTGCAGTCTCCTACGTTTTACGACGATTTCTAGATTTGCTGAATGTGCGACAGTGTTTGTTTTCATCTACAGAGGGACGTGCATCTTCTTCATCTTCATACATGCCTGTAGTAATCGACAGCGGTGCTCGTCTCATCGACAGTGTCGAGCTACGGTTGATTATTCTTGCCCGTATGGTTTTTTTTTCTTTGTACACTATGATGTTTAATTGTTTCCAGAGCTCTTACTTCGTCGCACTCTCTTGTGCATCAGAGTGTTACCCAGCTCTTTAGGTCTTACGATGGCACTGTGGACGTTGCTGGAGTAATTCAACATGCCACGGAACATTTTCCCGTCCAAGAAACTGTGTTCAACTGTTCATCTATTAACTTCAGAATTTTCAGTTGTGAGTGCTGTCATTCAAGAACTATATATATTTAATAGAACATTTTCCTTCCAGTGGATTCAACGTTTAATACAAGTTTCCCTAAAAAATGGTTACTTGATGTTGTTTATCCCATTAAATATATACTCAGGACATTAATTATTTTAAAATTCATTTCTCTATTTTAAACCATTATTTTTATTTGCACTTTATATTATATTATGATGCTTTAATTCCTATACCCATTTCTTTTGGCATTCCTTCAGCTCAGAATTAGTATTAATTACTTTTAGGTACAAAATGTTATTTAGGTTCGTTACCAGTATGCATATATGCTACGAGTTGCTTCTAGTAAGCTTATTTTAACATTGGTTATATCAATTTTTTTTCAGCAACTCAGATTTTGTGTGTGGGCATTATTTATAATTTTATTGTACTCTTTTAATTTATTCATTCATATTTATGCTTTATATTATATTATTACTGGATAATTTGCCCCTATATTAATACCTATTTTTTTTTAACACTTTAAGCACAAGTGTTACAATCAGGATTAATTTTGGAAAAGAAGCCATTTATCTTGGTTGAAAGTGTTAATTTTACTAAGATATTATCCTAACGAGTCTACTTTTACATTGATTAGAATCACTCCATTGATTCAGCGACACTCATTCGGTGAAGATATGTGCGAAGGAATAATCGAAACCCTCAGAACTCTCGAAAGACATAGTAGTGTTATCTGGATTAGGGAAGTACGAAGTCAAAACAAAAGGGTCGTTCCAACGGAAATTCAATTGGATGGGAAAGAATATTCCCTCACGTGGCACATCGTACCTACGTCGTGTTTAGAATTTCAGGCAGTAATCGGATCAGATATTTTGGAACAAGCCTCCGTCTTCTTCGACAAAGGAAAGTGTTGAGTTCCGTAAAACATGAAGATAAAACTTGGTTCATGCACACGCAAGTATACGAAGCGGAAAACTGAAGACGAAATTGAAGTCAAACATGTTAGCAATCCTGAATAAGAAAAGAACTGTTTGAATTGATCTCCAACTATGAGCCAAATAAGACCGAAACGACAAACGTGTCCATGAGGATTATTTGAAAGATGACATACCGGTTTACCAGCCTGCACGTCGATTATCCTTTACCGAGAGCCAAGCAGTCAACAAGCAAGTCGACGAATGGCTTGAACAAGGAATTATAAGACCAAGCTCATCCGAATATGCGAGTCCAATTGTGCTAGTCAAGAAAAAAGATGGCACCACTAGATTGTGTGGGACTACAGAAAGTTGAATCGGAAATTAGTCAAGGATCGTTTTCCATTGCCGTTGATAGAAGACGTATTAGATAAACTCCAAGAAGCCAGGTGTACACTACGTTAGATTTGAGAAATGGATTTTTCCATGTCGATGTCAATGAAGACTGCAAACATCTCACCTCCTTCGTTGTTCCAGACGGACAATTCGAGTTCAATAAAGTACCTTTCGGCCTAAGCACTAGGCCCAGCGTATTCCAAAGATATGTGCACAGTATTTTTCGAGAACTATGCGAAAAGGTATTGTAGTAATTTACATGGACGATTTGATAATTCCGGCAAAAGAGGAAGAAGAAGGTTTAGAAAAACTAAAGAAAGTGTTGAAAGTTGCTTCGAAGTATGGCTTGGAAATTAAATTGAGAAATGTCGATTCCTAAGTAGAAAAGTCGAATTTTTGGGTCACGTCATCGAAAACGGAACAATACGCCCGTCAGTTGCGAAGACGATAGCCGTCAAGAAGTTCCCAGTGCCAACAACGGTCAAGCAGATACAAAGTTTTTTAGGATTAACCGGCTACTTTCGAAAATTTATTCCCGCGTACTCTAAAATAGCGAAACCTCTGAGTGATCTAACAAGAAAGACAATCCATTGTATTCGAACAAGCCCAAATTGAAGCATTCGAAAAACTCAAGAGACTATTAACTGAAAGTCCCGTTTTAAAAGCATTTTTCAGCAGGGAAAAGGACCGAACTACACACCGATGCAAGCCAACAAGGATATGGCGCTGTTTGCTCCAGGAAGCGGATGACGGAAAATTACACCCTGTTCAATACATTCGCAGAAAACTACTCCAGCCGAGGAGAAATACAGTAGCTATGAACTGGAAGTTCTTGCTGTTGTCACCGCTTTAAAGAAATTCGAATCTACCTTCTAGGACAACATTTCAAAATCATAACGGACTGGACAGCTTTTCAAAAGACTATGGACAAAAAGATTTAGTTACTCGTATAGCGAGATGGGCACTACTGTTGGAAAATTATGATTACGAAATTGTGCATCGACCCGGCCAGAGAATGCAACATGTAGACGCTTAAGTAAAACCTGAATTTACCTTCCTCGTAACTTTGTAAATTGTAAATAGCGTGATGTCTTTTCTGTATGTGTTTAGAAGTAAATAAAATGTTAGTTTAGATATTAACCTTTTTCTTTCTTTCGTATAATTCTTTCCGTAAAGTTACTTACCCCTAGACGGCCGTCTTATATATATATATATATATATAATATATATATATATATATATATATATAGATATATATATATATATATATATATATATATATATATATATATATATATATATATATATATATAGATATATATATATATATATATATATATATATATATATATATAGATATATAGGGTGTCCAGGTTAAAAGTATGCAAAGTTAAGACTTATTTTACGGAACTACCCATTAGAATTTAAAAAATATATATTTAAATGGAAAGAACATGTCACCCAAGTTTTAATATGAATCATAGATTTCGACCATAGTATCATATATTTCGATGTATATAAATATATATATATATATATATATATATAAATATCTTTATTCTCTTTTTCATGGGCTTTTAAGCCGCTACAATATCTATTATGTGGTACAGGTTTCAGTTCTATAAATACTGTTTAATATTTGCATGGATTTTATTTTCAATAATGGTAAATATTCCCTTGTATTCACCCCGTCATAATTCGGAGTAACCGTGTTAAACCATGAGTTTGAGTGTCTAAATCTGATATGTGCTATTATTGATGATCATTTCCGACGGAATGCACGTAGCCAAAATTAGTCTCCATGCAAATATGTGATTATACTCTACCCACAAACGATGCATTGGAAATCGTCCATATTGTCTAATATACATGCTTCACTGAGGCATGTTTCCGAGTTCCAGTTACTCTAGTGGCCAGTTCAATACATTGGTGGACTTTTATGATGCGATTTCCGTACTGTGTGTGGCAGTTTACATAAAGCTGTAATATTTCCCCCCCCCTTCTTATAGTAATGCATTAAGCTTCTTCCTAAAAAACTAATAACTGAAACATAAGTAATATATTCAGGGTATCTGGGATAAAAAGTATCGAAGAGGTTATGACCTTATTTTTACGGAACTGCCCATTAGAATTTTTAAAAAAAATATTTAAATTGAAAGAACATGTCACCAACATTTTAATATCAATCACAGATTTCTATCATAGTATCAGAGATTTCGCTGTGTGCAACCAGTTGTGGCACGACTAGCGTCTAAATCGTAATCCAGTTCTCTCCAAGTGTTTCGTAGCATATCAGGCGTTATTAGACTTTTTGCTTGGGGATTCATTAAGGGGACAATGGAGTTTCAAAATTGTGAAATTTGTCCAAAAATAAGATTTTTTCATTTTATTGAATTGTGGAACTACGGACGAGTAGTAACATTGTTGCAAAACAATATTTAATTTCTGTGATTACTTTCCTAGTTATAGGCATTTGTATTTAACTATATATTATGTGGTTACTAAGAGCAATAAATTTAAATATGTTTTTCTCAAAATAAAATTTTCATGTCATAACGAATATTCAAACTGCTCCAGGCGCATTGCGAATTATCGTATTGCTTTGAAATTTAAGTTTATATACTGAACTGTATATGAAATATGTCTTATTGAAAAAAATTATGCTTCGTAGCGCAGAATTTCTAAATTTTGTACTTGAAAAGATGATTTATATAGTATTTGCGTAATAAAAAAATGTGTTTTGACTATTATTATTTTCTCTTTATATTTTAAATGAATGCTTAAAATAAGCAATAAGTTTCATTGTTAGTTTATATAAAGTATCCTGTAAATAAAAATTACCATATTATATGCAAAAAAAATGCTCATGGAACATTTTTAATTAGGCCATTTTCGATATAATTAATAACTTCCTAATTCATAAATTATTAATATTTCATCTTTAAATTTTAACCATTTTAAATATCTATGGTACTACCACTTTTACATATCTAAACTGCTAATCACATATTCAAATTTCAAGCAAATCCATTCAAAACAAAAAAAATAGTTAGGTTTGAAGGTCCACTGTCCCCTTAAATTCGTTGGTGTAGACAAAAAAAATTCAAACTGTTGAATGAGTTGAAGAAGCGTATCATTCAAGCAATTCGTGAAATAACTCCTGATATGCTACGAAACACTTAGAGAGAACAGGATTACCATTTAGGTCGTTTGTTGTGCTATAAAAGGGGTACGCATCAAAACTCTGATACAATGATCGAAGTCATGATTGATATTTAAACTTGGTGAGAAGTTCTTTCTATTTAAAAATATATTTTTTTAATTCTAATGGGTAGTTCCATAAAAAATAAAACATGACATTTAAAAACCTTTAGCCCGGTCACCTTTCCATTGAAGGCGAAAACACCATTATTACTTTAGAGCACACGTTTAGAAACGTATAAAATATAAAAAATGAAACTCACGTGGCGTTTACAAAAATTATACTGCGTACTGCAGATATTATTTGAATCTTATTACCAAGGCAATCACGAGAGCCTGAAATTCTTAAATTAGTTGTAATGCATTTACTTGTAATTTTGGTAGCCTTATATGTATTAAACAATATTTTAATATTAATTTTATATAATATGAGGAGAATTGAACAGTGTTTCCTTAAATTTAAGCAGTAGGATCTGGTCTTATTCCCCTCATGTAGCACAAATATGACCGTAGCAATCCAACCAACCATCAAATACTCAAATATCTTATATGTACACTAAAGTATAGAAAAACTATGGTACATATCTAAATCGTTCTTGGGACAACGGGTATTAAGGCCGATATCATGAAATGGACGTTACAGTCCACCCGCTGTGGCAGTAGAGACCTCACATTGAATTCCGATGTTCATTGTTGCTTCCTTTCGCGTAATATAATAGTATTTTAAAGGGTTCCGCAACAGACTGTCGCTCTAAAATGTAAAATTGAGGGCGGTTAAATTTACGAGAAAGGTAGTATTATATTGCTACATATTCCGATGTATGATTCCCAAGATGTGATATAGGATATTTCAGTATTTAAGCGTTTCATTTGTTATCTAAATGAGCACGTAGTTTTTTCTATTATCTTCTTCTAATAACCATTTATATGATATAATAATGATAATAATTTATTTATTTCTGCTAAAAATGTATTGAAAACACTTGAAAAAAATTTTAAAGTTGACAATTCATTAGCTCTCCGACATTCGAAAAACCGCCAAGTTTTAAGATAAAACCGCCAGCATTTTCGAAAATATCTCCAAAGGACATTTGGCGATATTTTCTAGATACATTGTACGAGATAATGCATTGTTTTCTAAAGCCGTATAACAGCATATAAAGGGCATCAAAAGAAAACAATTAAGTACTGATAACAATTACGGACCAATATATATATATAATTATATATATATATATATATATATATAAGATAATATATTATATATATATATATATATACCATACATATATATATACATATATATATATATATATATATATATAGATTATATATATATTATATATATATATATAAGTATATATATATTATATATATATATTATATATATATATATATATATATACATCCCAACATACATCATAGGATATTAGCCATGCTTTCAGATTTTTTTAACGTTTTATGAATTTTTAACTATTGAGGAGAAAGTCCTTTTCAGGTATCTTGTAATAATAATATTTTATTTATTTCCGCTACCATGTTTCAAAAATACTTCAGAAACAAATTTTATTAAAATTTATCTACCCATCATTTCTAAGGAGAACCTACCCCTTCAGAATACATTTCAACACAGACAACTTTATACATTATAAAACCATCGAAATGTGATGTAGGAAAAGAAAATTTGCGGTTTACATCCAATAATGTAAAAAGATTCTTGAAACTCCTTATTCCTTTTGTTTTCGTCATAAATCTATTTAAGAGGGACGTTCAGAATTATTCAGTTGTTGTTGCCAGTAGGAAAAAAGAAAAGATTTTCTGCTCTCCCTAAACAAAAATAAGAGAGGTATTTATTATTTTTCTCGACATATTTTTTTCTGAATATTTCACGGAATAAAAAAATGGTTCAACGCATTATTCTGGAATAACAATGAGAATGCCAAAAGAAAGATGTAATCTTAGACGACATTATACCTTAGATTTTTTAAATTGCGGCAAGGCGTCCAATTTGTGTATTTTTTTCCTTCTTCAAATACTTTTTAATTTAAGATTTCATTTGGAAATTCTTTTTAGGAAATCAATAGCCATAAAAATATACTTTTTAAAAACATAATGTTTGCAACCATTTTACGGAGTGAAAGTATTATGTTGCCAAATTAAAAGAAATAAATAAATCCAGAAAAAACTAAAACTGTTCCAATAAATACTTAAGGGTACTCGAAGCGAATCATGGAGTTTTTTTTTTATGGATACTACACTTGTACTAAAATATCGAGGGAATTTACCCATACGTCTTTATTAAATTCAAATGCCATGTAGGTCCGAGCTATTAATTAATTATATATATATATAACGAAAATACTGGTATTTGACGTACGAATACTTTAACTTTGTAGTGTACACGAAACACGACAATGTAGACGTAGCCAGAGTGGTAATACTTCTAATAAACGGTACAGGAGATGGATTCACACATAGACACTTGAGGAAAGAACAGAAACACGATGAACACTTTGAAATATTTTATTCGATGGAAGCAAACTTCAAAATATCAGAGAAGATACACACAGATATACATAGTTTGAGTGACTTGGCACAAGCTGACGACATGATGTTAACAATAACGTCAATGGACAGCCATAGCTGTCCAGGCTTGAGTATCGAATACGATTACATCCTAATGTATTTGAGCAGTACGCGGACAGCGAGCAAGGAAGTAATGAAACAGCGCCAAAGAAGTAGAGAGTGCGAAAATTCTCCGTCTCACTTTTTATGCTGAGTAACTTCTGATTTTGCCGCTAGGCTTAGAATTCTTTAATTGGTTGAACCCGATCACGTGGTATTCTTCAAAGGGAATCGAGATCACGGAAGGTCTAAAAACAACTTTCTCGCACATGCGTTAAACAGAAATATTAGGTTATTTCGATTTTCGATTTCGTTTTTGAAATAGGCTGGGCTTTATTGAGGAACGTTATTGGTTCACGTTTCTGATTTATTTCGAGGCAGCTGTTTCGGACAATCCAACTTGACAGGAGCTCAAAAATTGCAGTACCTGAAGGGTGTTTTGAGGGGTGATGCACAAAGGGTTATAAATTCACTACCCATTTCTAATAGTAATTTCAAATTGCCTGGGACCTTCAAACCGAAAGGTACTTTAACAAACGGGAAATACTTCCTCCTGATGAAAAATTCATTAACATGACACCAATCCATAACGAATTAAGCACACAAATGTTAAATTTAATAAATTCAACGAAGGAATTTGTGAGGAATTTAGAATCTTTAAAATTCAAAATTGACCAAACTGCAGACACCTTCTTATGTTTTCCATACTATTCAAACTAGATTCTAATACTAGAACTTGGTTCGAAAGAATACTTAAAGTTGATGCAATACTTAAGTTAGATGATTTACTTCAATTCTTTCAACTCATGCCAGGTCAATCATGACAGCAAACCAATGTGCAAAGAGAAATGTCCAAAAAAGGTAACATTAGTTGCGTCGAACATACAGCCACACGTGTCCGCTCTGTCATAAGGAACATACCCTAAGTAAATATGATACATTCTCAAAAATGCAAGTTCAAAAGCGTTGGGAATTTTTAAATCAAATAATACTTGTTTCAACTGCTTAACACAATTTCACGACGTTCAGGCTTGTAGAAGTAAATTCAAATGCCACACGCGCAAAAAATCTCATCACACCTTGCTTGATATTGAAATTGTTTAGAGGAAGAGCAGTCAGGGAAATATGTCAAATTCAGGTGGCCTTTCTATAAATGCTCCCGTGTTTTCTCCTACTTCTGTTCCCGGAGCAAGTGGTTCTAACGAAACGTCCGAAATTCACGGAACGGTAGATATTACATCTTGCATTTCAAATGTTGGGCCTAGTGTTCAATTCTGCTCTGCATAGCCGTCATTCGTGTAAGAGATATACGGGGTAATTATCAATTATGCAGTATGTTTACTAGATAGTGGTAGTCAGCGTCATTGATTTACAAGTGAGTCTATCGAAAGGCTGGGTCTAAGCAAACAAAAGGCCAATGGTTCGTATTTCTTGTTTTAGGGCTCCACAAGACACTCGAACAAATGGATTATCCCAATTCAGTTCAGTCCACATTTTCCATCTCAGAGTTCCTTTAGTGCTAACGTGTATGTGGTGAACAAATGTGGGCGTGCTTCCACACCAAGAATTTGGATGCTTCATATTCTGAAATCTTTGGGGATCTCACTTTAGCTGACCCAACGTTTCACAAAAGTATCAGGGTCGATATTCTTTTTAGAATCGATCTCACACTACCATTGTTGAAGGGTCAGACGTTGTCGATGGGGTAGGAGTAAGCCCTGTTGCAATTCGGTCAGAACTTGGTTGGGTGATAGGTGGTAGATCTTCGTTCGAGTCAAATTCTTCATGTAAATAATATTCAATTAGGGGTCGGATGATCAATTCATAAATTTTGGGAGTTGGATTCTGTTCCTCGATCAAATCCTCTAACTTCCTTAGAAGATATTGCGAGAGCATTTTAAAGAGACACATTCGCGAAATGAAGATGGCAGATACACAGTTAGGTTGTCATTAAATCATCTCCTACGCAGTTAGGGTAGGTAGATTGATTGGTATAGAACGTCATCTCAGGTCAGACCCGGAAAAATACCACCAATATAGACAGTTCATGAACGAATACTTTGAGCTTAATCACATGGAAGTTGTTCCAGAAGCGAGTATGGATATGCTATTCTTACTACTTTCCATCCACCATGCCCTGTACTAAGAGACTCTAGTAGTACTACGAAACTGAAGAGTAGTGGTTGGACGGATCCAGCAAAGACATCATCAGGTACATTCATTAAATGACCTCTTCATGACTAGGTCCTCGGGTTCAACCAGAACTTTACCCAATCCTGAATTCAATTTAGACATTATAAAGTCGTGTCATGTGCAGATGTTGAAAAACTGTTCCGGACAGATAAAATACACGAGAGATGCTGATTGGCAAACGAATTCTTTGGAGAAAATTCACCTGAAGTATGCTATTGCAGAATATAGTCTCGTCACTGTGACATACGGGACCCGGGGGGGCCTGTGCACCATTCCCTCTACAGAAACTTTAAAGCAACTTGGACTTGACGAAAAAGAAGAGTACTCAATTGCATCTAAGGCAACACTTCACAATTTTATGTGACGATCCTCTTCGGGGAGCTGCTACAAGGGAGGAAGCTATACAACTTGTAACAGAGTTGCAAGCAATGACGAGCAAGGGAGGCTTCCATCTTCGAAAGTAGCATTCAATGATCCTTCTATTTTTCGTGAAGTTTCAATCGACTCCCCAGAAATGATCCTCGTGCATCTAGATCAGGGGTTTCCAACTTACAAGTGTCCAAGGGCCGCAATCGAAAACACTTGTATCGTGGCGGGCCGCAATTTAATCAGGACCATAGCCAGGACTTTTTTTTCTTGAGGAGAGGGGGATTTGGAGGATTTGTGTGTAGTATGTACTATGAATTTTTAAAAATTCGAGGGTGAACCTCCAACAACGACCTTGATTATAACTGGCCAACTTTCGTTAAATTACTCAGACACACACAAAAAGGTCAAGTAGGAAGTGGGTATTTAAATAAGAAGTGGGTCAAATAAGAAATGAGGGGGGTATGAAATAGAACATGAGTGGACACCCTACTTTTCATGGAATTTGAGGAAAATCAATCTTTATTTGTAAATGAACAGCATTTGAAAACAATATAGAGTTTACAAAAGCATTTTTCGTTAACTAAGAATATCTAAATTGATGCTGCAAATTATTTTCCTAGAAGTATTCGCGGGCCGCAAAAAAAGGCACTGCGGGCCGCCAGTTGGAAACCCCTGATCTAGATGACAAAGTCTGTAGTGTTCTGGGAGTCAAATGGTCACCCAAGCTAGATGTTTTCAAATTCGCAGTATTACCAGTTGAGATAAAGGATACTTATACGAAACGAGAAGTACTATCTCAAATTGCCCTAGTGTTCTATCCGCTTGTCCCCATGTGTAACTTTTATGAAAATCTTACTTCAAGAATGAGAAAAAACACTAAAATCAGCCGAAAGGAACAATGTTGAGTGGGGACGGTCTCCCACACAACAAAAAATCTCAGTGAAAAAACCCCATTAATTAAAATGAAAACCCAATGATTTCAACTGAAATTTCTTTAACCTAAAGTTTTTTCTATTGCACCTAGCCGGATTGAATCAAGGTGTGGATTATATATTACGTAAGTCTTCATTTGAGACATACTTGATTTGACAATATATCAAAATATCAAATTATCAAAATGGTACAAAATACTAAGAAAAAACACTATTATCAAAACTTTTATCAAAATACTCAACACTTAAAAATGATTAAATATCACTTAAATTGTCACTTAAAATATGCAATAATTATTACACAAAAGGAATTACATAGCATAGGCAGAGACTCAGCTTTCAAGTTTTATCACAAAATTCAGAACATTTCTTTCTCGTTTTTACATGCGTTTCTTAAGCACTCTCGGTGACCATTTTAAGATTCTACTCCATCTATGACCCGAGGAATCATTTGAACAGGCTCATGCCCGGTCAAATAATAAATCATACTCTTTGTGAACAAGATGTGAATACTCCTCACATTTTATTCAAAATCAACACAATTTTGTCCTTGCCAAAACTAAAACATCAGAATTCTTTACTTTATATCAATAAAATATAATATTCTTAATTCCCATACCTTATTTAAAACAAATCACAATATAAAAAAAATTTTACTCAGTACTATGAAATACACTTAGTTTCAACCTGTGAAACAACTGTAAACCAAAATAGCACTTTATGAGAACCAACATATAAAACACAAAGAATACTTACAAGAAGCAAAACGACCATCGTCAAACCAGGAGACTAGAATTAGTTGCAAAAAATTTTAAAATTCTCCTCGATTACACAAAATTTTAGACGAAATCTTTCAAAATTCTTAATTAATAATCAGTGAAAATCAAATTGTCACTCACTAACCTCCTTAATTTCATATCTTATGCTTGCTTTCCCCCCCCCCCCCTCCCCAAGTAAAAAGGTGGATAAACATTTAATTTCATCACCAAATAATTTTCAAGCATTTCAATTTCAAAATATTGGTTCATTTTCTGTAAACATTATAAAATCTTTCATACTCAAAATTCTTCTCAAAACCAACACAACAGTACACATAAATATCAAATTCTAGTCAGCAGTCTAAAACTCCACTAAAATAAAAATGTTTAACAAACCAATGAGAAGTGCGCCAGAAAAGTTAAGTGCCCAATCCTCCAAATTATACTAAAGTGAACCCATTGTTCAGTAAACAGGGGGGGAAACATCAATAAATCTTATGGGCTTAATTATAATAATTATTCAACTTCAATAGGCAATATTTCAATAATTCGCAGTGTAAAATACGTTAATTTAAATACCTCAACTAAATGATCAAAACTTCAAAATCTTAATTCTAATCATCAAAACACATTTTTTAAACCCATATTTTATGTAAATTACTCTGACACCACATCTCAAACAAACAACTGTCACAACAAATCATGTCATTTCTAAAATCAACCAAGATTTATATTTAAATCATCTTTTTCTTTGTTTAACTTTAGAAATTTTCATTCTATACATTTTTCTCACTTAACAACATTTTTTCAATAATCATATTTTAATATTCTTTACACAGATTTTCTTTTAAAATATTATTCTCTGAATGAGCTAAAGAAAAAGAATTGTTATCGAAATGTACTTTACTTTTCTACCAATTGGAAAAACTTGAACAATCATCTCTGAGTGTGATGGCTGACAATCATAGCAATATCAGTTTCTTAAAACACACAACGTTGAAGTCACGACGATACTCGCGAAAAACACTTTTCACTGTAGACATGAATGCCCACATCAATGAGCAGAACACATACGGAAGAAAAAAACATCTGGAACACTGCAGCGATGTCCGCCATAAAAACATCCATTGAAAATAAAAATCTTGATCATTTTTACACACAACACACTGCAGGAGGAAATCTACCCACATCACCAGGGCAGAAAAAAAAACGTCGTGAAGAGAGCGCACACCAACCTTGGCGAATCCCGAATTTCGAAATCAGCGAACATCATCTTTATACAACGCTAAAACAGCAATCTGCCATGAAAAACTGGACAACGCCAAAAAAAAATTCATGATTAGAAATCATTATATTTACATCGTAATTTCCGCATCAGAAATGGTTGACGAATATTTAAAGATGGCAGACAGCAACGCCTCATTGTGGCACGCACTCCGGAAATGGGAAACGGTAGCCCTCGCCGACGCTGCCATAATTCTCAGCTTCAAATATACTTGAACACAATCGAGTCTCAAAACGTAACTTTAAAATTCATGCCCTGTGATGTCTATAGAATATTCGGGACGCTACCATTATGTAATAGTTTCACTCCTCGCAGCCCGTGCCTGCTCTAAAAAAAAATTCGTTCGCTCGACCACAGATGCTAGTCAAGGTTATCTCTCAAAAAAGGGTATTCCCCTAAAAATCACGCCGTGCTCGTTCTCTGCTGTGTTAAACTAATGGCGTTTGCCACGAAATTAATCTATCCTGAAGCTCCCTTTAAGTTTTAACTTAATTGTTTCTTTCCCACCCAATTTCTTGACTGACACTGACACACACACACACACACACACACACACACACACACATATATATATATATATATATATATATAAACGTAAGGAATATTTTTATATACAAAACAATGTAGTAAAAAATATTCAAATTAAATATAGTAGGACATACTAAAGAATATAGTACAGTTTCAGGAACATGATATGTTTAATTGTATTTTAATATTTTTTGGATAATGTCCAATCGTCTGCCGCATTAGTGAGAAAGAAATATTTTTTGCCTACTTAGTTGTTATGCACGTGACGATAAATTTATTTAAAGTGCCAGAAAAAGAAAAGCGGGTAAACAAGTTCAACTACAGGACCTCGGTCTAGAAGTCGCTATACATTCACAGTCTAACACACTTTTGTTTTATTGCTTCTTACACGAAAGCTCTGTAGGACGCGCAGGAATCATTTCTGCTAAAATTCGCTCTCACAGCTGAATAATCTAATCCTTCTGGGATGTAAAGAAACGAGCTATCTCTAATAGCTATAACAGTTCCTTCTGGAAACAAGTCAACAGGGAGTCGAGAAATCTTCGCTTATTACAAGGACATAGAATATTTTTTTAATAAATTCGCTTCGTCTAGAAGCGATCGACAGGAAGTTGAGAAGCTTTGCCTAACATCAGGACTTATGAAGTACTCTTAATCACGACTGCTTGCCGGAGTAGCTACCTTTTAGATGCAGGTCTAGGAGATATCTGAAACTTTTATATTTCGCAGCGACGTGACTTTTTCTCTTGCACTGCGAACGATGAAAATTTAGAAGGGTTATAATTGTCACCCTTTAAGTGACATCACTTTCCGGCGATTCAATTTGCGAGACACTTCCCTCCCCATCAGTTCAGCTGATCGCTTCAGCCGATTAATTTTCCTCCATCATCATTGATCAAGGGACGGAGCGGCACTGATTTTCTTTCAAACTTATGTCTGAAACTCAGACTTACAGGCGCCTCGCGTGTAGTCTGTATTGTCGGGAACTCTTCTGTCCGCTTCTCTTGTCTAGCCGCTTCTGTTGTGTTCGGCTGCTTAGCCTCGGGATCCCATTGTTGAGCCTTCAGCTGGAACGTGAATTAAATAAGAGGGTTTAGCTCTAAATTGGGAGAATCATGGATTCCTCAGAACATATATTTGTAAAGTAATAATTATACATACATACATATATATATATATATATATATGTATATATATATATAATATATATATATATATATATATATATATATATATATATATATAAACATATATATATATATATATATATATATATATATATATATATATATATATATATATATATATATATATATATATATATATATATATATATATTATATACGTATTTTTATTTATTTATTAACTTTTTCACCAGAGGTTTGAAATTACTTTCTGTCAGAAGTGTACCACTCTGGGTAAATTACCTTAATTTACCTATTTTTTAAGTCTCATAGGCTGTCAAGACGACTACCATTCCTATAGCATGACACAATTTAGGGTTCTTTAAATACTGTTAATATCAGCTTGAAATTGAGTTTCAGTATAAGTTAAATATTCCCCTGTATCGACCATGTAATAATTATGAGTATCCTATGAGTTTGAAACGTCTGAATCCTGATATGTATTATTATTGATGATCACTTTCGATGGAATGCACTTAGCCTAAATGAGTTTCTATGCAAATATGTGATATCCTCTAACCACAAGCGATTCATTTCAAATCGTCATATTGGTCTCATATACCCGCCAAATTGCGACATGTTTCCCAGTTCCGGTTAAACTGAACTGGCAAATTCATTAAGTCGGGTGACTTTTATGATATAATTTCTATTCTATATGACGAAGTTTTCATAAATCTGTAATGTTTCCCCCCGTACTTGATATGTATAGAAATTAAGAAAATACTCCTTAAAAACTAGTAACTGAAAGTTAAGTAATATATATGTGAAGGTGCTAAGAAATCGTGTTTGGAAATTTGTGCGAACTTGGTGAGACATATTTTAATTAAAAAGTAAATAAATTTGTATATCAAACTCATAAGGATAAAGAAATTTTGTACTCTATTCAAACATTTGGCATGTTAAGAAAACAATACTGAATACTGTAGATGTAATGTTACATATATACATACGTTAGTCACCAAGACGCGGATTTCATTAAAATTACTTGTCATGTTTTAAATGTAATTGTGGTAATTCTATAAGTGTGAAACAATATTTTTATATGATTTTCCTGTAAAAAGTGCTGTATATATATATATATATATATAGATATATATATATATATATATATATAATATATGTAGTATATATTATATAATATATAGATATATATATATATAAATTGGTTGTTGTAGATTTGATGATAGCTTAATTATCATAAACATATTTTATATTACTTATTAATTTAATTACTTAAATAAGTAAAATAAAATAATTTTATGGTGTAAAAGTATTTAATACTAAAGTAATAAATATGATATATGTTTATTCTTACGTATAATAATAAATAATAATATTTTACTCTTAAGTTATAATAATAATAATTCAATATTAATTTTGGTTTATATGTCCTTTAACACAGACCCCTTTGTTAGATCTTCATCTGTTTCGATTAACTCCATGGTTACAAGGTTTGTGATGCTTGTCTCCTTGCGGTTTAATACTCCTAACTACAACATTGTCTAGCGCCAAGCTTGGTGTTCTTTGAGCAACTTTTTATTCATTTCATCTGTTACTTATAGATTGTTCGGTGTCTGAGTATGTTTATTTATATCACACACACACATATATCTATCTATCTATCTATCTATCTATCTATCTATATATATATATATATATATATATATATATATATATATATATATATATATATATATATATATATGTATATATATACCGGGTGGCCATAATTAAACTGACAGTGTTCACAGTGTTCTGTAGCGCGATCTATTTGCGAGAATGACGCCACATTTTGTAGGAAGATTAAACAAGACGGGGGACGATGGATTCCGCGAAAAAATAAATTAGTTCCAAAATTCACCGCTAGGGAATATTTGGCGCTGTGTAATAGAAAATAGAGTGTTAACAAATGCAAATTAATACGGAATAAAATTACCTTTTATTATGCACATTTTCTTATTTAGTTTAAGTGCAATATGGCAACACTTTTAAAAAAGCGTAAAATCTACATAAACACAGATAAAGTCTCGTAATCTGCAATATCACGTACGCTGAGCAGAAGAAGAAGTTCTTTATTCAAATTTCACGTTACATCCATTGGCACAGTGCCAGCTGATTGGGTTTTAAAAGGCAATGTGTTACGTTTCGAATCAATCGGATTGAAAGTTTATGTGTAATGTCTCCTTCTTTAGTCGAGCGTGCGTTACTGGTCAAATTCTTTTACCTCAACCAGTGCAACTCGTCAGCCGCTCTTCGTGCTTTTAGAACGCACAAAAAATGCGTAAGGTAACGGTCATGTGTCAGTTAATGGGCTAAAAGCAATGGTTGCGACGTTTGAGAAAACAGGTTCTCTGAAGGTTCAGTCAGGCAGAGGACGAAAACCTGTACCACAGGATACAATCGAAGCAGTTGCCACGGCGATTGTCGACAGAGGACCAGACAATATTGCTGCCACCTCTAGCGCTCGTGGATTAGCTCGGAATATGGATATGCCTTACAGTACGGTATGGAAAATCTTACGAAAGATTATCAACTTCTATCCGTACAAGATCAGCCGTGTACAGGAGTTACTGTACCCCGACCATGATAAGCGATTGACTTTTGCTCTCACCTTTCTTGCCAGAATGGAGGTGCATGATGCTTGGCCGTGGAAAATCTTATGGGGAGACGAGGCCCACTTTTACCTGCATGGATCTGTGAATACCCAGAACTGCCGAATTTGGGATGACAAATCACATGCAGTCACAGAAATTCCCTTACATTCACCAAAGGTAACTGTTTGGTGTGGGTTCACAGCGAATTTATCGTAGGTCCATTCTTCTATGAGAACATTACCCCGACAGGACCAGAAACCTGTTATTGTACAAGAGAAATATCGCCACATGTTGAACAGCTTTGTCATTCCGGCACTTCAGCAAAGACAATTCCTGGGGGAAATCATTTTCATGCAAGATGGAACCCCTCCACACGTTGCTGTACAGGTGCAACAGCTGCTACGACAGAAATTCACAACAGAAAGAGTTATTAGCCGCTACTTTCCAATCGCATGACCACCTCGGTCGCCTGATCTTACCTCATGCGACTTCTGGCTATGGGGTTACCTTAAGTCCAATGTCTATCAAGGAGTGGTCCAGGACCTGGCTACGTTGAAGGATAACATATCACGGACTGTACGGGAGATTCCTGCAGACATGTTACTTTCTGCTGTTGTGCATACTGTGCACAGAATGCAATATGTGGTCCACAACAACGGCAGCCACATTGAACCTCATTTGAATGCAAAATAAAAGGTAATTTCCGTATTGATTTGCATTTGTTAACACTCTATTTTCTATTACACAGCGCCAAATATTCCCCTAGCGGTGACTTTTGGAAATAATTTATTTTTTCGCGGAATCCTTCGTCCCCCGTCTTGTTTAATCGTCCTACAAAATGTGGCGCCATTCTCGCAAATAGATCGCGCTACAGAACACTGTGAGCACTGTCAGTTTAATTATGGCCACCCGGTATATATATATATATATATATATATATATATATATATATATATATATATATATATATATATACATATATACATATATATACATATATACATATATATATATATACATATATATATATATACATATATATACATATATATACATATATACATATATATATATATATATATATATATATATATATATATATATATATATATATATATATATATATATATATATATATATGTGTGTGTGTGTGTGTGTAAGTGTAAGTAAAGTGGTATGATTCCATACATTTCTCTTCGAGGAAAAACTTCAGACACATGGAGGAATTTTCTAGAAATTATTAGCTGATTACTAATTATTAAACGTTATTTTGTTCTTTTCTTTCAATTTTCCTTTATTATTTCAAGAGGATTTCATGTTTGAAATAAAAATCCAAGGAGAGGAATTACGTGGTAACGCGACAGTTAAAAATCAGTGTAATTATCAGTTGTCATCATAATAGATGAAGCATATTAATACACATTCTATGTGTAAGGATAAGTTATTTCAGAAAAAACGTAAAGGAGGACTTTATAAAAAAGATGATCTCCGATATTCTACATCACTCAATAATATGAATATATTACTCGATTTTTTAAAAATAAATGCAAATAATAATGCTATTTTATTTTTTAAATATAACATGTTCATTCAGTGAGAAAAATGAAACGTATTTTTTAAAATTTAAATGTAAAATTTATTAAAGAGATCTCGTTAGAAAGTCCACATCGCTAACGATTACGAGTATATAACTCGATAATTTATTAAAAGTCAAATGCAATAATCTAGTTCCATATTCATAAAAGAAATATATTAATACACATACGGTGAGTACGGTGAAAGATAATTTTTTTTAAGTAAATGCAGTTTATAAAAGCAGTAATCTCTGAGATAGCACATAGATAAGGCTTATAAATATTTGAAATCTTTCTTCCATTAAATAAGCATAATTCGACGAATTTTCCCTGACAAAATAACCTTACGTTATTAAACCGTCTCATCTTTCAGCTGGAAAAAGTTTTTCTTTGTTAATCTCTAGATTGCTTTTTAAATAACCTCTTGCACGTTCTGCAGAATAAAGATCTCATTAATTTACAGCATGATAAATTTTAAATTCTGAAACAGTATACTGCCAAAATAGTTAAAGTTATGATAAAATTTACTTTCTTAGTCATTTTCTAAAGTATATTTTTCTAAATAAATTCTCATGTTTTAAGAAAGAGAAATATTTCTTCTAATTTATTAATAACTTGATATTAAATTGTTTGTGTCATAACAGAAAAAAATGTTTAATTGAATTTTTTTATCACTTTTATTCAAACATTTATTGGTAATTTATATACCTAATTTAAATTCTTAGATACTTCACCTCATTTGAAATGTTTAACCTATTAAGAATTAAAGCCATATTTCCTTACATTTAAGCTACTAATCCAAAATAAATCTACATATATATACAGACACACAAACAAACACATACACACACACACACATATATATATATACAGTGTGTAACAAAATTATAAGACCACTTTGGATTTTGTGATTTTTACTATAAATAGTATAATTTTTTTTAAATTAAATTAGGTTGATGTTAAAAAATGAAATATAAAATATATGTATATTATTTTTAAGAGATATTTAAATATACTAATTATTTTATTAACAATTTCTAATTTTTCCGATGAAATATCTGTAACAAAATTATAAGACCACTAGTTAAAAGAAATTTTTTTAATAAAACTAATATGATGTTGATCCACCATTTTTCTGAATAACTTCAAATACTCGATTTTTCATTGAATTAATTAGGTTTTCGAGCAAATATTTGGGAATTTTGTCCCATTCATCCATGATAGCTAGTTCCAATTCATTCACAGAATCATACTGACGGTTATTTGCATACACTTGACGAGCCAAATGGCCCCACAAGTTTTCGGTGGGACTCAGGTCTGGACTAAGGCTTGACCAGTTTAAGACCTCGATTTTTTCTTTTTCAAACCAGTTTTTAGTTGATTTAGACACATGGCATGGCGCATTGTCTTGCTGAAATTTCAAGTTTCACCCTCCTAAAAATGGGCTAAAAGGTATAGGGTGTTGGTAAAGCAGTTGTTGATAACAAATAGAGTCCATTTTTCAAAGAAATAGCTGCAGATCACATTTCCCATCATATGCAAAAGCTCCCCACACAATCACAGAGCCATCACCCATCTGTCTACTGAAGAAAACCCGAGGTTCCGTGCGTAAATCATGCCAGTAGGAAATATTGCCGTCCGGGCCATCCAAATTAAATTTTTTCGTCGGAAAAAATAATATTTTTCCAAGCAGCATCCCAGGTCATGAGTTCCTTTGCCCACTTCACCCTTCCTTCTTTATGATGCTTTAACAGTCTTGGTTTTCTATTCAATTTCCGAAGAGCAACATTTGAATTTGCGCAAGACTATCATATGTGAAATAGTTTTACTTGTCTGCTGTGTTATTTTACGAGTAGACAAGTTCTCTTTCGTTGCAAGCTTGAAAATTCGTCTATTATCGCGAGCTGATAATTTACTCTTTCTGCCAGATCTTTTATATTTTCCATAAAAAATCTATTTTATTTAAAACGTTATGAATAACAGTTTTAGAACGTTTAAGTATCTTACTTATTTCACGTTCCAATTTTCCAGAGCCCTTATAAAACCAAATTTTTCGAACTTCTAGTTCAGATAATTCTCTTTCACGTGGCATTGTGAATTTCCTCATAAAAACAAACAAATTAAATTCTATTTCTTTTACAATATTATCGTTTGGACTTTTTTGTGATGTAAAGTTACAGTTTATCTACGATTTTGAAAGAAAAAATAAAATAGTTTTAAATACGCTAAAGATTTTAAATAAAAAAATAAGTGGTCTTATATTTATGTTACACCCAGATTTCATAAAATCTTTTACTGTGTGAAATTAACTCAATTTTTTTTTCCTTTAAGCGATTTATTTGAGAAAATATAACTTTTTTCATTTGCTTCAAATTTTAAAATTATTCATTTTATGCAGTGTAATATTAAAATGAGTGATATTTTGGGTGGTCTTATAATTTTGTTACACACTGTATATATATATATATATATATATATATATATATATATATATATATATATATATATATATATATAAATAAATATATATATATATATATATATATATATATATATATATATATATATATATATATATATATATATACTAAAAGAAAAATTATATTTTTCTGGAACTTATATAGCATTATGTGTCTGTATTAATCGAAGTATAAGTTTAAAATCTTTCTTCATTACAGTCAAAAATAGAATCTTCATGCTTTTTGTTTGTTTGTTCGTATAAACTCTTATGAGAAAGAAACGGTGATCAACATTCCTTATAAAAATACCTAATGAATTCAATTAATTATTACTTTGCGAATATATACATAAAAAGCCCAAACCTTATATGGCATTTGAATATGATAAAGACATATGGATAAATTCCATTAATAAATTTACTACAAGTTTAGTATTCATAAAAACAAAACTTCATTACCCGTTTAAAGCACCCTTAAGCATTCATTCAAACAATTTTTATTTTCTGGAATTTTTATATTTAAGTATGGTACATAACATTTTCACTCCATAAAATTTCTTCAAGCACTATATAAAAAGAAATATGCATGGGTATTGATTTTCCTAAAGCAACTGGAAACTTAAATTAAAAATATTTGAAAAAGAAAAATAAAATTGGTCGCATTACTGGAAAAAAATTCTAAGGTATAATTGTCTTCTGAGATTACATCTTTCTTTGTCATTCTCCATTGTTATTTCAAAATAATACGTAGCATGATTTTTTTTTTTCTATTCGGTGAAATATTCAGAAAAAATTTGTCCAGAAAAATAATAAATTACCTCGCTTATTTTGTTTAGGGACAGAAGAAAATATTTTTCTTTTTCTTTTTCCTTACTGGCAACAACAACTGAATAATTCTTGAGCGTGCCTCTTAAATAGATTTATGACGAAAACAAAAGGAACAGGGAGTTTCAAGACTATTTTTTCATTATTGGATGTACACCGCGAATTTTATTTTCTTTCATCAAATTTCAATGGTTCTATAATGCATTGAAGTTGTCTCTGATAAGATTTACTTTTGAAGTGGGATGATTCTCCTAATAAATGTAGGGAACATCAGGTTTTAATAAAATTTCTTTTTGAAGTGTTTTCAAATATTTTTAGCAGAGAAAAATAAAATAATGTTATTTCTAGATACGACAAAGGATTTCATCCTCCATTAGATAATAAATTAAACGCTTAAACCCTTATTAGCAAAACTAATATCCTATGATGTATCTTGGGGTGGGTACATACATACATACATACATACATACAGTAACCACCGCTTATAATGCAATTTTATGATGTAATTCATTTTGATTATATTACATTTTAATTGTACTCATTTTCCTTATTATAAGAGTTCTTTTGTATTTTGTTTGTGAAAATGTCACCTTTCAGCATGACGATTTTCCCTTTTTCGGGGGGGATTTGTAATAAATTAAATATTAGGCCCTCCATTGTAGCATTTAAATTCGCTTTCCTAAATCCAATCCTCAGTAATCTTAATTTACCGCTTTAAAGCCCTTAGCAACAGAATTTCCCATTAACAGCAAGCGTTGCATTTCTACACGTATATACTTCTGGAGAAAGGCGTGGGTTCGTATCACCAGCCCCAATTTTCTGCTGACCGTTCAAAATAACAGCCACATGTTTTTTTCGCATCTCGCGCGTAAGGTTGAAAGGTGATATATATACTTCTCTCCGAGCTGTCGTCTGCAATGGACGTATTTTTTATATGAGCTAGTTTTCCTTTTCAGGTTGCATTTTAAAGAAGAATGTAATGGATATATTACACACACACACACACACACACACACACACACACACACACATATATATATATATATATATATATATATATATATATATATATATATATATATATATATATATATATATATATATATATATATATATATATATATATATATATATATATATATATATATATATATATATATATATATATATATATATATAGTTTACAAATGTAAATTACTTAATAGGAAACAAAAATAAGTAAATAAATTTTAGGCGCTAAGCTGCTCACAAAAATATTTACGATATAATATATATTTAAAATTAAGATAACTGAAAGAGACAGATGCGACCATTTAATACTCCAATAACCTAAAACAAAATAGACATTTAAAATTAAATTTAAATTTAAATTAGTTTTAAATGTCTATCTTGTTTTAGGTTATTGGAGTATTAAATGGCCGCATCTGTCCCTTTTAGTCATCGTAATTTTAAATATCTATTATATCGTTAATATTTTTGTGAGCAGCTTAGCGCCTAAAATTTATTTACTTATTTTTGTTTCCTATTAAGTAATTTACATTTGTAAACTATTTATATATATATATATATATATATATATATATATATATATATATATATATATATATATATATATATATATATATATATATATATATATATATATATATATATATATATATATATACATATATATATATATACATATACATATATATATATATATATATATATACATATATATATATATATATATATACATATATATATATATATATATATACATATATATATATATATATATATATATATATATATATATATATATATATATATACATATATATATATATATATATATATATATATATATATATATATATCAGGGTAGAGCGAAAAAAAGTTTTTTGTTAATTTTTTCTTTCCTGTATCATCAATCATTGATCCATGCCCAAGATGCAAAATTTCAACCTGTTTTGAAAATATCTTCGGGTGGCGCACTAGAATTGAAGTTTTGAAAAGTAGTGTAAAAAGGTGACTTTTAAAAACGGGGTAATAAAACTCAATTATACATTTCTATTTGTTTTTATTTGTTACACAAATTAAATATATTATATTAAAAATAAACTAAGCAATAGACTCCTCCTTAATAATGTTTAAGTATCATTTTCAGAAGTTTTTTAGACTTTGTTTTTCGTGAAAATATTGAGATTTTGTCTGAAAAAGTAACAAGTCTTGCCTAGCTTTTATCTTTGTTCTTATATAACCGTCTCTTGCCTCTGAACCACAAACAGTTAATGCAGCCTCCGTTACTATCTTTACACAGTGTTCTACTCCCTGTGTGTGACAAGGAATCTTCTTAAAACACAGGAAATTGTATCCTGAAGAAATCCTAGTCTTTATTTCCGTATCACTGTATTTCATCGTCATTGGTGGTTTGGTAACATTGTCTTTCCACCAATTTATCAAATCGTATTAATGTGATGCTCTGATCTGAAGTTCAGGAAGCTGTAACACGCGTACTTTTCTGCCTTTGGTCTGTTTTCTTGCTTTTAAAATTCTTCGAAGAGCTAGTTCTCTTATATGTAACTCCATGTCTTGTAAAATAGCTAGCAACAATTTTTTTTAGGTGCGCAAAGAATAAATTTCGTTGAATAGTTTTTAATATAATTCTCTTATGCTTGTCTTGCATATACGAAGACCTTCTAACCATATAAAAACGCAGATAGGCCCATATTTACAAGAAGATTTAGTCTTGATGTCAAACCACGTTGGTGCGTACACTTTCATAATAAAATCGACAAGTTCTTTCAGGTTGACCGATGGTTTCGTTGCTCCTACATATAAACGAAGAATCATGTTTGCACAAGTAAGCCATCAGGAATATGCTAGTTTTCCTGGATCTCTGTTAGATAAGCTAGGCGGGATTGTGCCACCAAGAAATTGCTGAGCACATTGCTTATAAATATTTTTAATTGGTGCTCAATAATTCAGCATTAACATCCGGCAATTCTGAACTTACAGATTCAAAGGTCACCACTTTATATTCTAGGCACTTTTCAACCCTTTTTCCAATGTTTTCTGAAAACTATTTGGACCTGTCGTGGTACCAACGAGGCAAAAAGATGACGGAGTGGTAATTCATTCGTGTCGTTCACCTTATCCAGTCCGAACGATCATATTGCTTTGTTATGTTTCCGCATCTATCGTTTTCCCGCATTTATCGTTCATTTCAATCGGTCCCTTCAAAAACGATAGATCGAAATTCCACTGTATATATATATATATATATATATATATATATATATATATATATATATATATATATATATATATATATATATATATATATATATATATATGTCGAGCTTAAATTCACGCACTTCTCAGAACTCTCGCACTCTCCCAAACTCGTTCCAACTAATACTTACTCTTAAAATATATGCAGTCAGAACAATACTAGGACTTTGGAATTAAACACACTTAAATTACAACCAAATCCTTTATTCAAATTACTGATTAATAACCCGATTCAATCTGTGCCATTTTCGATCTGTCATCTATAAATAGATCTGTCATCTATAATTCGATCTGTCATCTATAGTAGTGCGCGTGTGACGCGCACTACTTCTCAGTACGGGACCCAAGAAAACTCTGCTAAATCTTTTGTTAAAACTCAAGCGTCGAATCTCCGCGCATGCCCTGTGAAAACTTCCAGAACTCACCCTACGTCTAGTATTATGTAACAGCTTTTACTCCTCGAACGCCGATGCTTGCGTCTAAAAATACACTCGTTAGCCTGACCACATCGCGTCAAGGCTACATCTCAAAAGGGATTCTCTTTCCCAATTCACGCGAAACACTTCAATTAAGCTCTGTGAAAATGAAGGCGCTAGGTGCGAAAGTAAAAATTATCCTGAAGCCCCCTTTAAATTATTGTTTACTTATTATTTTCACCACTAATTCCTTGACAACTTCCCCCCCCCCGTTCCCATGAAGGCACGCGCACAATGGAGTAGCTAATTCCACGTGGCATGTCCCCAGAAGAGAAAAACGCTAATCAAATTTTAAAAATCTCAAAGGACTATAACCGAAAATGAGTGCTGAGTAGAGACGTCTCCCCACTCAACAAAAACTAAATTAAAACTTAACTAAATGAATTTTAACCCTAACCTAAAATTTTCCCATCTGCACTTAGCTAGATTGAATCGTTGTGTGGTTTACATAGCACATAAGTCTCCATTTGAGACATCCTCGATTTACAACATATCATATCAACATCAATTATCGAAACTTGTACAAAATATTAAAAACACAATATTATCAAAGTAGTCTCAAAATACAAAACACTTAAACATATCACATTAATTATTACATAAAAGCGATTATATTATAGGCATGGACTCAACTTTCAAGCTTATTTACACATCTCAAAACAGTTTCCTTCTCAAAAATCTTTGTTTATGCACTTCAATTTTCTAACTAAAAACTCTAACCAATATGGGTATTGAAGGAAACATGTAAAACTGCTCATGCTTGTTCAAAGCATTAAATCCTTCACTAATTGGTAAAATATGTTAAAAAACTCACATTTTTTTTAAATACTACCTATACAATCCTACCATTATCAAATTTAAAACGTATCAAAATCCCTCATCCTATATCAATGCAAAGAAAATACTACTATCCTTAGGTTTCATGGCTTATTTAAAACAAAATCACAATATCAAAAATTTTTACTCAATAGGGGAGACCTGTGTACCTAGGTCCATCATGTACCTAGGGCCACCCCATTTTATTTGAATAATATATAGTTCTAGGTTTTTTTACTCAGTTGGGTGAGTGTCAACAGTAATTTCTATTTTAGCAGCCAATTAGAAATCTTGGAGGAGAAATCTGTGGCAAGTTATAAGTGAAAAACGTTTTTGCATGGTCTGAAGTAAAATTTTGCAGCTCATCACTTTTATTGTTTTACAAAGGTTAGTCAAATACTATTCTTTGAATTCTAGTACATAATTTTGTTTGTAACATTAAGTACTAAATGGGGTATTAAATAAGTCCCCTCTCCATGTGGGTTTTTCAGTAGAAGGTATTTTGTATGAAATTACCTAGTCTTGTGCCTAGGGCCACATAGTTGCCTTGTACCTAGGTCCATGGCCCTAGGTACAACTGTAATCATATTCTGTATGTTGTTATTTTATTGAAAAAGTTTTCATAATAAATAGAGGAAAAATCTAAACAATTTTGATTTAGTTAAGTTTTTTTGTATTGGATGTTATTTAAATACAAGGGGTACTATATATTTTGCTCTGGAACTCTCAATGTGCTTGACTTACAAAAAATATGTTTGCTACTATTATTATTATTCAGGATTATTAATTTGTTTATATAAACATAAGAATCTATTTAAAAAAATATATTTATATAAGCAAAGGTGTAATTCTAAATAAGCTTTATACGATATTTTAATAAATTTTCAACCTTTATCATATTTTCATACCACAAAATCCTAATTTAAAACTTCGTACATCCAAAAGAGGCGGAACTAGGGAGATGTAGAATCCTGACAGACACTCCAGAAAAGAAGTAAATTGAAGAACAACGTGTAATTAGAATGGCCAAAAGAAAAAGAAAATTGTCAAAAAACCTGTGTTTCAAATAGAGGCAACTTCATCTGAAGAATGATTCATCTGAAAAATGATGAATCATTATGAAAAATTTGTAATTCAATAATAATTTGGCCCATATTCATTTGGCTTCTGTTATAAAATTCATGTGTATACGTTTTTTCTATGCATTAAAGAGTGAAACCTAACTTTTAGGGAATGGCCCTAGGTACACCAGCTACTGTCCCTAGGTACAATGCTGTCTTGTACCTAGGGCCATTTGCGAAGTTTCTTAAAAAACCTTCTATTTCACAGAATTTATTATATTGAGTATTTATATTAATCCCATTGAGATGGCAATTAGTATAATAATGTGTGCATATCAGTTTTACAATTTTAAACAGGTCAGTGGATCTGTTTCGTTCATTGAAAAAAGGTGGCCCTAGGTACACAGGTCTCTCCTACTAGGAAAATACACTTAAAATATGTATTCCTCATTAATTTATGTGTAATCAAAAATGCACTACAAAAACACTTATAAAAACTTTAAGATCAATATAAATCAAAGCAATACACCTATGAAAACAATTGTAGCCGATTGAAACTGAAGAACACTTAATAAAATTCAAAATATTTATCAAAATGTAACTTAAAATAACATCTTATGACACTCAAATAAACACTCAAAAAAATAGATATACAAGGAATGAAAACGACCATCGTCAAACCAGGACCAGGATTAGTTGCACAAATTTCAAAATTCTTCTCGATTACACAGAATTTTAAACGATATCTTTTAACATTCTTAATTAATACTCACTGAAATCAAATTATAAATTAGTCACTCAGAGGATCCAAAATAAACATTAACATCATAGATTGTTTTGTTTTGTTTTGTTTTTGTAAATATAATGGCAGAATGCGAAGCCAAGTGCGTTAGGCGCTAAAGAAAAAAAAATCAAAAAGGAGATAGATCTCCGAGCGAGAAAAATTCTATGCTTAATAATTTTAATAATTACTCCTTGACTTCATATCTTATACTTCTCTTTACCACCACCCTCCTCCAAGGAAAAAGATGGATAAACATTTTAATTTCATCACCAAATAATTTTCAACCATTTCATTTTCAAAATATTAGTTAATTTTTCTGTAAGCATTATAACATCTTTCATACTCAAATTCTTTTCAAAACCAACAAAACAGTACACATAAATTCCAAATTTTATTCAGCAGTCTAAACTCCAATGCAAAATAAAAATGTTGAGAAACCAATGGGAAGTGTCAGAAAAATTAAATGCCCAAACCTCCAAAATTGACTAAAGGGAATCTATTCTTCAGTAAACAGGGGTGGGAAACATCAATAACTCTTATGGGCTTAATTATAACAATATTCAATACTCAATAGTCAATACTCCATGCCGGAAAAATCTCAATAACTTCACAACGTAAATATAACTTTAATTTAAATACCTCAACGAAATGCTCAAAATTCCAAAATCGTAATTATAATCATCAAAACACATTTCTTAAACCCATATTTTATGTAAATTACTGACACAACTTTTGAAAACGTCACTTGTACATCAAACTTGTCACTTCAAAAAAAATCACAATCCTAATATTTTTTAATTTAACCCTGCTGTTCTGTTCGGGTCAATATGACCCAAAATAAAATTTATACGTTCATAAAAAAATATAGTACAGGGATATTTTCATGAAACTTCTTGACATTGTTGGTAAATAATATAAATATGTTCTCCTAGTGGGATTTATGTTTATTTGTACTTCGAAGGAATATTTTTCAATTTATACCTAATGTATCGTTTGGGTCAGTATGACCCAATGCAAAAAATCATTTATTTTTACTCAAACATGTTCCCTTTTGTTTGGAATAATTCAAAAGAAAATAATAAAAATAGTTTCTCTAATTTATCCTATATTATTTCTCTATTTTATCTCTAAATTTATCTCTAATTTTCGAAAAGTACTTCATTGATGTATGTGTTTGGTCACATGACAAGAGAGCGTGTGCAAGGTCAAAAAGTTGATACGATTTGCAGGGGGCCAAAATATTTGCTCTTATTGCAACGTTTCTTTTTTTCTGCTGTATTTCACTTTCTGATATACTGTAAAAGAGTTGTGCCTGTAAATGTGAAAAAAAATGGCGAATCGCATAAATTTGAGTCACGCTGATATAGCTAAACTAATAGAAGCTTCTGACAGCGAAGAAGTATCCGAGTATGAAAATCATACAAGTGATGAAATTGAGAGTGAAAGTTCTGACAACGATTTTGATACCGATATTCAACAAATGAACTATAAAAAGAGTATTCAGTCCAAGAATCGTGAAATAAAGTGGAAGTTTGATCCACTGCCACATTCTTCTCAATCAACAGCTTCGAATATTATAAAAACTTCTCCATGGGTCACAAGATATGCAACGGCAAGGATAACAGACGTAAAAAGTGCATTTGAGATAGTATTCAATTCTACGAAAACGAAATCATAAAAATGACTAATATTGAAGGAAAAAAGGTTTATGGAAAAATGTGGAAAAATGTCGAAAGTAAAACTTTTCAAGCATATATTGGATTATTATTTTTAGCTGGTGTTTATAAATCATATGGAGAATCAACAAAAAGCTTATGGGATAAAGAAACTGTCAGAAATATATTTCGTGCGACAATGTCCCTTGAAACATTTTGCACCATATCGAGAGTTATTCGTTTTGATAATAAATCCACTCGTCAAGAAAGAAGAAATTTGGATAAATTAGCGTCAGTGCGAGATATCTGGGAAAAGTGGATAGAAATTCTACCAAAATTATATAATCCGAATGAAAATATTACTGTAAATGAACAATTAGTAGGATTTCGTGGCCGATGTCCTATCAAACAGTATATACCGAGTAAGCCATCTAAATATGGGATCAAAATATGGACTTTATGTGACAGTAAAACTTCGTATGTACTGAAAACACAAATTTACACTGGAAAAGAACAAGGGTCAAAGCCAGAGAAAAATCAGGGAATGCGAGTAGTGTGTGATCTTACTTATGGGTATTCGGGGCACAATATTACATGTGATAATTTTTTCACATCTTACAACTTAGGACAACTTCTTCTAAAGCCGAAAATGACTATGCTTGGCACCATTAGAAAAAATAAATCAGAAGTTCCTGAAAAAATGCCAAACAAAGAAGTTCACAACTCATTATTTTATTTTACAGAAGACGCAACAGTTATAAACTACATCCCAAAAAAGAACAAGAATGTTATTCTTATGAGCACTTTGCATCATGACAAAGAAGTTAGCAACAGACCTGACAAAAAACCATTAATAATCTTTGATTATAATTCAACTAAAGGGGCTGTGGATACTCTTGATCAACTTTTAAACACGTACACTTGTAAATAAAAACAAATCGCTGGCCCATGATAGTATTCTATAACATGCTTGATACTTCTGCGTACAATGTATTTGTTCTATGGACTTCAATACATAGTGAATGGAATGACAACAAATTGACCAAACGAAGGCTATTTTTAGAAGAACTAGGAAAATCACTCATTTTTCCACACATTGAGGCAAGGCCACACCTACCAAGAAGTGAGGACTCAATAAAAATAGTGAAAGGAATACAGAGAAAAGTGAAAAACGTACCATTTGGATCTGCTGAGAATACTTCATTGTGTATCAAACGTGCAAGGTGCAAGCTCTGTCCATCAAGCAATGGCAACAAAACTAATATGTTATGCTGCAATTGTAAGAATCACATTTGCACATCTCATGTAAGATATTACTGCTCAAATTGTAAATAAAGGTATGTTTCAATTTCGAATATTTTTCTGTTATTTTTATAGATTATTATTATTGTAAGTTTCAAATTAAAATATTTTTCTGTTATTTTTATAGATGCTTTATATTATTAGATCTATTTTTAAACTTAAATTACTATTGTTTAAACCATTTCTTAAATGGCACCTGTCATTTACTGCAAGAAAGGTTAGTTTTCTGAATTGGGTCATATTGACCCGAACGCTACATACGTGGAGTAAATACGAACAGAACAGCAGGGTTAAACATTTTTTTTTTCCTTTAAAATTTCATTTTACAAATTATCATTAAGCACATATGTTTTAAAATAATCATTTAATTTTCTTTTCACATTGTTCTTTTTTAAAATTTTATACCTTTAATTTGCTTGAGAAGAGAAAAAAAACTTGTTGAAAAGTACATTACGTGATGGATCCCTGGAAAAAGCTGAAGAATCCTCCTTGTGATGGCCGACGCCCATGGCGATTTTGTTTTGTGTTTGAACACACACCAGAAAAACCTGCTGATTATCTGGGAAAATGTACCCAGCCCGAAGAAACTATTAGCTGAATACAACTTGATGTTCCACGGCACCGGAAAAACACTGAATATCGAAAACGGTGTCCGCGATGAAATCTTTCGTATCACACTGCAGAAAACAAATCACATAAATTACGTTTTGTCTCACTGAAATCTCTGGGAAAGTTTTATACCCAGATATGAACATCGGCATCTCACGGTACTGTAGTGGAAAATCTCCTTTCTGAACGAGGAGCAGACACATCCCGAATAATAGAAATGCACACGATGATGAAGACGAATGGCAGACATCAACGTCAAGGAAAGCGCCTCGGAACGTGAAGACGGTACATGTTGTTCTCGCTGGCATCATTCAGCTTCAAAAAAAATCTCCAACGCAATCCACTCGCAACGAAAATTGGAAATTTCACTTTCCACCAACGTAGCACGCCGTCAGGAGAATGGGAGATCGAAAACTGGACAAATTCAACCAATTTAATAAATTTAATAATAACTTTTTGTTTAAACGGCTTAGGGGTGATTTAATTTTCTCCCTCTCGAAGATTACTGGATCCTGCTCGACTTTATGACGAAGTTAAATTCTCGCAATCCCTCCAAACTCGTTCCCAGTAATACTTACTCTTAAAATATATGCCGTCAGAACAATCGTAGGCCTGTGGAATTAAACACACTTAAATTACAACCAAATCCTTTATTCAAATTACTGAATAATTACCCGATTCATTCTGTGCCATTTTCGATCTCTGATCTCGTGTGACGCGCACTACTTCTCAGTGAGGTACCCAAGAACGCTCTGCTAAATCTTTTGTTAAAACTCAAGCGACGAATCTTCGCGCATGCCCTGTGAAAAAATCCAGAACTCACCCCACGTCTAGTATTATGAAACAGCTTTCACTTCTCGAACGCCGATGCTTGCTTCTAAAAATACACTCGTTCGTCTGACCACAACGCGTCAAGGCTACATCTCAAAAAGGATTCTCTTTCCCAATTCACGCGAAACACTCCAATTGACAAATGATAGTGCTCGGTGCCAAAATATAAATTATCCTGAAGCCCCCTTTAAAATTTTGTTTACTTATTCTTTTCCCACTAATTCCTTGACATACATATATATATATATATATATATATATATATATATATATATATATATATATATACAAGGTCAATCAAAAAGTTAGTTGCAAACCTCCGTAAAAATCTCGGTAAAAGATACATTTCGTTGAAACTTTGTGCCAAGAGCATCGGGTGCTACGGCAGGTGCAGTAGCGGCTTCGACGTGGCAGTTTTAGTTCTCTTGCTAATCAGTCGTGAATTTGTTTCGGCAGCAGCCAGTGTCGTCGAAATTTGAAGTGCATGTATTGATTCGCTTCCTGATGGCAAAAAGTTGTGACTGCATTGAAATTTATTGGCAGTTGCACAAAGTATACTGTGATAACGCAACATCGAGTGCACTATGAGCTTGTTAGTCACTAAACGAGACGATCTCATCTACTGTGGCACGTCTGTTTTGAAGAATGAGTTCATTCACACTTGCATCGTTCTCAGCTGTTGTCGAAGTTGAAGAAACTTACCCTGATATCTGGACAGCCTTTCTCGAATGACAGATACAACTTTGGAATAGTTTGGCTCGATATCGCGTTATCACAATACACTTAATGCAACTGCCAATAAATTTCAATGCAGTCACAACCTGTTGTCCTCAGGAAGCTGATTAATGCAAACACTTCAAATTTCGACACCACTGGCAGCTGCCGAAACATATTCCTACTGATTAGCAAGAGAACTAAAACTGCCACGTCGAAGCCGCTACTGCACCTGCCGTAGCACATGATGCTCTGTGTTGCCACAAAGTATCAACTAAATGTCTCTTTTACAGAGAATTTTACGGATGTTTGCATATATATATATATATATATATATATATATATATATATATATATATATATATATATATATATATATATATATATATACATATATATATATATATATATGTATACGGTATATAAAACATGTCGAGAAGGGTTGAATTATTATAAGTGATTAATTGTTTTGTGTTGATATCGTTTATTTGGCTTTATATGGTTATGGTTATCAATGTATCAGCTTTTGGCAATATTTTCGAGAAAGTTGGCGACAATTCGAACGTAATTCCGGTAAAAATTCAGATTTCCCTTAACTGGCGTGGCTGTCAAGTCCTGAAATTTGACATTTCTAGAACAATCGAGAGTGTCGTCAAAGGCATATAAAATATGCCGATCTTGGCTCAGAGAAATGGAATGCTATGGTTTATATCGTCTGCAATATCTACGTTAGAGATCATGACCAATGGAACATAGGTACTCCTTTTCTCCTTTTGGCCAGAGAGATTCATCCATTTTTTAGTTGGTGATCTTGTGTTGTATGTGTACTGTAGTCCTGTAATTATGCCTATACTTATTGTATGCCTGTTAATGTGCCTGTTTATATACATAGTATTAACGTCTGAATTATTTTGCTGAGCTTCGTTGCACTCTTTGATTTCTGTTCTACTTTTCGTGCTCTAGTCTAGAAAGCAAATAAACTAGTGTGTCTGTTATCTGGTATCGTCATTCACTAGTACCTATGAACGAGAAACACAACAATTCTAACCCAGATCAGCTCACGAGACTTTTTCCAAACATCAATAGCAATTTCTGTCACATTTTGCTTATTAATGGATTGCACTGTTTGCTTTTAAGATGTCAGTACAGTTAGAGACGCTTATGAATGAGTGACAGCTAACAAACAAAACTCCTGCAGTTGCTATCTTTTTTTATAGTAAATGGGTATACCTCAAAGCTCCTTGTTTGAGTCTGGCAGACGCCATGCGATTTTTCCCGTTATTTGATGTGTTCTCCTTGCTATGGTTTATTTTTCTATATGGTATCCATTAATGTCATATTTGCCTGTTATTGTATCTTGATGTTAATCTTACGAAAGTGAATCGAAAAAAAAATATATTTCATTTCAATCTTCAGATTTTGAATTGGTTCGTAAAATGCTGCAAGAGGAGAATGGTGATGATGAAACTACGGTGGATTATGTTGATTTTGATGTTGATTTTGTCAAATCAAGAAACGAGAACCCCGGCACTGAACAAGGAATAACATTTCATTTCATCGTTATCTGATAGCAATAATTGGAGCTTACACATTTGATTTCGTAATTCTGATTGTTCTATATCAGTTGCGGATACCTTTACAATTTCACCAATTTCCATATCAACTAAGACATTACCTATGCTGCACATTTATATACGATTTACTGTAATAAAATTCATTTTAAATAAAAAAATGGCTATGATTTTAAACAAAGACCCCTTTGCTCATATATACTAGTTTGATTAAACCTATAATGTTTAAAACGTAATGTTGCAATTTGAATCTATGCAAAAAGATGGGTGAATTTATTCCCTTGAGATTTAACGCCAGTAATGTAACCAATCGACCATTCCGTTAATATTGAAATGACACTTATAGCGGTAACACCATACATGAAAATGCCTGATATTAAACTTTCATTTATATGGTACTTATGGTTCTGAGATCAAGCATTTTCAAATTTTGGTTTTAATAATCTACTGATTTTTGGTGTTTTTATATCAACTTAATACGGAAACACTAAATATTATTACAGTGTTATCTCTTTTGAGCATTGCTTAAAAAGTCAGTGATTCCGAAATTTCAGACATATAAATGTACTTGAAAAAATAAATACAAACACACATATACATAAATAAATAAATAAATAAATAAATATATATATATATATATATATATATATATATATATATGTGTGTGTGTGTGTGTGTGTGTGTATATATATAAACATTAACGAACTGATGTGATGAAAACTTCCCAGATGTCGCGAGTTTATTCATTCGCAGGATGATGATTTAATCCATCTGAGCAATAAATAATTTGTTGAATTATCAAGTACCTTTGCGTTAGTTTAAATTTGTAAGAAACAAATTCGAAAAGTGAATTTACCAAGTCATTTCATGCTTCAAAGAAAAATCAGAGAATACTTGTACGCTGTAATGAGATTATTGTTGAGAAATTCTAGGAAAATGAAATATGATTAATCATTTCAGCGAAAATCACCTAGCCATATCCTGGAATGAAATTAGTTGTGCAGCAATTTCAGAAGCTGAGCATAATGGTAAGGTAATCTAACTGAATGCTCAGATTCCAAGAGAAATAAATAATTAAACCTGAAGAGTAGATTTTAAAAAAATTAACCTTGTAATGGGTTATTTAAATGTGAGTTGATATTGATAGATTAATTCCTTTACAGGCAGAAAAATAATGAAGAGCATTAGATATATAGTATTGAAATCTCATGAAGAGTATAACTTAATGAATCTAATTTTTAGTCGAAATGCTCAATTACCAGGAAAAACTGCTGTTTGAATTTCAATTAATTTTTATCCTTATCTGATTGCAGTATTTGGCAATTGCCTATTTGATATTTTACGACGATTGAAACTATAACATTTGTGTAAATCTTTACGGTTAGTATCATGTTACATATTATTTAATGCACTGGTTTTTATTGATCAGAGAACAACAATTCTAAAAAAAAGTTATCAGTGATCTCCCAACAACATATATATATATATATATATATGTAACAAGAAAACGCGTCTTTCTAAATTACTTTACTTTAAAGCGTATTCTAAATTCTCTTTTTAATAAAGCACGACTCCTTTTCCAAAAATTGCGACCTAAAAGTAAAGTAAGTATAATTTATCGTAGCCCTGCAGATCATTAAGCAGGCATGTGAAGTATCTGAACTCAATAACATCCCCAGAGATGAGTGTTCAAAGTTTATGAGATTCCAAATGTCAGTATAGTGTCAAAATTCTTGAAGAGCCCTCGAACACTCTGAAATTATGTCTTTTTTAACGTCAAAAACCCACTTTGCAAGAACTTTATGGGCCACTTATCCTATGCCCAGTTCAACAGTTCACGGTTTTAACAAGCGCGGTATCTAGCAGTAAAGTCCCCGATAAACTTAAGTGGATACGTGAACTCCACGAATCTAAAGTCGCCCAATTAAAAATTAAGTAGTTTAGGCCCTCTGGCGAAAATATGGCAAAACACCCATTTAATATTGCATGAACGCAAGACTTTTCCTTCTCTTCGTTTCTAACTTTTGTTGCTGTCGGACCTGCGGTCCGCTCCTGTATGTAATCCGCGTCCCGTCCTGGCATGGACGCCGGACAAGTCATGTGGCCGCTGCAGCCTTCGTACTGCCTACTGATTGAATAAAGGTGATTTCCTGGATATCATCGGAAATGTTTATTCCTCTTCTATGGATACGTGTGTTATTCTCCTAAATTTGCTTCCCTGGATCAACACTCCGCCCGACTGCATCTCTCCAAGTGTGCGCAGCGATTTACTACTGCATGATCAACACCCTCGAGCCGACTGCATCTAAATTTTCCAAATGTGATTATTATCACATATATGTACTAGCTGAGTGGCAACCCGATGGGTTGCTTTTTCGATTTAAAATGAAATAGTTTCATATCTTAAAGATTAAAAACCGTTTAATCACTTTAAAAAATATATTAGAATTTTTATAAAACGAAATAATAATTTAAAATTTTCTTTCTCAAATTTCGGTTTTTGGCTTTTGAAATAATTCTTTCAAATTTCCGTTTTCAAATTTTCCTTTTTAGGCAAAAAAGAAATTCATTCAATTAGAAAAAAATCTAAAGGTTTTAACTTCTCATTTCCTAAAACTAAAATTATTTCTGGTACTTTAAAACTATTTTTGGATTTCAATTATTAAATGACTCGTTCTCAGACTCGTTCTCAACTAATAATTTTTCCTTTTGGCAACTGAGCAGAATTCCTTTAGAAGAGTACAGTTCCTGGGTCTATTCACACCTGTCGCAAGATGCTTATTATGAATGTATATGTGCTCAATAGAAAAAAATCTTAAGTTAAATTAAGTTTAAAGTTACCAGTTATATTAATATAAAAAATTAAGTTCAAAACATTCAAAGAGTAAGATAAATTTAAATATTACAAATATATTAAGATTAAATAAAATAAGATTGAAATGAAGAATTAAAAAGAATTAAAGAAAATAAGTTGAAATTAACTATAAAGTTACGGAAAAAATGGCCCTCATCAAACAAGATGGAAATTTTGCATGATAAAAGAAAAAAAAGCCCTGTACAGGGACAAACAATTCGTAATGAGATGATTGCAGAGTTCCGGAAGGGAAAACAAAAAATAGCAAGATTCGGAAAATTGGAAGATGAGACATCACCTGGGACCGAACACACAAAGTAGGGTTTACTAAGTCAGTGTGATGGCACTGCGCTACAGCACCACACAAGCAGGTGAGTAAGACGGGAGGTATATCGCGGTAAGGCCGAATGTAAATATTAAATCTCATGCGTGGAAAAAGTGCTTAAAAATAGAAAGACAGTTCTGATGAATTCAAAATTGGTGGTGGAAGAATCTTCATCCTTTGCTCATTAATTAGAACCAAATTTCACAAGCTTGCTGGAATTATTAGTGAGTAAAATGATAAGTCGAAAAATTACGAACTCGGCATTCAGATAAAAGTGAGTTTTGCAAGTACGCTTTTTTTTATTAAATGTATTTGGTATATTTTGGAAGCGGGACATCTAGCAAATGTCGATAAATCATAAATTTGACATTAATAGGTGCAGAAATCCGAAATATTTTTCCATCAAAATTATCGATTTCGTGAAATTCGAAAAATTGCTCTGGGGAAAAAGCTTCGTTTGCAATGAAAATGATTTTAACTTTATAAAAATGTGTACATCCTTAAAGATGAAGAGTTGTAAAACACATGGAAATAAAAAAATTGCCGATTGGTGGGCGGAAAAGTTTAATTTTGCATGCATCAAAATAGTGGAGATTTGCGAAACGGAAAGGAGTTACCCACACGGAATGTCAGCTGTTTCTACTGTCCGCTTCTTTTGAGTTCGGCGGTTTTAATTTAATAATTTAAAAAAGTTTAAAGTTTTGAAAGTTGAGGATAGCATCAGTGCAAGCGTCTTGTCCGTCTGCGTATATCGGTACCAATCGCGATATCCTGTAATGCTCGGTTCGCGAGATTATCTCTTCCCCGTGTCTGCTCACTAAGTAACATACATTTGTTTACCTTCAGCTGTTAATATATATATATATATATATATATATATATATATATATATATATATATATATATATATATATCGCATATCCACAGACACTCTTGAGTTCAGCAAACAATATCTCTGAAATGATCTCTTTTGAATACATGAGAAATAAATTACTTATAAATTTATGTTTTTTTTTAACTATTAGCTTCAGAGAGCGATAATTGTATTTTAAATAAACATGTTTCAAAACACAAGTTTATATTAATATGATTTCACTAAATTGGAATCCGTTTTTAATATGTAAATATAGTAAAATGTATTCAGCTTTAATTAAATTTCTGATCTCTGCAATAGCTAACATGCATTTTGGGGTAAGTCTGAAACAGTGCGTTTGGAAAAAAAATTGCTATTTTTTATTTTTAAGAGAAAAAAGTTATTGTAGAGTTTATTGAATAAATTATGCAGCAAGTTCATTGCGGTAAATCTGCTCTTAATACAAGATTTTGTTAAATATATCCTATTTATTTAAATGAGATAATAAGAACGGGCACCGGGTAGACCTGTGGTAGCTCGTCGGCTTTCCGAGCACAGGGATATCGGTTCGAATCCCGACAATCGACTTTAAATTCTTTCTGTTCTAAGCCGGATATGGGTACTTTAAATTAGTAGACCACAAAGTACATCAATGAGGTCAGAGAAGATGAGAGATGGTACGATCGCCCCAAGGCATCCAGCTGAGATGGACTCTGACTGTCGTGGTGCTATTGTAAACCCGAGCCCCACTCTTTAACCAGATTATTCTATATGGAACTGGTCTGGAACACTTCCGATAAGGGGGTATTAGCAACAATAACAACGACAGAAAATAAGGAATGCATTTATCAATTATTAGGCACCTGAATGAACTAGTGTGAAAGAAAAGTTTTCAGGGACGTCAAGTTTTTGTTTAAGGCATCTATAATTTTAATCGAAGAAATTATTTCTTTCATGTTTTCAAATAAATCTTTAATACACGGCGGTGTACAAAAATAACATTTTCATAAAAATTTCAATCATAAAAATACATTAATATGTAAATTGTGGGTGCACTAACATTGGTATGGAAGTTTAATTTGAATAAATTACAAATATGTGGTTTTTACATACACCAAATTCATAGTGAAACTAAATTCTCTCAGTTATTAACTTAATCTTTTATAACATCATACTTTTTAAATTAAAACTTTAAGTTAAAATATATCACTAATTTAAAGGAAGTCATCTCCTTTGCACAAGTTGAAAAGACAGAATTTTTGCTGTTTATTCGAACTTCTATAATGTTTTTATATTGTCCATTATATATGAAATTTTCAGTATTACTTCTCTAAACTTTATAGATTATGTTCCCTGAATTAATTTTATTACAATCAATAATTTTGTTTATGAAGTAAAAAGTGAGTGTATTTTCTTAAAATTTAAAATTTATACTGATACACTGCACGCAGACTTACGAAAACACTAATTAAGTTTCAATAATTTTTTTGCATTTTTGTGATGCTAAAACATTAGGTATATTTCTACACCTATTGAAGCTTTAAAACACACAATTTTTACTCCAGGGTGATCAGATTTTTAAAAAAAAACTGAAAAAGCCCATTAAAATTACAAGTCAAATACTATAAATTCATAGTAAAATTTTTTTTTAGAAAAAATTAGGTGCATACTTTTGATAGTATCATTATACGCCCATCCTGAAAATATGAAAGCAATATCTGCGGTAGATTCCTTTACACAGTGCGCGCAAGCATGAAAATGATCATTACGAGAAAAATGATTTTAAAGTTCCCACACTGGTAATGTTTCCATTGGAACTGATTCTTTCATGTCATTGTTTTTAATGTTTCAGTTGGAATATTTCAACGCAGTTTGTTTTAAAACATTCAGAAATGTTCAAATATTCTAAAACTGAAAAAAAGTAAAATTCGATTTTTTGAAGGTACAAAGGTGATGACTTCCCTTAAAAAAATTAAAATAAAAAACAAAAGTCTAGGGTTTTAGATTTATTTTTAAAATTACCATTTCGACAATTTTCTTCAGTGGGATAAACTTGAAAAAAATGGATTTTATAAAATATTTTCTCTACATGGAGAAAGTATTTATATTTTATTTTTTACACGGCAGAACTGAATTTTTTAACAATAAAAGAAGTTAAATTATAGCTTGAAAATTAGCCATGTTTATTGCACATCTACACCGTTTTTAACAGTTATGATTTGGTTTACGTGAAAAAAAAATTAAGCATGACTAGATAATACTATTGTGTGCTTAAACTGTTATATTAAATCCATAGATTCTAACCATTAACATTTAATCATTATTTTAATCTCTTCTTATATATCTTGTTATTTGCAGAAAAAATTATGCTTTGCTAGTATTAATCTTGTAGAAGAGGTTGGGGCAGAATGGACAAAATAACATTACTCAGGTTGCACCCGTCATTTCGAGATGCATTACCAAAACCCTTCATTCGATATTTTCTTCTTTCCTACCCTATTGGGTGAAAAGAATATTATTATTTCTTATTTCCTTCTGTGGCGGAATGGAGTCAAGTTCCTCACGGAAAATAAACTCACGAATCGTTGAGCATTTTAAAGTGTTCTAATGTTCCGAGGAAGACCACGTGGTTTCCTTGGTTTGATTTGGTTTGAGAGCTACGGTCAAATTTTTGCTATACGATGGCTAATTAGACCGGGACCTACTGTTTAAAATCGATTCCGAACGTCTATAAACATCCATACCAGCAGTGGAACAAAATCTGCAAAATGCAACAAAATATAGCTTGAAACATAGCATTACGAGAAATATGATTTTAAAGTTTCCACACTGGTAATGTTTCCATTGGAACTGATTCTTTCATGTCATAGTTTTTAATGTTTCAGTTGGAATATTTCCACGGTGGAATATTAACACTGCTAATATCGCTAAAATATACTCAGTAGAAAAACAATCATTATCCTGCTTATTTTTGGCAATTAATTCCTGTTAATTCTGATCATGATGGTTATAGCGGTTAACCTCGCCCCCCCAAAAGCGGAACCTCTTTCTCATAAAAAGGGATTTTTGTTGTATCACTGTTAATATCGCTAAAATATACTCAGTAGAAAAACAATCATTCTCCTGCTTATTGTTGGCAATTAATTCCTGTTAATTCGGATCATGACGGTTATAGCGGTTAACCTCGCCCCCAAAAGAGGAACCCCTTTCCCATAAAAAGGGATTTTGTTGCATTTTGTTCAAACTCACAGTATCTGAACCGGATACCAGCGCCTTGGACATTCAGGCATCACCTGGCTGGTTTCCTTGGTAATGGGTATCCATTGCTTTCACGTTTGAAACCCATCGCAGGGTTGTTTTCATCTTGAACAGTATTATTTGCATACAGCCCGAAGCAGTTCCTAAATATCCTCTGTGTTGTGTTTACAGAATCGTTGTTTATAAAGAACACCTCGATAACAAAAACCGTGTATTTCACCGGACCAACACATGGTATCTACTGACAACTGAAAAATCTACCTGAAGTATATTGCCACCTTCTTCACTGACGTATCCCCATCACTCTCTTACCAGCGACCTCCAGAAATCTGGGATTCCGTTCTGCCGCACCCTGTATGAGATTTGGCATGTTTCATTCCGGGCAAAAACGTACTCGTGAATTAAGAGCAAATTGGATGAAGTTTTATTCAGCTGACTAAACGAATTTAGACTGAGATAAACGGGTACTTAAATTTGTTGAAAATAATAGATGTTTGATTATGAATTCTCAGTGGAATGACTGTACATTACAAAACAGAAGCGTAACATATGCTTGTTAAAGTAGACATATATTTTATTTCATTTAAACTACGAAATTGTCTTTATGCACAGTCCATAGACAGATTGACGTTTGATATGAAATCTTCAGTAAATGCTATTCTTTTGATTAACTAAGTATACACGTGTATGTTATTATCCGTTATCATAAGAAATATTTACGATGTGAGTTTAATTTATTAAATATGAGAGTGTCATTTATTAAGTCTCACGTCGTAGATCACATATCATGGTCTTATCTTTATCATATACTTATATTATATATAAATCTTTTCCCCAAAAGAGCAGACAAAGGAAAGTACTTTGTATTTAACGTTTCCTTTAATATAAATCCTATCCGATACATTAATCTCGAAGCATATTTTCCCACAGTGACTATTCAATCTTCTTTAATCTCAGGAAGTCAAGAGCATATTATATCTACATGGATGGAACCTGGACAAAGCAAGAGCTAAATAAATTGTGAGATGAATAGAATATTTTCCCTTTGACTTACCTTATACATCAAGTTATATTATATGAAATGAGATCGATAAAATTAAGAACTTACGATGCGAAAACTAATCAGTTAAGCCTCTGGTTCGGATATTTAATATAGTTTTGGATAGTTTAGCATTTGAGAGAAAATTATCTTAAATACAATATAATTATCATACACGGTAAATTATAATGGCATTACAATGTATTTTGAATTGCATTTACGACATTTCTAGTTCAATAAGTTTCCTTCAACACGCACACAAATAAATAAATAAATAAATAAATATATATATATATATATATATGTATATATTATGGGAATTTAGTCACACAGAGTAAAAATAGCAGCATAGTAGTAGCAAAACATTTAATAGGACTAAGAAACATTTTCTCAGAACATAACACAGAAGCGTCTTAGAGCGAACAACATTATTCTCTTTCTACTACAGCTCACAGAGCGTTACCGTACAGGGGAATAAAATGGTGACGTCATAATTAACATGTGTGCGCATGCATGCCGTAAAAACAGAAAATGAACGTTGTTTTCCAACAATTCCCCCTCACAACGTGAATTTTCAATGAGAACACATTTTATGCATATTTTACTCAGTAAAGAAAACTTATGAAATATATGCAGACTTACATTACAAAACTTATTATACTTGTGAATTCAAAACTTATGTAATAATGTAAACAAATTAAACAATACAATGTTAATACAAATAGATAATACTTAAATGCAATAAAAACACATCATTACATACACTAATTAATTATTATACTGAAAAGGATACTGGATTATATTAAAGATTTAAAACACTTAATTTAATTAAGTTGCAAAACATTTTATGCCTGTCTGCATTTAATGCCTTCGTTAAAATATCAGCAGGTATGTTTTCAGATGCTACGTGTTTAACATCAATCTCTCAATCATTCAGGACATCTCGCACGAAATGATGGCGTATATCAATGTGTTTGGTGCGAGAGTGATATACAGGGTTTCGCGTCAGTTTTTCATCCGCATATCACGGTCGAAAGTACAATTGCTATCGGCAAGTAGGAAATAATTTTACATTTTACAATTTTCCAAAACATGTTCATATTTGAAATTAGCTCCTAGGTATTTCATAATAACTGAATATTTAATATCTTCATTAAAATGTTTTTATGATCATATTTTTTTCGAATTACAGGTAGGAATTTGATTTCATATTTATGACTAGCTGAATATCCGTGCTTCGCTACGAAGTTCATTCAATACAATGGTTAATGTATGCAGTTAATGTCAAATATATATATATATATATATATATATATATATATATATATATATATATATATATATATATATATATATATATATATATATATATATATATATATATATAATAAACACAGCGATCAATGTATGCAATTAATGCCAAAAAAATGAAAAATATATTTATAAAACAATCTTAGCGGATATCTTTATAGATAAAATAATGTAGAAGAAAATACTGAAATTAAATCTAATAGAACATAATAAAGAATATAGTGCAGTTAATATAGTACAGTTTAGGGAACATTTCTTTTACTGTATTTTAATATTTTTTTGGAAAATGTCCAATCGTCTGCTGCATTAGAAAGAAAAAAAAATGTCAATTTATTTCGTTGTTATGCACATGAAGCAAAATTAATTTAAAGTATCACAAAAACAAAAGAAACCACGTGATCATCATTTAATAAATTAAAATTTAATCTTTAAAAATTCACCAAAAATCAGGAATTGGAGGCAAAGATTCGAAAAAGATTTCATTTTAAAGGAACTTTTATGGTCTTTCTCGTGACATAAATTTTATAGCCATCAGACTATCATTTTAAATGCAAACTTTAAAGAATGTTACAAAAACAGCTTAAAAATTTAACTTAAAAAAATCTAAGAAGAATTTTTTTTAAATCTTCATTAGTGCCCCCCCCCCCCCCCTACACCGTTAGAAGTATCGCCATGCAAAATTTCAACTTTTTGGGTTCAGCGGTTTGGTCTGCGCGTTATCTCGCAGTCAGACCGTCAGTTACGGAATTGTTTTATTCATATGGATGACGTCACCATAGGGAGCCATTACAGCAGGAGAAGTTGAAAAGATGTAATCAGGCCTAAGTAGTCATTAAATGCAGTCAAACAGTCCTGTTTACAGGTATAAAGAATTTATTTAGTTGAAGATATTACCTATGTTTGATTGGTTAAAACATTATAAGAAATATAAAAGACTGTAAGATATCTGCGCATTTACAAAGAACAGAGAGAATGAATGGTAGCTTCTGGTTCAACCCATATCCCAAAAGCTAAGTGGCATTAATTGAAATTCAGTTTTACTTGCACGTATGACCCGTATATGGGGTATCTTCAATACAACAACCAGGCGTCAGAAACACAGAAACACAGAAACGGTTTTGGTTGTAGAAGGGAAAGGAAAACATGAAAAGGATAGAAATATGGATTTATATATATATATATATATATATATATATATATATATACAGTAGTGAAACAATATATATTAAAAATAATAAAAACGTAAAACGTAAAGTTTGTTCTGTAATTTAAGAATAAAGCAACATGTAATAAGATTAACAAATATGTAAGATAATTCAAATAACACATCTTTCTAATGTATACGATGATAATCAGCTTAAAATTATTAAGATTTTATGCAAATTTGCTGATCTCAAACAGTACTAGAATTGTAAAAAATATACATTGGTTATCCATTAAAATATACGTTAATATATACCTTATACAGTTCAGATTATACTGTTCAGATTTATATATAAGGCTTTGCTTATACATTAGTGCGATAGTTAATTGTCACATAAGAACGAGGTTTTCCGATTCTAAACAAATAAGCCTGTAATTTCTACTTAATCCCATGCTTCACGCTCAAATTCATCACTACTTTGATGAATTAAAACACCATTACAAGCAGTAATTACACAGAGTGAACATCAATCAGTCGTGTAATGAATGCTTTTTTGTACTACAAGAGCGGAAGGAATGGAAAGCACGGCCTTCATCATTGCATTCCCATTTCTAACCACTAATTAATTTCTCCATATTGATTACATACCTAGTAAAAATATTTAATAAAAACAGCCCCAAAAATTACTTTCCAAAATGATTTATTTCAAACAGATGAGATTGTTCCTCTAAATGGAAACTTCACATCTCGTTTTCGATGTTTTTCAAACTAAGTAGAAATTGAGTCATAGATTTTTGTTATATACAGGGTGCTCATAAAAAACTTTGCCGATATATGGACCTCTAGCGGCTGTTCTGTTCAACACCGATCGAGATGATATTTCAGATATAGTTATTCAGAGTTATGAGCTCAGGATTTTGTGAACGGTAACAATGTGGTGCTCACGGTTACGGTTATAGGTATCGGAACTCAAAAATTTCGAACGGGAACGCCCATTCTTTCCCGTCGCAAAATGCTCAGCATAGGCGAATACCATAATAGCGTTGGAACGGTACGTGTATAAAAAAAACGGACGCGTTTTGCACGCACAAAAAACAGCTCTACGAACGGCCTACAAAAATACGACCGGGGCGCAAGGAGGTTATTTGAATATGACAAAGGCAAGACAACAATCTCTGATGACAACATAGATCGGACAAAAGAAAACTTTTATTTGGATTACACATTTTCCACATGGGTGTCATCATCGTGTTTTTTGGCCGTTCGCAGAGCTGTAATTTGTGCGTATATAATGTGTTCTTTTTTGTTGTACACGTACTGTTCCAACGCTCTTTAGTGTTTTCACATGCGCTGAGCATTTTGCGACGGGAAAAAGTGGCGCGTTGCCATTCGAAAATTTCGAGTTTCTGTACGTATAACCGTAAACGTGAGCGCCACTTTTTTGCCGTTCACAGAATCCCGAACTCATACCTCTGAATAACTATATCTGAAATTTCATCTTGATCGGTAGAACGGAAGAGCCGCTAGGGGTCCATATATCAGTAATTTTTTTTATGATCACCCTGTCTATATATATATATATATATATATATATATATATATATATATATATATATATATATATATATATATATATATATATATATATATATACATATATACATATATATATATATATATATATATATATATATATATATATATATATATATATATATATATATATATATATATATATATATATATATATATATATACAGTGGAGTCCCGGTAATCCAAAATGATTGGAACCATACCCTTTTCGTATTAAGCGAAATCATTCTTAACATAAAGTTAAATTTCAAAACAACATGCGATTACATAACTATTATATATCACGTGTGATTACACAGTTTATTTTATAAGATCTGTGTAAACATTACCAAATCTCGGGACGAAATGGGTGATAAGATAACGGAGCGCTGCCTAGTACAGTACAGTAGTCTGCAAGATTTTAGACGATAAGGAAATTATTGAAATGGTTTTCAAAGAACCTTTCAACGTCTCAGACGAGAGTGAAGGTGAAGCAGACGGTTACAGGGAGCAGAGGGTATCGCGCTGGCGTAATTTGGCTTCAAGGGAGAGGTATTCTTCTCTTCGACAGAAAATTGTAGCAGATTTTTTTTCAAACCAATATAGTAAATTAATAATTAGTTCAGTACATTGTCTAACTTTGAATATTTTTTTTGGTAATTTTCAGAAATATACTTCATATTACTTAGTATCACTGTAGTTTCTATTGTAACCTTTGTTCTTTTTAACTTTTGGCTTCAGATTAAGCGGACTTTCGGATTACCTAAGTTCGAATTATCGGGACTCTACTGCATACACAACCGTTTCTTTTCCCACTTAAAAATGTTGGACTATTAACCCCTTGACTACCAGGACGTACGAAGCGTACGTCCTCTCATTTCATTAATCAGCGACCAGGACGTAGACCCCGTACGTCGTTCACTACACAGTAATGAGTGCATATTTGAACGGGATTGGTCAGTGATATGTAACTGATATAGCATGGTACTGTTCGGAGGTGAGTCGTAATGAACTTGATTCTACTACAAGGACGCCGCTAGATGGCGAAAGGAGCGGCGGGGTATGAATTCGCATAATCGCTTCAAAAATCGAAACGTCAGTTGCGATTCGACTGTTGTCTGTTTTCTCGTGTTTTATATTTGCTCGTGTTATTTAAAGAACCTTAAATTCTTCACTATTGCATCACGGCAGTTTTTAAATGATTTATGACGCGAATATTTTACACCGCATAGCCTGGTATATAGCCCTTCACAGGCGAAATTAAGCCTGGTAGTCAAGGGGGTTAAGTCTTATTTTTAACAGGGAATTTATCTCAACAAACTTCATATTGGAGTTTTTTCAACTATAAATTAAAGTACCCGACTACTTTTGGAGGCGTTTTATATTTCATAAGCTTTACAATCGAAAATTTTTATCCTATTTTTCGAAGCAATATTGCACCAAAATAGAAAAACAATGAAAAAATAGTAGAAAACTATGAAACGTTTGAATTGAAGCCTTTTGTTAAAATGTAGCAAACTTTTACATAAGTAGCTCTAGCTGTACAAATTGTCCATATAACATTGATTTATTTTTGTTATGTGTACTTTAAGTCCTCCTGAGGGTCATTTCTTTGGAGATTTTTAATAAATTTAGATATAAATCAACAAATAATATACTTAGAGCCATTTTTTTCTTAAACCAATGTGGAGACACTTGTCGTGAAGACAATACAACGCAGTTTTGCTGGCCATTTCATTATGGACACCATATAGGAGGACCAGCATTACCCCCTATGAAGGAACGACGCAAACGGATGCATTCTAGCATTACGACACAGGGATTTGATCCGAGCACCCTCAGGACCGAAAGCCAGTTCGCTGTAACACAAGGCCGCACCAGGTAGAGCCTAAAATATTGCACATTACATTCTTAGTAATATGAAGCACATACCCGAAGAATTTTATAGATATATCAGGATTGTATTTTGTGTTATCGGAAGACTCGTTTACATTTCGAGGGAAAAATAATAAAGCAGAATTAAAATTTTCCCTTGAATCAAAATTTATAGCTTCTGCTTTTCTATTAGTAACTTTAATTTAATTTTTTGTGATTGTGCAGAAAAAAAAAACAAAAATATAAATTAACATTCTCTAAGGTACCTACCTGTCCACGGAGATTTTCTTTCAAAAATAAACAGCACTGATTAAATGCTTATATTTTTACTTCAAATATGATATAAAATCATGAAAACAAATATGATTTTCGAAAAAATTTCATAATTTTTTAAAATATACGGAATTAAAAA